>JAOXNN020000052.1:2718824-2734172 GCA_028571205.2 Hydropsyche betteni | reverse complement strand
AAAACGGTCAGAATAAAATGATGAATTGTCAGAATAAAATAATAAATGGTCAGAATTTAATAACGAAACGATCAGAATAGGTTATATTAGGTTAGGGTTCTTAATATTATTCTGACTAACCCAATTAAAATTCTGACCGTTCAATATTTATTCTGAACTTTTTTGATTAAAATTCTGACTAAATTATTCTGACCACAACATCATTAAAATTCTGACCAATGTCAAATAAATTCTGATAAACGGGATTTAAAATTCTGACCAAAATCGTATTTAAATTCTGACCGTTTAAATAGTAGCCTTAGGGAATTACTATAAATGATTTACGCACATTCATTAATTCTTTTATTTTATAAGCAGATATTTCAGTTTCAGATAAAACCGATGAAAAATGCGGGGAAGCGTTGATCATAGATAATTGTGAAGAAGCGACCGTTCAGATTACTTTAGATGAAAGAAGCGATCAGCCTATAGAATTAGAAAAAGATGCAGACGTTCAGAAGGAGAATGTTAAAAATGGCGAAGATGCAAATCAGGAAACTTCCACAAGAAAAGAAGCGCAACCGGAAGAAAAAGACGATTTTATAGTGATAGATAAACCTGAGCAAAATGATGACTCTTCTATAAATCTTAATGAATTTGCTCCTTCTTGTGATGAAAATTTATGCCTCAAAGATGAAGGTTGTCTGTCTGGGGAATCTGAAAATGAAAGTAACCATGTAGTACCCGATGAAGGAAAAAATAAGGTACTATTAATTCCCAATTCTGATTTCTATTAGACACAATTGTTTATTTGTCTTTCTAATCAGTCAATGAATTGTTTAACTTTATTATCATTATATAACATTATCACATAAGTCTTATGCTTGAACTGATCTTTTTGATCAGTTCCTGTTTACTTATACCGTTTATAAAATAATTAAATTAAACATAAATGACATCATTTAATTTTTTATGTGTGTTTTTATATTTTTTAGCAAAATGCGGTGAAACGGGGGATTTCAGACAACATAACTGATCATTGTCCATCGAAAAAACTTTGTCAAGAACTTCAAGACACTTTTCCGAAACACGACATTCTGTTATCTGAATATTTATCTAATATTTCGTGTTCCAACGAAGAAGAAATCAATAAGCACACAGAAAATCTCGTCGCAGAGATTGAAATGTTGCGTGAATTAGCAAACTCTAAAGAAGTCGAATGGAATCAATTGATACATTTGCGCAAGGTTAAGGAAGAAATCTTGTTGCGTCTTTTGAGAAAAAGAAATATGATGTCTGCCGAAAAAGTATTAAATTCAACCGATTTGAATAAAGACCTGTTAAATAAACAAATATTCGAACTAAATAAAACTTGTGTGGAAGATAAAAATGATGAAGTTCGTAGACTTAAAAATAAAAATGTGTCTTCTGTGAGTGGGAATGCGGTTCAATTAAACAGTAGTGGTCTAATGATGGTTCCCGTTAGTTCGAGTGTGTATTGTCAATCCAATATGAATAATTCTAATTTTGACGGTCATCTGAATCCACATATGTACAATAATAAACCGAACATTTTGCCCAAACCTGTGATGATTCCTAATCACAGATTGCCAGGGTTTCATATTCCCGAATTAAACGGACAATCGAATAGATACAATTCTCAGAAAGGTCGGCAGGGTGCTGTGAAAGATGTTCAATCTATCATTGCCGATCATCGGCAAAGGTATCCTGATGCAGTTCCCAGGAGAGGACGTAGAATGAAGTCTGTTCTTAACCCACAGATTTCTAGTAATCGTTTACCGATGCCACATTCCGATCACAACGCTGCAGACCTCGGGTTGTTGTTTGGAAATTTAGATAATGTAAGTTAACGCTGAAATCGTGAAAAGGATTTTAACGTAAAATATCAATATCAGTTTTGTGATTAATTTTAAATTAATTTCGTTTTCATAGACTCAACATCTGTCTCCAGTCGATGCCATGTCCCTTCAACAAAATTCTGTTTTGAACCAAGCTGGAGGTCTACCGAACGGCATGAGTTTTAAAGACGTTCTAGTTCGATTTGCTAATATTACTGGACAGCAAGCAAATTGTATGAATACAAAATTGCATCCGCCACCGCCATATCCAGATGTAACGTTGCATCCTGTCGGAGGTAATGCTAGTGGTTCACCTTTTCCTTCGAAAATCTCTCAACAGCAACAGCAAACAAATTCGTTACTTCATGGAATATTAACTAAGGTTTTATAGTTATAAAATATGATATGATAATGATTTAGAGAAAAAATGCATTATGCAAAACATGTTATTTTCAGTCACAACCTCGACAAGAAAATCGTTTTTCAACATTTTCTCCCACACTAGCACAATTACTCACTGCTCCTGAAAAAAATACTCCGGGAAACGTCGGACGATCAGTAAACTCTATCAGTACTGGAAACAATTACGTTCAACAAAAGGTATACGGGTGTTTTTTTTTTAATTATAATTATATTCATTGATTACAATCATACAAATTAAATGTTTATACAATTTTAGACATCAAGTGAAATTACTATAACTGCTGTACAACCCACAACCTCCAACAATACAATGAATCAAAATCAAACAGAAATATTACAGCTGGTGTGTGATAATTTGTAGCTGTATTATTTTCATGTTGTAAATTTTGTAATTGAATAAAAAGCTTCAGTATAGAAACACTATTAAATAATTTCAGGATGAATTTGATGAAACTGAACCAGAAGAAGACAGTGCTGATCGACCCCTCGTAATCGATGAAGGTGGTAGGGATAATTCCACCAATAACAAAGAATTAGCAAATAGTTCTTTAGAATTGAATGAAAATGAAGTTCCTGAATGTCAGGGCTGTCGTAAACGAGAAGCCCAATTTGTTTGTGCCGGTTGTGCAAACCAATGGTATTGCAGTAGAGAATGTCAAGTAAATACCGTTTCCAAAATATATTTGTAACTTAACTCAATATTATTTTCATTTAGGGTAAGATTTAATATTTTATTTATTTTATTCTTTTAGGTTTCAGCGTGGGATGAACATTCGGAAGTTTGTACTGGTTGAATGTCCAAAATGTATTGGAACTCTTGTAATTTATGAACATGGAACAGAACTACTTACGAACAAAAGTACCAGGTTAACTTGTTTTGGATTAGATTAAAAGATATTTTAATCCATTGTGTAATCTACTTATAATAATTACACAATTATCATTCGTATTCTCAATTCACAAAAAGAATCTACAGCGATTGTTCATCTAATTTAATGATTATTTGTTTACTTCTTCATGTTTGTTTGTTTTTCTTTTTTTACGAGGTTTTGTATATTTTTGGTTTATTATCGTTTTATAGATCTTATTAATATAATATTTATTTTTGTCATCCTGTTCGATACAGTTTATGTTTAATTTTCAAATGTAATTACTCATGTTTGAATATGTAATGTTTTATATACTTGGAATCTGTACATATTTATGTGGTATAAATTTATTTTATACATTTACATTTACGAAAGTGTTCAGTAACGATTATTCCATTTTAATTAGGATAATAAAGCAACTTTGGTAAGAGGGTATGTAATCCTGTTTACATACAATTTTATAAAAATGCATGAAATTTCTAGCTACAAAGTCAAAATGATAATTTTATTACTTTTGCGAAAAAAAGGATGCGTTTGAGGGTTATATTTGAATGCTGTTTATGCGAACGGCAATATCACTACATATTACTTTTCGTACACTTCGGCGATATACTGTAATTAAGTTCCTCGTTTAAATATTTAAATCTGAACTAGTCATATTGTTCGTTACCTATATTTTGTATGTTTATTTATAGTGATTTTGGCCGTCTCGACGTGTAGTATTTTTGAAAAATGCCGTCTTAATTAGTCATCGTAATTGAGCCGGCCTGCATACTTGTTTGTTTCGAGGCGACCAATATTTGATTGTAATTGTAAAATTATATTATGGCATGATATATGACGATGAAACTAAATAAAAAAATGGAAAAGCCAGACGATTTTTATTATGTCGCGATAAAATTGTTACGAACGCGAATTTTTTACGTTTCGTTTCTCAATTTTAATAGCATAGTAATATGTATTTAAAAATCGGCGAAAACTCGGTCATGAAAAAATCATGGACGCGAAACGCCGGTGCGGCGGGTTGGCCAGCCTGGCGGAAGCCGTCCCATATGCGATCGCGCATCGCTATGATGAAAAAGCAAATGGCGGATGATAATGAATAGCGGCGTTTTTGGCCGGGCGTAATCCGAATGAGGGTCCGGGTGCGGTGGTGATCCGCACTCGAAAACCGTCTAACGATCGAAAGAACCTACAGAATAAAGAGAGCGTCGACATCTGGCGGGCGGCCGGCGATCGCCCCCCGACGGCCGCGCCTCCGCCCCTCCGGCGGCGCCTCCGCCTCTGCCTCCGCCCCGTTCGCCATTTGCAGCCACCAGGTGAGCGAAGTCCACATTCGTTCGTTCCGCCGCGACGCGTCTCATTCAACGGTCTCGTTTTCAGATCGACATGATCTGCTACGGAACCTGAGCGATGGAGCGCTCCAGGGACAGGCGGCACTCCCGACACGGGGGCAAGTACCGGGAGGCGAAGAGGTCCCGCAGGAAGCGCCGCTCGAGGGCCGACAGCGACAGTTTGGACAGGTCCTCGGCTGTCAAACCCCTGGTTGAATACTCGGACGTCAGCTCCGAGGACCTCTCCGCCCCGGAAGCGGGGGAGATCCAGAGCGAGGCCAGCGGCCGCTCCGGCTCGGGCTCCCCGTACAGGAGGGACGTACATCCTTACGCCGACAGGAGGGACGACTATCCCAATTCAGAACGCTGCCCCAGGAAGAAACGCGACGCCTCGCGCAAGGTGGACAGGAACGTCTCGCGCATACCCCTGTCCTCGCTCGACGACTACAATGAAGATATGAAGTCTAGGAAAAAGAAGGATAAGCGCAAGAGGGATAAGAAGAAGCACAAGAAAAAGTCCAAGCATCGCTCGAGGACGGCTAGTTTGGACAGTGTGTCTGCGGACGAGATCATCCTGTCGCCCGAGGTCGACCGAGTGCATAACAGTGACGATCGAAATCGTGCGCTTAACGCGTCAAACGCTAACTATAACAAAGTGCCTTCCGATTGGAGTAAGGTTCGTTCCCCGAGACACGCTCAGAAGAACGGTTCGTGCTCGCCCATCTCTTCGTCTACCCCGCCTCCGATCAAGCGCACTCCTCCCCCTCGAAGGCTGACGATCGCCAGCGACATCAGTCACAACAGTTATTCGCCGCCCAAATCGCCCCCCATCGAGTTGTCTCCCAGGTAATTTCGATTGTACCTTTATTTTCTTCCTGTGCATTGTTTGTGAATAACGGACGAATCTTGTATGTTTCGGTACTGTAGAAGAATCACGCCTCTGTCTCCGCACACCCCGCAACAACCGCCCATCAATTACTTGCCGCAGATCGACTGCGACGACGCTTATTCCGGAGGAAAAGATTCTACTCACAGCTCGAGAGATTATTGGAGACAACGAAACGCGAGTCCCATTCCAATGGTGATAAACGGTGAGTTTTTTTTTTTATTTACTTGAAAATTATTTGTTTCCGAACATTATTCTGTCTTGCTACATAATAATTTTTACTCGGTTTATTAATTTTCTCAATAATATCCGAACAAATTAGACATCTCATAACTAATTAGCTTTAAATGATTCAAATGTTTTAGATTCTCCGTCGCATTCGAGTCCTCGTCGTAATCGGTCTGAACGTTCACATAGAGGAAGCGAAAAAGACCGTCGACGGCATAGATCTCTCCGGGACCGAGATAGAAATAGGCATTCTAGAAGGTATTGTCAATAAATTTCATGTATTGAAATTGTTTTTACAATAAACTAAATAAATGATTCCATATAAAAATGTAAATCATGACGATAGATCACATAGTGGAAGTCGCGGATCAAAACGTCGGCATTCAGACGATAGGCGATCTCGATCTAGGCGGCGTTCGTCTGTTTGCAGTCCTGTTCGACATCGTCCAAGACATCGCAGTCCATCTAACAGGTATTGAGTTTGTGAATTTTTTAATGTAATGGTGAATAAATGATATCTATTATTAAAATTATTGTAATTTCTGGTGTTTTACTGCGACTTTTTTCTTTCAAACTTTAGCACGTCTAGGAACAGAGTAGACTCTATACCACCCCCTGTATTACACAGAAGGATTGATTTGGAAGAAAAAATAAATGACACTAGCTTATTTGCAGAACTTATCAAAGACAAACGAAAACGAGATCAAGTGAGTTTTAAATTATAAATTATTCATTCGTGTTGGGTTTTCATGTTTGAAATATGCACGATTTGTACTAATAATTAACCATTCAATATATATTTTGTGAAAATCAAACATTTCGCAATTCAAATCAACATTTGCTGTAAAATAGTCGACAGTAAGTAATTCAAAGTATACTTGATTTTGTTCGAATATTATTTGTTCATGAAAACTCGTTCTCTATAATGAGAGTTCCTAATATAATTCTATATATCGTGTACCGTAAATATATTTCACAATTATTTTACGACTAGAAATTCCTGTACTGTTTGTTCAGTTTATTCTGTTTTTATTTTATTTTATTTTTTATATTCTTACGATGGTTTAAGAATATGTATTTAAATTGAGTTTCTATTTGTGTACATTTTTTTTATTTCCATTAATGTTAAAGTTATTTATTTTGAACAGAAACTGCGAGAAATCCTTGATAAAAAAGAAGAACAAAACAATGACCAAGTTACAGTACTCTCTGTTGAAGATACGTCGGAAAGTAATTCAATGTCAGGTGTACCTGGAGCAATGAACGAAAATGGTGATACATATCCTAAAATTCCAAATTTAGATGTTGTTGATATTCCAATGCCCAATACTTCAAATAATACTCTTCCTTTGCGACCGCCGCCAGATTTTGATTCGGTCAAAATTGGTGTGGAACAATCCAATTTTCTTATGAAAGATACTAGTAATGGTGTAATTGAAAATAAAAAAGGAGCTGATGTCAACAATTTGATACACATCGGAGGAACACCTTTACCACCGATAGTCAAGGTAATTTTTATGCTTGTTGCATGCAGTTGTGTTGTTAAGAATGTTATAATTAAAATAAAATGAACGTGTTAACGTTGATTTATAGGAATAGAAATTAATTTGTAATTGTTTTTTTTATTAATAAAACACGATTTTTAAAACTACAAAATTAATCAGCATACATATTTCATTTTTTCGTGAGGTTTTTTTCTTTAATTTTCCATTAATAAATTTTGAAATTTAAAAAATTTCCTTTGAAAATTTTTACATATTTGAAATATTTAAATGAATCGACTGCATGTATGCAAATTTTCAGCCAGTATATGAATTTGCTATTTATAACCGGTACCTTTAATTTTTTTTCTCATTATTGTAGAAAGCTTGTATTTTGATCTATCAAGATTTTTACTAGTATTTTATTTATTATATGTGAAACTGTTTTTGTTTTTTATTTTTATACGACATATAATTCATTTCAGGTTGATGGTAGTGTTGTTGAAGGTGTTTACAGAAGTCGTACTGGAGGAAGCACAAACTCTAATTCTCGTCCTAGAGGCTTGACCGGATTACCAATGCCACCTAATATAAGTGCAGCCGATTTATTACGAAGTCCGGGGAGTGGATCTCCTTTGTCTCCAGTACAAGCTAAACCTCAACGTAAATCAGGGATTATGACACTACCAATGCCTCCAGGTACTATTTTATTATACAGAGATGTAAATAGTCATTTTCGAAATTTTTATTAATATATATTTTATGTGCAGTTATACCAGGATCTGAAGATTTGAGTGGAGACGAAGATTCGATTAGGACACCTCCACAATCCAATAATATAAGGTCTACTGCTTCCACGTCTAAATCTATGTCTTCACCTACAAAATCATCTTCTTCACCCACAAAACCTTCGTCTCCTATCAAACGTTTTAGAAGGCCACGGATTTTAAAACGTCGCAGTTCTAGATCTACCATCAACACAGTTGGGAAAGATTGGGGCGAGAGATGTGTTGACGTTTTTGAAGTAATCTATTTTTCATTTTAGTCAGATGTCTATTATTTTCTCGTTAGTTACACGTATTTCATTTATATTCTATTATGTTATCAGGTTATTGCTCAAATTGGAGAAGGTACTTATGGACAAGTGTACAAAGCACGAGATAAACGAATCGGACAACTTGTGGCTCTCAAAAAAGTTCGTTTGGAACACGAAAAAGAAGGCTTTCCCATAACTGCTGTTAGGGAAATCAAAATATTGAGGCAGCTTAACCATAAAAATATTGTCAATCTGCGAGAAATAGTTACTGACAAACAAGACGCATTAGATTTTAGAAAGGTATTAACAATAATTTTTGACTTATACAAATAACTGTTATTTATAATATGAAAATTTATACTAATAGTAATGTATTTCTAGGATAAAGGTTCGTTTTATTTGGTATTTGAATACATGGACCACGATTTGATGGGTCTGTTAGAATCTAAGATGGTGGATTTCAATGAATCACATAATGCGAGCATTATGCGACAGTTATTAGATGGTTTGAACTATTGCCACAAAAAAAATTTCTTACATCGAGACATTAAATGCAGCAACATATTGATGAATAACAGGCATGATTTACTTTTTAATATGTATATTTTTAAGTAATTAATTAATAAATTTCTTAATTTTCAATTATTATAGAGGTGAAGTGAAATTAGCCGATTTTGGCTTGGCACGATTGTACAATGCTGACGATCGGGAGCGTCAATATACTAATAAAGTGATAACACTTTGGTATCGTCCACCAGAGCTTTTACTGGGTGAAGAACGATATGGACCTGCTATAGATGTTTGGAGTTGTGGTTGTATTTTAGGAGAATTATTTCTCAAACATCCCTTGTTTCAGGTAATTCATAAAAATATACACACATAGACTTGTAATCGATTGTATCAACTAATTGTGATTTTTTCATAATACATAGGCAGGGGTTGAGTTAATGCAATTAGAATTAATATCGAGGCTCTGTGGCACTCCTACACCAGCCGCATGGCCTTCAGTAATTAAGTTGCCTCTATGGCATACACTAAAACCAAAGAAAATTCACCGTAGGCGCGTACGAGAAGAATTTAGCTTTATGCCTACTCCAGCTCTTGATTTATTAGATAAAATGTTAGAATTGGACCCTGATCGTAGAATAACTGCAGAAGAAGCTTTGAAAAGCTCTTGGCTGAAAAATATTGTCCCAGAACAGTAAGTTTTATTCTATTTCAGTAATCGCAATTAGTTCAATTAGAATATTGCATAAAAAAATTTTTTTTTCATTAAGAATGCCAGCCCCTGAGCTACCCACCTGGCAGGATTGTCACGAATTGTGGAGCAAACAGCGAAGGCGTCAGCAACGCGAACAACAAGAGGGAGCAGCGCCGTCTGTGCCGTCGCCGGTTGCTCGACCTGATGTTTTACCTGCCTAGCACGGGCTTTGGCTCTGCTTGCCAGAGCCTCCTTACAATACCAGATGGCAATATACACCATAGAGATTGTATATACTGGAGGCATTTTAAAGACATTCCATTTCAAGATGCTCACATATGCATAATTTAACAAATCTTCGCTGAAAATATTTATTTTTACAAATATCTGATGAAATTTATATTTAATGAATTGAAGAAGTGTGTGCCACCATCGATTGACATTTTCCTATTTGTTCGCTGATGTTAATATATACATGTGTGGATTTATTCTATAAGACTGTGATATGTATATTTTAAATTAATTTCTCAGAATGTTCTAGTTTTTGTAAATATGTAAATCTTAAAGTAATCAATTGTTTTGTTTGGTATATTCAAGCATTTATACATATGTAACATGTATATGCATGATTTATGATACAATAAATTATGAAATAAAATACAAAATCCATATTTTTGTTTTTATTTCCACTGCTAATAATAGATTTTGGTGATATTCAGGTAGTCCTCGACTAATGACGGTTCGCACTTACGACTGAAAAAAATAACATTTTTTTTTAAATTGAATGATAAATTTCAAGCAGACGTGAGAAATAACTACCGAGGAATCTAGAACCATCAAAAAAATTCATATTGAAAGAAATGGCTGTTGCTTTTAATTTAATTAATAACAAGGAATTTATAGAAGAGTACGTTTATAAAAAAATCCATATCATTGTTTGAATTATTTTTTCTTATCTAATAAACGAATTAAGTTTCATATCCTGCTTGTTTTTTATTATGTTTATATTTATTCTGGTTTTCATATGAATTGCAAGAATTATAGTATTTTTTAAATATTGGTATTGTGGAGCGGCGGTGCTCCAGTGCACTCCTGCCCCACTACACCACTGGATTCATTGAAATGTAATCAAAATGGTTTGACAGTCATCTTTTCAATTTCAATTTCAGACCCTTAGATGGTGCAGTGTCAACACAATTACCAGGAGCACATATGATTTAAGAAAGTATTATTAAAATGCTTGGATAATTATTTTTTCAATTTTAATTTTGGATTCTTAGCCGGTACAGTCCAAACAAAATTACTAGGAGTACATATGATTTAAGGAAGTATAACATA
This sequence comes from Hydropsyche betteni, assembly GCA_028571205.2. Lineage (NCBI taxonomy): Eukaryota > Metazoa > Arthropoda > Insecta > Trichoptera > Hydropsychidae > Hydropsyche > Hydropsyche betteni. Next base: position 2,723,538 of record JAOXNN020000052.1, on the reverse strand, counting down.
ATAGAAATGATTAACCGCTATATAAACCCTTAATACAATATAAACAAACAAGCGCCCGAATGCGATATTTCTTTGAAATATCCAAATAAAATTTTTACGATTTTCGAACAAGTCAATCCTAGGAAGGATCCCGAAGGCGTTGGACACAAAATGGGTCGATAATGATGATGATGAATATCGAGGAATACAAAAATTTGAAATGACGGACCTAAACAGTGAAACATTTTCAAATTTCATTTATTTATTATTTCATTATTGTATTAATAAAAGTAAAACTCCCAAAAAAAAATCAAACAGATTCAACTTACGACCGAGGTTCAGGAATGCGTCTCCATCGTAAGTTGAGGACTACCTGTATATATAGATTTGACTTACGATTACCTGTATATGTTACTAATATTTTTTCATGTGTTAATTGGATTGATAAAAAATCATTTTAAAAGGTATGAAAAAATTGAAAAACGTAGAAAAATATATTTTCAAGATTAACGATAATTACAAAGATTAAAATTAATGAACACATTATTTTGTAAATTACCTAAATTGGATACAAATAACAATTATTAAAAATATGCCAAATAGACGCCGAATATAAAGAGATACTAATTGGTGAGCAATACATCTCATAAATAAATTTATTAGAATTTAACACTCATTGAAAAAAAAATTCACATACATAAATTTGGAAAAGAAAATTCAATAAGAATTATTAAAAGCGGAATAATTGAATAAAATACTTTTGACTGATTTAAGACTAGAACTCAATTTACTCATGGTACTTTTCTGTGAGTTGTACCTTAATATCGACAAAATGTTAGAGCTAGATTTAAAACTGAAAGATACAATGCTTTGTCAAGTTATTTACATAATTATTACATTAAACATTTCAAAAATATATAACAAGACTAACACTTAATACAGAAAAATAGTATATAATATTAACAAAAAAAAAAATGAGGTTAATTTATACAAATATACTCTTGAGTTTATTTTAACAAACGGTCAGCAACCTTAGATTGAGTAGAATATTTTATTTTCACATATTTTCAATACACAAAATTTAAAAACACTTCAGTCGTTTATTAGTCAATTTTCTTGACTTAGAATTTATTTTAGTAGTTTTTGGTCAACATATTACCAACTTCAGTCATGAATTTCAATTTTTTGTCTGCTTTGCAAATCATTTAAAAGTTATTCATTTTTCAGTCAAGTGTTACAAGTTAGTCGATGACCTGTGAGTTACAGGCTGCTGATCACTGTTTTGATGTTTAAATATGGCACCTGGATTTTAATTTCAAGAATTTTATCATTAAAAATACTATAAATCTATAAAACATTTAACAATGTCGACATCTCATATAAGACCCGATTCCATAATGAATATTTATATAATGTTTTTATGAAAAATAAACAAGCTATGTTGATTATGACTAAGATTTTTTTGTTTTACAAGAATCACTTCAGTGGCAAAAAGATGCAAAAGGCAATGGTCTTAAGTATTTCTCAATAGAGTTAAAAATATCTCAAGGTTTTCGCAATATATATTGATGAATCTCGAGGGCTTGTTGAAATCATTTCCATAACATAGAAATATTACGATCTCTTTCTAGTTGTTCTTCAAGGAAAGCCATAGTCACACCATTTTGACAACACAACTCGTCTAGGGAGATTAATCCAGTATACAATTTATTAGAAATACTACTACCACTACCATTATCAGATCCATCATTATTAACCGTGACTGGGTACTGAAAATTCAAGAACATTCAATAAATACAGAAAAAAATATAATAAAGTTGTTAAGAACAATTTCTGTTTTATTATCTACCTTTTGAATCCGTCGTATTAAACCTTCTATTACACCAAATTGTACCAGTTTTCTTTCATTAATTCCGAGCGCTTGAGGATTAAATCGGATGCACAAATCTCTAATTGTCGTTCCATATGTCATTCCAGCATACATGCAAATAATACTTTTCAAACTAGCAGGTTGTCGAGCTGTTAAATATAATAATTGTAAATTGTAATTGAGAATAAAATAGAATATAATCTAAAAATCAGAGACAAAATGCAGAGTTTTCAGAAAAATATACAAAAATAAATTATTTGAAATAAACATGCCTGATCGCGAACAATATTCTACACAGTTTTTCTGCAATCCTTTGCACATAGCGAGTTGTCTTAATTTTGGAGTTGCACAATAAACAGCACAATATTGAAATATTGGTATGAGAGTGACGACACCGTAATATACTAAATTTTGGAGACACGATTTCACTAGATTAGAGTCCACATCTGCTAGAGCTGCTATTTTAGAAATATGATTGAATCCATCGATATACGGTAAAATCTAAAATCAAAACGCCAGAAATCAATAAACTCTATACACACTATCGTTTTCTTACTTTTTATAGTCGTTGAATAAAACAGTTAAAAACATTCAGAAAATTACTTGATTTGTAGTTAGATCCCATTGATCAGGCACAAAAGTATCACGATTGAATATGAACACAGGTACTTGATGATCCTGAACTGGATCAGGATCGGAACTTATTTGTACGACAGTCAAATGTGTGGTGGTTGTTCCTTCTAAAATTACAAAAAATACAAAGCATAATCGAAACTACTACAACAATAATAATAACTCACCAGACAAAGTGCACATCTTTTTTGAATTTAAATCTTGCATCACTTGTCTCATGAGCATTCCGAGAGAACCCGAATCTCCCGACTGCGACTGTTTCGACAACCACTCATTTTCCAATTCCATAGAAAGCTACAATCCAAAAATAGGTATTATTATTTTCGAAATAATCGAGATGTTAAAAATTGCTAGGGAAAATATAATACCAAATATTCAGTCAGCTTTTTAACGACGGGTTCATAATGAACTGTTCTAGCCCAAGCGTCGCAGACAAAACACAAATTAAAATAGAACGCATTTCGAGGATATTTCTTATTTTCAATCTGCACCGGGAAGCCGAGTATTTTCGAATCTAAAAGTGTTCTGAAAAAATAAAATTAGCGATTCAGTCCAATTGAGCAAACAAAAATTATATCTTTAGTATTGAAAACCTGTTTCTGACACAAACTCGTATCTTTATACAGTAAACCCCCCTATAATGTAAAGATAGATTCCACGTTATAAGGAGTTAAGGTTTTTCAATTTTAATTTTTTTTTTTGGACATTTTTACAAGTTAACTGCTTGTTTCAAATGCATTTGAAAAAAATTGAATTTGAACGATATAGGAGGGTTTACATGTATTCCTCAACTTACGACAGAGATATGTTCCTGAACTTCGATCATAAGTCGAATCTGTATAACTTTTTTTTTCGGTAGTTTTACTTAATTTTATTAATACAATAATGAAATAATAAATAAACAACATTTGAAAATCTTTCACTGTTTGGCTCCATCGTTTCAAATTTTTGTATTCTTTGATTAATTAAATTAAAAACGGCAGCCATTTCTTTCAATACGAATTTTTTGACGGTTTTACATTGCTCCGTATTTATTTCTCACATCCGGTTGAGATTTATCATTCAATTGTTAAAAAATAATTAATTAAAATTTTTTTTTTTTAATCGTAAGTGCAAACCGTCGTAAATCGAGGACTATCAGTACAGTAATCCCCCCCTATAACGTCTGCGGCGTCTCCCCTATAACGTCATTTTTTTCAAATGCATTTAAATTCAAATTTTTAAATTAAAAAAAAAAAAAGAAAAATAAAAATGTTTCATTTATTGATTTCTTAAATTCCGCCCTACAACGTCGAACTCATCTTGACGTTATAGGGGAGATCACTGTACTGTACTATTTTTGAACAAGTTTTAAATTAAAGTTTTTCAAGATTGAATTTGCAGAAAACGTAAACCGTTTTCGACGCCCCTCATAAATATTCACAGCGCAATGGATGTTTCGAAACGAACTCGCCCGCGACGTTCCTTCCGACAAATCGAAAACTCCGAACCCGAAAATAAACCGCGTTCGAGAATAAAGGCGCGAACGGAGGGGGCGTATTTACACCGCGCGGAGCCATGACCGATAACGCGACCCCACAACAATAAACCGCAAACCCGAGCGCGAAACTCACACGGTGAGGATGCACCTCTGCAGCTGGACCTTCGGGATGATGTAGTGGCTGACGGTGTCGAACGTGTCCTTGGAGACGTATCCGTCGGGCACCTGGCAGGTGATCCTCCTGCCGGCCCTGGGGTGGAACTCGCACAGGAACAGGCAGCGGATGGGGCCGGCGGCGGGCTTGGGGGCGACGGCGACCTTGAGCGGGGGCGCAGCCTCCCGCGACGAGGCCATGCGGCCGCGGGCACGGGCTGCCCGCTCGGCGGACTACCACACACGCGCGCGGAGCTCGTCGCGGAGCCCCCTCCTCTGCGCCTCCTCGCGCCCCCCGCTCCGAATCCAGAGCTGATGCATTCCCGGCTCGCATGCGGTCAAACGCCTCGGGTTTTTTTTTTCGTGTGATTCTTTTTAAGCGGTTTTGAAAAAATTGATACTGTCAGGTTTCAGGTTGAAGTGAGTACAGTGAGGTCTCGAGTTACGTCAATTCGTACTTGCGCGATTTTGAAAAAATCGTAATTTATTTAATTAATTATTTTTTTATTTTATAGTATATAGCAGTGTTCCGCAAACTTTTTATGTTCACGGTACACCTAACTAATCAAGAAATTTTAACGGTACACCAAAGAAAAAAA
>JAOXNN020000052.1:2701432-2717592 GCA_028571205.2 Hydropsyche betteni | reverse complement strand
GTTTTTTTCTAAAAATTATTCGTAATAAGCGTGGCCACTCCGAACCAAAATTTACCAAAAACAATATTTTATTAATATTTATTATTAAAATCAATATAACATGAAAAGATGTTTAATGCGAAACGTGAGCCTGTTTAACTGAACACAGACGATCAAAATTTGGAACAATCGTTGATAACGCTGCTCGTATCTCTTCGTCGATCGTCCTCAGGCGTTCTCTTTTTTTTGACTTTATCGTAGTGAGAGTTGAAAACCCCAATTCGCATAAATAGGTCGTGGCAAATGGTAATAGAATTGCAATAGCTCGCTTTGACAGCAGTGGATACTCATTTTTTACGTGGAGCCAAAAATGTGCTAACTCTGTTTCAGAAAATTTTAATTTTAGTGTCCGATCAGACCGATTTACAGAGCACTTTGTGAGAAGTGACGCGGGACTCGCGGCACACTTACAAATGGCCACGGCACACCAGTGTGCCGCGGAGCACACTTTGCGGAACACTGGTATATAGGTTCGATGTTAATAACATCGGCTGTGGATGCAAAGTTTGAAGATACGTATTGATAACACAATATGATGTCAATTTTTTTTAATCAAAATAGAAAAAATAAAATGAAATCTGTTAAGAAACGAAAAACGATATAATGGGAAAATATTTAATTATTTTAAAGTCGATTCCCGTACCCGATTTGAATATTTAATTTATTTTAATTATTAAAAAATTCAAAGTAAGCCTATTAAGAAAAATTGCTTGGCCGCATTAAAGTGAAACAACGTTAAAGGAGAATAGCGTAAATCGGGAGATTGGTGCAGTTATTAAATGAAAATTCACGATATTCAAGCTTTTATTAACTTGACTTTTGCGTATGTTTTGTAGGTTTGTGCTCTTTTTCAAAGATTTCACAGTGCAAAATTCGTTCCTATAACAGATTTTTTATAAAGTGTACTTATTAGACGGAATTTCCATCAAAATATACTGATGCAACCTATCTTCAATTTTTATACGTTCATCATACATTTTTTTACACACCATAATTTCTAGAACGCCTCTATGTATAAAAAGAGACTTGGGCGTATACATTTATTCGAAATTATTTTATTTTTAGAGTTTTCAGTTTCAAAAAAATTGAAACGTGATTCCGATAAGAACTTATCGGAATTGAATAAATATTATAAATCAAATTGTTATTATTATTTGTCATAGAATGATAGATTACGCGAATGAGCTTTCGCGAGGATTTGCTTATCTTGTGACCTCAATTCGAGTTTTTTTTGAGCGATTCGATTTGATCGAGTTCAAAAAAATGAAAGTGTCACGAGTTCGCGATAATGTTGGCTAGACGTTATTTAAGTATATCTATGTTGCAATCGATATAATTGTTTTGTTTATTGTTTCTTAAATCGAACACTCGGATAAACAGACGCATACAAAACAGATAACATCGAAGTGTATTAATAAAGTAATACGATTATGCTTACATTATATTACAAAAAAAATCGAAACATCTGACTATCGAAAAGAGAGCCAACCTTGAACAACACGAAACATAAACTGATGTTTTCGAAAGTGATACAAGCTCAATTTTAATTAAAACAATCGTAGCTAAATTTTAATTCCGAGAAGATAAGAATCTTTTGTTCGAATCGGAATCATCCGAAGCATTAAAAATATACATATCACACACGCACAATCGAATAATCTCAAAAGAAATACGAAAATAACTCGATTTACACTGCTTTCGAAAATAACGGGTCACGTAAGAGTTCTCGAATGGAAAACTTTATATAAACCAGTGCTTACAGTGTATGTACGATATTTTCTCGACGCGCCATTTTCACACAATTGAATAATTAAAGGCGATATTATTTTTCTATTCGGTCACGTAGCGTAATTTTAACATGCACGATAAAAAGAAGCGATAAACATACAATAGTCATGAGATACATTGTATGGCTGTAATAGAAATAACAAATTTGTTTCTATCGGTGCACATCGTGTATTTTTCCATCATCGAACGATGATACGTTTTCAAACACGTATTGTTGATGCTAATCATATTTCTAAACGCATTTGGTCTTTTTTTGTTGTTTGTGAGACTAGAAGACCTTCGAAATTACCACTCTTCGAATTTTTGGAGGTCGAATGGATATGTTGTTTAACGAACATAATGGGAGACAAATATTGATGTTATCGTGTTTACCATGTCTTATACATAGATTAACTATATGAGCGTTGTATTTAGAAAAAGTTCTGTAAATATACACTGTTCATTAAATGAAATTGAAAAATTCAGTAATCGCTAAATAATCAAAATATATTTCGAAATTGTTAAAAATAGTTATTACACGACATATTTGTACTTAGTTCAATTTACACAAATGTGTAAAATCATATTTACATTTTCATAACAAATAACTAAAGTCTGTTCAGAAAGTAAGTTACTTTCACGAGTTAAATAATATCAAAAATAAAATTCAAAAGAATATGGATATTAATAATTTCAATTATAATACCTATATATTATACAATTCATAAAAATCACTATTTTAATATATGATTTACATTACATAAAAAAATTGAGTATGTAAAATACTGATGATGATGTAAGTATTTTCAATATATGTGGAGGACGAATTGATATAGCTGTTTGATTCTTACATTGTCAGTTGAAAAAAAAAACCGAGTGAGCTGATTTAAATAAATGAATATTGCATTCCTGATGATAAAAACCATTATATAATTCCTGATACACGGCAGTATGTCATGACTATTTAATTGAACAACTTATTATAGTATGAAGCTTCATAATGAATAACATTTATGTATTTGCTATATGCCTTATCATTATATAAACATAATTGATGTGAAATATTTGAATAGAAAAACCAATAACAGAAGAAGATATTGTATTATTCACTTCAATGATTTTGATTTTTAAATAAAGAAAACAACAAACCGAAAAAATCTGTTTCAGTAGAATTCTTACATTTTTCACCATTTTCGTTATTTGATGATGAGATGCTAATTTCAGTATTCAATATTTTCTCTGCTTCTTTATCTAAAGAAAGATATATCATTTGATTTTTCAGTATTGGAACAACAAGGTTGTAGTGGGTGATTTTAGAATTAATTTTTTTGGTTAATTCGACATGTTTGTTTATACAATTTAACCACTTTTTTTCGTCAAAAGGGGTGAGTGGAAGGGGACCAAGTTTACTACGTTCTGCGAGTAAACTAGATCGCAAAAAATCAATTTGTTGTCTTATTTCTTTTTGAAGAGTGATCCATTCTGGCGTGAACCCATTATCTATTAAAACCTAAAATTTCCAATCCACATTAGAATTTTTTATGCAAAGTTCAAACTATTCATTTTTAATAAGTTCACTGAATAACCTGATTCATTTTGTGGGTCACGAAATCCACGTATGGATTAGTGTTTTGATGGGAAGAAAGAGGTTTTCCTGTACCGCGTAAGTTATCAAATTCACCTTTGGACATAGCTTCTTGAATAAGATCTTCAACTAATCGATCAAATCCATATCTGTCATAAAAATATTTAATAAGTGAATTTTAATAATTTTTGGTATTTTGAATTTTATATGAAGCATATAATAATTTACTGTGTTTTAATATCGTGCTTATTTTTGGGTTTATTTTTATCCATAAGTGCATGATCTGTAGCCGCCGCTTTATTGATTCGATGTTCTATGACATTTTGAGCTGCTTTAGTCGCTCTAGCTTTAACCCATTGCTTTTCCCTTTGCATCGGGGTTCCCGTTCCCGTTCCCTCATAACTTAAATATTGTCGGTGCTGAGGTGCAGTATGCTAATAATGTTCAAAAAATTAAATGACTTTACCGAAAACAACAAATGTAATAAAAAATCCAAAAAATAAACACCTTGATATCGAATATTTTTTGTTGTTCAACATGCTCGGCTTGTTTATCTTCCGAAATTTTTTTACATATTTTCCGATACGCTTCATCTACTTCTTGAAATTTTTCGGCATTGGATTTCGGAGATTTGGAGTCGGGATGGTATATTTTCACTAATCTAAGGTAAGCTTTATGAACAGTATCATAATCACAGTTTTCGTCAACATTGAGAATGTTGTAATAAATCTATGTGCGAATGAAAATTTATGTGAATATAACAAAACGAAAATGAACATTTAGACAATACAGGTAGTTCTCGACTTACGATGGTTCGCACTTACAACCGATTTTTTTTTTTTTTAATTGAATGAAAAATCTCAAGTGTACGTGAAAAATAAATACGGAGGAATTTAGAACCACTAAAAAAATTCGTATTGAGAGAAATGGCTACTGCTTTTAATTTAATAATTCGAGGAATACAAAAATTCGAAATGATGGACCCAAACAGTGAAAGATTTTCTAATGTTATTTATTTATTATTTCATTATTGTATTAATAAAAGTAAGTAAAACTACAGAAAAAAATATATATACATATAGATTTGACTTACGACTGAGGTTCAGGAATGTATCTCCGTCGTAAGTCGAGGACTAGCTGTATAAAAAATGGCAAACCTTCAATTCGTTCTTAACTTTAGTAGAAAAAAACTTTCTACTGCACCAAAACATTTTCGTATAGCTAAAAACTTAAGAATATTAGAAAAAAATACATAAAAACGCATTCAATAGATAACCTAAACAATCTCATCTAATCTAAAAAAAACGACCAAAAATATATGACATAACCGACGAACGACTACCAAACGTCAAACGTCAAACGTCAAAACGTCAAAATAAGAAAAACCATAACAGACCGAAACACGGCTATACATACACGACTCAAAAACAATTTTCAAAAACGAACAAACGAGCTAAAAAAGTAACAAAAAACGATTAAAACATATAAAACGAAAAGGTCGAACGTTACACAAAGACAATTCAGAACAGAACGATGGCCGAGAAACGATCGGCGTTCGGCGCACGAGTCACGGTTTGCGTTGTCAGTGCATGACTGGCGGTTCGCTATGGCGGGCGCAGTGACGATGGATTCGCGACGCGAACTGCAGTCGCTGTCTAACAAAGCGAAGCTCCCCACCGTCGTGGAGCCGCCGCCGGAGCCCCCGAAGGAGGCCTCCGAGGTGTCCAAGGAGGATGCCGTGCGCGAGCGGGAGGCGCGCATCTTCGAGGTGGCCGACCGGCTGCGGCGCGACAGGAACGCCGAGGAGCTGGCGGCCCTCATCCGCTCCGTGCGGCCCTTCCTCGGCGAGGTCAGCAAGGCCAAGGCCGCCAAGATCGTCCGCCATCTCGTCGACTGCTTCCTCGACCTCGAGGCGGGCATCGGCATCGAGGTGCAGCTGTGCAAGGAGTGCATCGAATGGGCCAAGACCGAAAAACGCACCTTCCTGCGCCAATCCCTCGAAGCCAGGTTGATAGCTCTCTATTTCGACACCGGAATGTTCGCCGAGTCCTTGCAACTAGCGGGTACTCTGTTGAAAGAGTTGAAAAAGCTCGACGACAAGAATCTTTTGGTCGAAGTCCAATTGCTCGAAAGTAAAACGTATCACGCTCTAACCAATTTGAGCAAAGCTCGGGCCGCTCTCACTTCGGCTCGCACAACAGCCAACGCTATCTATTGCCCACCCAAACTGCAAGCCGCTCTCGATCTTCAAGCCGGCGTCCTCCATGCCGCCGACGAAAAAGATTTCAAAACTGCCTACTCTTACTTTTATGAAGCGTTCGAAGGATACGATAGCGTCGAAAGCGGAAAGGCGCTCACGGCTCTCAAATACATGCTCCTCTCCAAGATCATGCTCAATCAGCCCGAAGACGTGCATCAGATTACAGGTGGCAAACTCGCTCTCAAATATGCCGGGCCCGATATCGACGCGATGAAGAGCATCGCGAAGGCTTCGCACAAACGCTCGCTCGCCGACTTCCAAGAGACGCTCGCCGAATTCAAAAAGCAGTTGGAAGACGACGTCATAGTCCGCGCTCATCTGGGCACGCTCTACGACACTATGCTGGAGCAGAATCTGTGCCGCATCATCGAACCGTACAGCCGCGTTCAGGTGGAATACGTGAGCGAATGCATCAAATTGCCCGTCCCCCAAGTCGAAAAGAAACTCTCCCAGATGATCCTCGATAAAAAATTCCACGGAATATTAGATCAAGGAGAAGGCGTTCTGATCGTGTTCGAAGAGACGACGGTCGACAAAATGTACGAAACTGCGCTGGAAACTATTCACCACATGAGCAAAGTGGTGGATACGTTATATCAAAAAGCTAAAAAACTCTCATAGAGTATGTGAAAATACAAACTGTATGAACTATATATTTTAATATGTCGATAAAATTTCCGATGATCGAGCCCCGAGTGTAATTATTATGGTATATCTTCTGCATTGTTCTATGCGTGTCTTTTTCAATACTGAATTTGTCGAGATCGTTGGATTGAGGTTAAATTTTGTTGCATATAGTTTAGATGAGACTTTTGTAATCATCTGAACGTTATAAAAGTTAATTTTTTCAATAAATAATATCCAATTTACTATTTCTGTTTTTCTGTTTTAACCATTACATTTTCTTGTGTACGAATTTACTAATATATTAATAGATGAAATTTTGGTTATTAGTATTTTTAAAGCATATTTTGTATCAAATAATGTAACAATCGACTAAATACATTTATTAAAATCGTTTATTTTGGTTTTTTTTTTCGAATATTTATTGGTAATACTGTGTGTAGCCAACCTAAAATCTAAAATGTGTATTTTTTTATTTTAAAAACGAATCTATTTCTGGCCAAGTAATGCTTACGAAGCAATGAGTAGTATTTTACTAGAGACACCTATTGAAGAATAATTTGAAACTACAAAACACTAGGCGGAGAAACTTACTGTTTTCGATAAATGTTTAACTCAACGTTTCGATTATCCATATAAATAAAATGTAGGTCTATTTTTTTTGAAAATTCAACAACATGATGGGGAAACTAAAAATAAAATGCAATCAAAAAAATAATTATGAAAGCTAAAAAATTTATTTAAGCCAAGCTTATATCCATTTTCGCGTATGCACATAATATAATGTTTTATATCCAAACTAATAAATCAAATATAACGAATTAACGCTTCCCAGACCTTTTCAAAAATTACACTAGCTTGCACGACGCTACAACACCGAGTATAGAACACAATTCCCGAACAAAAAAACAAAAAAACGAAATACTATTAAAATAAATAATAAACACTAATTGGATCATTTAACTATGATGTAGTTCTCCAGTTCTAAAACGGTTGCGTGCGCTACTGTCAGTGTGTGATAGTGTCAGTAATTTTCGCAAACGTCCGATCACCTAAAATTATGAACGAATTATTCATTAAGTGAATAGTTACTCAAAAACATTTTTGAAATAGTAATGGGGGAGGGGGGTTTAAATACAATTTCATCCAATTGGCAACATTAAGACGAGTGGCAACATCGACTAACGAATCCCACAAAATAACGGTTGGCTCAGTTCAAGTGTGACAGTTGTTGTGTTCGCTTAAGTTTCAACGGTCGTTTCGAAACCCGAAAATCGGGTCGGATGGATGTCGAAGATGGACGGAGCCTTTAAAGATACTCGAAATGAAGCCACTGCCTTGCCCTCTACTCCAGAAGTTTCGTCAAAAAATCTCAGAAAATGGGATACGAGTCTTCTGAATTGGGTACGTTTTTTAGCGTCGTTTTGATTCGAACTTGCTTTGAGCTTTTTTCAATTGTGTATTGTAATTTTAGGTCAAATGCATACTGGGGCCTGATTCGTTCACTTCTCTGTCTTACGAAGCTTTGTATGCTTTAATAAAGCATTTTGGAAATGTTAACGGAGGCAAGTCGGACGAGTGTTCTAATGAATTGGTTTTTCGCTTCTTGAAAAACGAGTATCCGTATTTCAGATATGGAGCTCTGGCAGATGTGACCATTTGCCCCGAAGATGTTATTTCGATAATATCATTGTTATTGCATTATTCTTGTGTTAAGAGCAAAGATATCACTATCCGTGGGAATATGTGCAAAAGCCTTGATGTAATAGACCAAAAAGCAATAGCAATGTTCGCAAATAATCTCATGCGACATGAAAATATAACTGAAAGGAATTTGTTGAATGCAATAAAAGGCAGGTTTTTTCTTTATTTTTAACTAATTACAAATTTACCATTGTGCAATGATATAATGATAGAAATATGGACCTAAGTATTTATTATTTCAATTTAAAAATATTATTTTATATAATTAAAAAATGATTTACAGCTATCTCTGTTGAAAATAAATGTGAAGAATCATTTGATGAAACGTCAACACCATTACAAATGAAAAAAGATCCTTTTGAGTTACCTGGCTCAAAAACTAACATAATGTCCCCATTATTACAAACACCTTTACGAAAATCTAGGAAAGTTTTCCACTTAGAGGCAGAATTGGGTGCTGAAAGATTTGATAGAAATTTTTTGCAAGAAGAAGTAGATAGGCTCCACAGAAGAATATCTGAATTAGGTTCATTGAATTATTTTTTAGATTCACAAGATAGTTTGCCTTAAGATAATAAGTGATCTTTTTTTATTATAGAAAAACTTGAAAAGTCATATGAACATGAAATGCAACGATTACGTGGAGAATTATCTGTCATCCAAGATGTTAATAAAGAAAACTTATTAGAATCAGTGTCTTGTGACCACTGTAAATATAAAGATAAAATTCTTCAAGATGAGCTACGATCACATGAACTTGAAGTTTTACGATTATTATCTAACATTCACAACTTGGAAGAACAAAAAGACTCACTTGATATGAAGGTTTTAATAATAGCTGTTCACATATTTTATATTTAAAATTATGATTTCGATCGATATATAAATGTCTACATGTATAAATGTATTTGTTTTAGCTAAAAGAAGCTGAAAATGCTGTATCTATATGGAGTTCTCAAGCAATTCATCTAGAGAATGCAGAATCTTCCCTTAGGACCCAAATGAGTGAAATGGGATGTAAAATATCTGATTTAGAAATAGAATTATCATACACCAAGCAGTGTTTGAAAGAGTATAACAAAGATCGGAATTTGAACTGCAGTATTGAATGCGATGATTCTCCAATTATTAAAAATAAATTAAATTATTGTAATATTTTTTTCTTACATAAATTTATTGTATTTGGGAATTTCTCATTTTCATTTTTTTTTTTATAAATTTCCAGCTTTGATTTCTTCTTCTGAGAACTTAGGTGAAACAGTTATTGATGTTCAATTGAAAGAGCAAATTTCGAAAAATGAAGCCATGAGTTTCCATTTAGATAAAATCCTAAAAGAAAATGAAAGACTAAATATTGAATTTCAAAAATTGGAAACCTTGAATGCCAACTTGATGGATATTAACCAATCATTGAAAGAAGAAAATGAAAAATATTCATTCAAAGTATGATTTAAATGTTTTAAATTTATTTTTAAATTTGAATTTTTAATTATTTTCTTATAAATTTTTCAGTTGCAATATATGGATGAACTAGAATTGCAATATAAAGAGTGTAAAGTAAATTTGGATAGCAATATTAGTGTTATTGGTAAACTGAATACTGAAATTGAAACACTTTCAAAAATAAATATCAGTTTACAACAAGATATTGAAAAAAGCGAGTTAAACATATACACTTTAAATGAAACCATTAAGAAATTGAATGAATCCGTCAAAAATTTTATGCAAAAATGTGATGATATGGATATATTGCAAGTTCAATATTCAGATGACAATAATAAACTCAAAGAAACATGTGAAAATAAAAGCAAGGAAATTGAATCATTGACTAGAGAAATTACATCATATGAAAAATTAGCCGGTGATTATAAAATTCAAATTTGTGATAATAAACAAGAGATGAAAAATAAGGAATCTCAATTAAATAGCCTGAATATAAAATGTCGAGAATTTGAAGATAAAATAAATTCATTATCCATGGAAGTTATTGGATTGAATAATGAAAAATTGAAGTTGGATAATTTTGTATGTCTTCAACAAGATCAGATTAATGAATGTAATGTTAAATTACAAATCAATGAAGAAAAACTGAAAGAAATTTCCAATGATAACTGCCGTATGTTAAATAAATTATGTGACACTGAAAACAATCTTAAAATAAAAATTCAAGAGCTAAATAATCGTTCTGCAGATTATTCGAAGATAGTAGAGGAGTCTGTCTCACTGAAGAATCTTATAGAAACACAAGAAAAAGACATTGAAAAAATGATAAAGGAAAAAGATAATTTAGTGTCCGAAAGCATTTCATTAAACGAGTCATATGAAAATACAAAGAAGGAATTGACGAAACTAAGACACGAAATCACTGAAAAAGATAATATTTCTGAGCAAATTAAGAGTGAAAATATGGAATTAACTAATATTGTAAATGGGCAAAAAATTGAAATGGAGACCGAGCTTGCAGTGCTGAATAATAAATTAATCGAAGTCTCAAATATAAGACATGTTCTAGAAACTAAACTAGAAGAAACTGTATCTAACTTGAACTTGAAAATAATGGAAATTACAAAAACGAGACAAGAATTGAAAGAAATGAGTATTGAAGTAGTTCATTTAAAAAAAGAAAATTCATGTATCGAGACATTGAACGAATCCATTAACAACCTTAAACAAAAATGTACCCATTTGGAAATATCAAAAGATCAAATTTCAAATGAAAACAACAACCTTAAAGAAACATGTGAAATTAAAATCAAGGAAATGGAATTATTGGCAAAAGAAATTACATCATATGAAAAATTAGTCAGCGACTATAGAATTGAAATTGATGATTATAAGCATGAAATGAAAAATAAGGAGTCTCAATTAAATGTCCTGAATAAAAAATGCCACGAGTTAGAAGATAAAGTAAATACATTATCCACAGTGATTACTGATTTGACTGATGAAAAATTGAAGTTGGATAAATTTGTACGCCTTCAGGAAGATCAGATTAACGAATGCAAAACACAATTACAAGTCAAAGAAGAGAAATTGAAAGAAATTTCCGATTCTAACTGCTGTATGTTAAACAAATTATCTGACACTGAAAACAATCTGAAAATAAAAATTCAAGAGCTAAATAATCATTCTGCAGATTATTTGAAGATAGCAGAGGAAACTGTCTCATTGAAAAATCTTATTGAAACCCAAAAAAATACCATTGAAAAAATGATAAAGGAAAAAGATATTTTAGTTTCTGAAACCATTTCATTAAACGAATCATGTGAAAAAACAAAGCGGGAATTGATGAAGCTTAAAGAGGAAATCATTGAAAAAGATAATAATTCTGAACAAATAAAGAGTGGAAATTTGGAACTCACCAATATTGTAAACTGCCAAAAAATGGAAATGGAAAAAAGCAAAACTGAGCTTGCAGTGCTTAATAATAAATCAATCGAAGTCTCAAATATAAAACATGTTCTAGAAACTAAACTAGAAGAAACTGAATCTAACTTGAACTTGAAAATAATGGAAATTACAAAAACGAGACAAGAATTGAATGAAATGAGTTCTGAAGTAGTTCATTTGAGAACAGAGAATTCAAACTTGCGTAATATATTAAATGTCAAAGATAAACAAACAAGTAACATTGATGCTCAGTTTTCAGAAAATTCTACAAAAATCGATACCTTGTTAGATGCAAACCATGCTATGAAGCTTAAATTAGATAGCGTTGAATCAGATTTGAAAATAAAAACACAAGAATGTAATGTTCTTGTTGAATGTAAGAATCACCAAAATTATTTAATTGAAAATCAGATGGAAAATAAAGAAAATTTTGACAGTAATGATGTAACTATCAAATCAAAGTTGGGGAAAAAACTTACTCAAAAATTGTGTGATTTCTTAAGCAAGGAAATTTCGAAAAACAGACAACTAGATGAAACGTTGAGTATTTCAACAAAAAATTGTGAGAATTCAATAAGTGATACAAAACCGCTATTTTCTTGTTCCCATAAATTAGACATGGAAAATCTAGTAAGGAAAGTAATGAAGCAATTGATAGATTGTGAAAATAATTGTCATCATTCTAATGAATCATTTAAATCTTCAAAAATAGGTAAATCTGATATTTCGTTTACATCTGAAGATGAAAATTTAAGTTTTGAAGTATTTGACACTGATGTACTACAGTATCATGATAATAATAAGACATTTACACGTTTCGACGAATTTGAAGACTATTTGCTTTCTGATGATGCAAGTAATGAATATCTAGATAATTTAAAAATGATGGAAAAAACCATTCCATTGCAAAGTCATTCAACTGAACTCATTGCTAAAACTTGTGCTCAAAACATTCTTATAAAAGATGATTTAATACTGAATCTTAAAAATAAATGTGAAATATTAAATAAGGAAATAAGTGATTTATCTAGCATTAATGAAAAACTTAGAATTGAAAATGAAACATTAATGATTTCAACAAAAAATGATAATACTGATATATCTTTTATAAATTCTGATGAGCTTCAAAGAAAATTAACCTGCAAATATTGTTTATTTAAATGTATGAACGCGTGTTGTTCAAGAGATGCAAATTATTTAGAAAATTGTGAACAAAATGATTTGACGAAAGAATTGATTACTTCAACTACAATAGATTTGAGTCTTATGAATTCTGAAAATTTAAAGTTATATTTCGATTTTCCAAATACCCTTATTAAAGACGAAGGTTATACGAAAACTATTTTGAAAAAGATTTTCCATTTGATTTCTAAAGTTGAGGTAGATTTACTAATGAAATCTGAAAAAGACATTACGGATTACTCTTCATTGGAATCATCGAACAAGAATAATCTTGATAAAGAAAATTGTTCTATTAATGGTGTAAATTTAAACATTGAGAACCCGATTAGTGATGAAGAATTTTTGACTACAGAATCACTGCATAAAAGTATAATCCATATAATGGCTAGTTTTGAATCAGTTGTAGATGAATGTACTAACTTAAAAAACCAATTAAAATCATGTGAAAATGAAAACACTGTTTTTAAACAGCAACTTTACAATATTTCGCAAGTAATGAAAAATATGAAAGAAGAAATTGGTCGATATGAAGCAGATTCTGTTGCAATTATATCTTCTCAGGCAGAAATGAATAATAAATATACAAATTTAAACCAATTTCTAAAAAAAATTAAATCGGAAATGTTATTTTGTTTCGAAGATGAAAATATTTTGAAAAATATTAGTGATTACCATTTGAAATTAAAGAATATATGTCAATGCATCAAAAATGATCTGAATAATTTGAACCAACAAATTTTCAATTTTACATCTTTCAAAAATTGGCTTTATTGTCAATTTGAAATTTTGACTTCAAGTCACTTCAATATAAATGGTTATCAAAAAATTGAAAATAAAAGTTTAGAATCAAACTCCCACAACTTTGAGATTTTAAATTCTATTAAGAAAAAATTCTGTGATGCTGATTTATTATTAAAAGAATACAAAATATATTCATCGACAACAAAGAATGTTATTAAAAATGACAGGATTTTCAATGCAGGAAGAGATATGTCTATGTATGAACAAATTCATATCATATCAACCAACTATAAATCTCTTCAAAATGATATTGCACATTTCAAAAAGGAGGAAAAAATTTCTGAAGATAATGTTTGCAAAATTAAAGAAGATTATAATGTTTTGGTCCAAGCAAATCAGAAGCTGTTGATTGAAAGCAATAAACTGCAGAAAAATCTTCAAGACAAAGAATCTCAAGTTAATAGTTTAGTGGAAGAAAAAGCTAACATGCAGTCTGTAATCGAATCTAAGGAAGCTTTATCCTCAATTAATATCAAATTGACAATGGAAAATACCAAATTAAAAGAAGACAATGAGATGTTGACTATAAAACTGAATGATGTGAATATGAGAATGTATTCAGAAAATGTGAAGCCTTTGATAGATTTTGATAATATGTTGCAAGAAAACTTGAAACTTGTTGATATGTTGAAGCAAATTGAATCAGAGAAACGGCAAATAGAAACTGAATATGCTTCCATTAAAAATATATATAATCAGCTCGTTATTGAACATAAAAATCTCAAAGCAAATGGTACACAAGAAAATGTGAACAGTTTGATTGTTGATTTAAGAAATGAATACGAAGATAAACTTAGCAGAATGAAAATTAAAATGGTTAGTGCATGCCCTATAATAATTTTTATTTTCTTGTATCAATTATATTGGATGGTAATTTTTTCATCTTAACTAGTCCACATAGTATAAAATGGAAAAAGAAAAATGTATTGTTGTAGTCAAACAAATACTTATTAGAAATATATTAATTAAAATAAAGAAATATTTTCGAGTATATGGATAGTGAAATATTAATGTATAAATATCTTAAAATATTACAAATATAAAAACACCTAAGTGTAAAGTCGGTCTAATAAAAGTATCCGAAAAAAATTTTTTTTTTTATCCTCCCTATAAAATTTTAAAACTGTAAATATAAAAGTAATACTATTTTGAGCTCAAAGGTTATCAAATTTATGGATATAATGTTTGTTTTTACAGAAACAGCTATACCAAGAACAAATATCTGTATATGTTGAAAAACAAAAAGAAGAATTATCACGCTCTGAACTCTTATGCAAAAAGTATGCAGATAAAATAAAGAGTTACGAATCACATGTAAATCAGTTAAGTTCAGAACTTTGGAAAGTTGGAGAAAAACTTCTCATGGAAAGAAATGAAAAAGACTGGCTGAAACATCAACTTAAAGAAAAATTTGGTTCCCGCCAATCTTTACAGTTTGCTTCATCTACTGTTAGTTAAATTTTTCATTTTATTTTAATAAAGTGATTATGCAATTTACAAATTTTATTATGAATGTCGTTTGATATTTTATTTTTGTTACAGGTAGATATTAAACTGCGACAAACCAGTTCAGTTCTCAAAGTATTTGATGATAGTGTTAAGGATATAATTAATGAAAGTATTGGGAAAAACATACCTAAACGAATACAAGCTGGTAGTTTTTTTCTTAAGGAAAATATGTAAATAAATACATATTACTTATACATATTTTTATTTCGCAGAATCAGGTGGTTTACATATGTCAGATGAAGAAGGCGAAATATTTGATAATACATATCTTGCAGACTTAAAATCTGGGATATGTGAACCTCGTTTTCCTAGTAAATCAAATCGTGACAAAAATATGGACTTACAACCCAATCGTCTTTCTGAGCTGCAATGGCGAAATTCTTTGTGCTTGCCACACTTGAAAAGTTCTTATCCGGCAGAAACCCAGTTTCAAAAATTCAAGGAAGAAGATATTAAAGTACATATTAAATTTTCTATCAAATCTTTGATTTTCTATTTGTAAAGATTCCACTTTCATATTAGTTGCTTTTGATTTTAGTTGGGAGCTGCAAGTATGGATGACGAGAAAGCTCGTCCAAAAAAAGAAGTTGGGCAAACAACATATAAAAAACCTGGCCCCCCTACACCTAGTAAAAAAGGAGGTCGTTTATCATTACAGGTCATTATTTTTACATCATTGTTTTATCAGTATTTTCTGTGAAAATCAGACATGTGATAAATATGATCATATATTCAACTTTTTTTTATTAGGGAAATGATACAAGAGAACCTTTAAAAGAGCAAAACGATATTATATCTAAAAAAGCCACTACTCCTTCACGTATAAGATCATTATTCATGGGAAATTCCTCAAGATCTACTTTGAGAGATGAGGTAAATATTTTGATAAATTTCACCTATACTTTATGCATTTATCAAATTAAATATTTGGAAAATTTTCAGAACACTTTTGGTACCCCTAAAGGAAAAAGACTCAGTATTTTTAGGAAACCAAGATGATTTCATTTCACTTTTGTGGGAAGTTGTTATATATATTTAAAAATTATTATTTATTTTTTAGTTATTGAAAAAAATGTGATGAACTAGAAAAATCTGACAAAATTGTTTTAATCTTTCATATGTATTAATTAAAATGAATTTCATATTTGGAAAAGTTTATCAATTATGTGAAAAATTTGTGTAATTTAAGACGATGTAACGTGGCTAATTTTGCCCACCACGCGGTTTATTAACGTACAAACAAAATAGTTGAAGAACCAGAGATTTCCGCCCGCATACCATCCCCTGGACAATAGACGC
>JAOXNN020000052.1:2628757-2701332 GCA_028571205.2 Hydropsyche betteni | reverse complement strand
CCTAAACCCCCAATATTTGATGGGGAGACCTAGTCCTGCAGTGGGCACAAAAAAGGGTCGACAATGATGATGATGATATAGATGGTCAGAATAATATTAAGAACCCTAACCTAACCAGTTATGACCATTTCGTTATTAAATTCTGACCAATTTATTATTTTATTCTGACAATTCAACATTTTATTCTGGCCAAAACATTATTACAATTCTGACCATTTAATTTTTTGCCATTATGTATGTATTTTTTTTCATTGTGCAATTTGACAGATGATGAAAACGACCAACCCTCCGAGGGGGACGACGAAAAGGAACATGTCGTCTATACTGTTTCCAATGAAGTCCATTTCACCAGCGCACGGATTTCGGCTCTGGTTTGCGTTAAACGCGGGACCGTCATCGAAGCCGATAAATCGATACATTCGCAGTTGAGGCTTTTGAATTTTTCTGAAGGGTCGCCTTATGAAACTTTGCACTCTTACATCAGCAAGGCCATGGCTCCGTTCTTCAAAAGCTACGTCAAGGAGAGCGGACGTGCGGACAGGTGACACACTCAAAATCTCCTTTTACCTGTCTCAAATGTTTGCATTTATTTATGTTGCGTTTAATTCGGTTGCAGAGATGGAGATAAAATGGCACCTTCAGTGGAGAAGAAAATGGCAGAATTGGAAATGGGACTTTTACATCTGCAACAAAATATTGACATACCCGAAATTACTTTGCCCGTTCACCAAACTGTGGCTAGTATCATAAAAAGGTATAGTGTTTTTTTATTGTGCTGCTCATTTAGAGTAATGTAGATTTTTTATTACTATGTTTTTCATAATTCATCAAGGTGTGCCGATGAAAATCGTAAACCACGCGTGGCCGATTTTGGTGATCGCGTCGAAGATTCTACCTTCCTTAATCAGTTACAAAATGGTGTCAACCGTTGGATCAAAGAAATCCAAAAGGTATTTCATTCACCAATTTTGGGTTTTCTTTTATCACATTTTTATTTTAAGCCTCTATATTTTAATTTTATTTAGGTAACCAAATTGGATCGTGACCCTTCTAATGGAACTGCTTTACAAGAAATTTCATTTTGGCTCAATCTGGAAAGAGCTTTACATCGCATTCAAGAAAAAAGAGAAAGTGTCGAGGTAAACTTTTTTTCAAACCAATTTTTATTCGAGCGTGAATTT
The DNA here is from genome assembly GCA_028571205.2 of Hydropsyche betteni. Classification (NCBI taxonomy): domain Eukaryota; kingdom Metazoa; phylum Arthropoda; class Insecta; order Trichoptera; family Hydropsychidae; genus Hydropsyche; species Hydropsyche betteni. The sequence goes on along the minus strand of JAOXNN020000052.1, from coordinate 2,700,151 downwards.
AAAACTTATAAAAAATCTCATTTATTTACGATTTGCCATTAAATTGCAGGTTGCTCTTACTCTTGAGATTTTAAAATATGGCAAACGATTCCATGCAACAGTATCTTTTGATACAGATACTGGATTGAAGCAAGCACTCGCTCTAGTATCAGACTACAACCCTTTAATGAAAGATTTCCCTATCAATGACTTATTGAGTGCGACAGAACTTGATCGTATCAGGTAATTGTAGAGTTCAAATATAGTATTAATTTTCTAAAATGTAAGTATAACATAAATTTCATTTATAATTATTTCTTTATTACAGGACTGCTGTCCAGCAAATATTTTCTCACTTGAAAAAGATTCGTTCCACCAAGTACCCCATACAAAGAGGCCTTAGATTGGTAGAGGCTATTTCTCGAGATTTAGGTCAACAGCTTCTAAAGGTTTTCATTTATTTTTTTTGTGAAATGAACGGTATCGGATAAACAGGCAGAAATTAATGAATTATTTTTATTTTAGGTATTAGGCACTCGTCGGCTTATGCACATTACGTTTGAAGATTTCGAACGTGTTATGGGTCAATGTTTTGAAGTTTTCTCCTGTTGGGATGATGAATTTGAAAAACTGCAAGGTCTCCTTAGGTAACCTATCCCCTTAGGTGTATTATATTATGCATTTGGTGAATTCATTAAATTAACAAGTTTTCATTTACAGAGATATAGTTAAGAAGAAGCGTGATGAGCACTTGAAAATGGTTTGGCGTGTAGCACCTTCTCACAAAAAACTTCAAGGCAGAATGGAGCACATGCGTAGATTCCGTCGTCAACATGAACAACTAAGAACTGTTATGCTAAGAGTATAACTATTTGTTTAATTTATTCTTTATTAATTATTCAATTTGCCAAATTTATAATTTGATATTAATTTTTAGGTTTTGAGGCCTCGTGCTATTGTTCCAGTAACTCAGCCTGGTGCTGGAAGTGAACAAAATGGTTCTCCACACGCTTTACCAATGGATGCAGCCGATGCAAATGCTATAGCTGAAGTAATAACATCATCATTATATATATCTTCTATCTATATAATCTTCTGTTTTTAATGTTTAATAATTTTAAGGTCAATTTGGCATATGAAAATGTCAAAGAAGTGGAATGCTTAGATATTTCTCGTGAAGGATGTGATGCTTGGGATGCAGCTGTTAAGCGATATGAAGACAGAATTGGTAAATAAATAACACTCTTTACAGTTCATCAAATAATCAAATAAATATTTAAATCTATAATTTATTTTAGATCGTGTTGAAACTCGTATTACTGCTCATTTGCGAGACCAGTTAGGAACTGCAAAAAATGCAAATGAAATGTTCCGTATATTTTCCAGATTTAATGCTTTGTTTGTACGTCCTCATATTAGAGGTGCTATTCGGGAATATCAGACTCAATTAATACAAAGAGTAAAAGACGATATTGAAGCATTACATGAAAAATTCAAAGTAATATTGTATACTTCTCCAAATATGTTTTATTTTGACTCTTTTTAATTTTGAAATGTTTTGTATTTATTTAGGTTCAATATCCTCAAAGCAAATGTTGTCGACTTTCATTGGTCAGAGATCTTCCACCAGTTTCAGGCTCAATTATTTGGGCAAAACAAATTGATCATCAATTGACTACTTATCTAAAAAGAGTTGAAGACGTTTTAGGTAATTATTTGTTAGTTAATTTTGAAATTATGAATAATTGTAGTCATGGCCCATTAATTGGGATAATTTACAATGCACAATTTTTTTCTAGGGAAAGGTTGGGAGAACCATATTGAAGGTCAGAAATTGAAAGGCGATGGAGACAGTTTCCGTTTAAAATTGAATACTCAAGAAGTATTTGATGATTGGGCCAGAAAAGTAAATTTTTCTTTTGATTTATGTATGAATAATAATTGAAGAAATTGTTAAATGTTATATTTGTTTAGGTTCAACAACGTAACCTTGGTGTTTCTGGAAGAATATTCGCTATTGAATCTGTACGGGCTCGTTCCGGACGTGGTGGAAATGTTTTGAAATTAAAGGTGAACTTTTTGCCCGAAATCATTACATTATATAAAGAAGTTCGTAACTTGAAAAATCTTGGATTCAGGTAATATAATTTAACCTGACTTATATTAATTTTATTTTTGGAATATTGAAGTAATTTTGTTTTTATTTTTTAGAGTACCTTTGGCTATAGTGAACAAGGCACACCAAGCTAATCAACTTTATCCCTTCGCAATCTCATTGATCGAAAGTGTTCGAACTTATGAAAGGACTCTAGAAAAGGTAATATATTGGTTTATTAGAATATCTATTTTTGGGAAATATAATTAGAATTATTATTTTTCACATGTTTTACACTTTTTGTTCACATTTGTATAACATAGCTAAAAAATATTTACTGAATATAAATAATATTTTTAATCATATATATATTTATATCGGTAATGTTTTTATTTATGAGCACTCTTGATGCATAAGATGTTAAGGCTTAGAATATATTTTAGATTTAACAAGTTTTCATGTTGGAAATGTAATTTTGTAAACCAATATGAAATTTCCCGAATTTCGAAACATGTTTATTACAGTATCGCTGATACTGTATCGGTTTTTATATACCTTTTTAAAACAGGTAATCAATTTTTGAAAATCAATATTTAATTTTTTACTTTATTTTAATAGAATTTTATGCACAGATAAACACATTTTGATGTAAACTAGTTGCAAATTAGTGTTATAATTCTGAAATTTTTATCTTTTTTATCAAGCTCACCAATAGGAACGTTAATAAGGTAGAAATAAAACTGATTCAGAGAATTTTTGCATGATGGTAGATTTTTTTGTTTGCTTTAGCTTTCACACAAATTTTACCATCTTTTAATTACTCCCTTGAAATATTTTACCTTTTTTGGTAAGTATATGTTTAAAAAAATCTTATTTATAAATGAAAAAAAAAATAGTAATACGTATTTTGTTTATATTTCATCGACCATCATATCATCATTTAGTTACTTTTTATTTATTTTTTTCCGAATTCGAAGATATTTTAGGCTGCCTCTATTATTATTTTGAAATGAAATAATACGAAAATGTGACTGAATATTTTAACTTATTATTTTATGTTTCATATTTAATAATTTTTATTTTAAGTGCCTTGGCTTCTATTTTTATCATGTCTTTCAGTTGTTTTCTAATATAATGAAATATTAATTATTCTTTTGCATTTACAGATTGATGATAAGGCTTCAATTGTTCCACTGGTTGCTGGACTTAGACGAGATGTATTATCGCTTATATCTGAGGGCATGGGACTCGTATGGGAATCTTATAAACTAGATCCATATGTGCAAAAGCTTAGTGAAGTTGTTGTGTCTTTCCAAGAAAAAGTAATATTTGTTTACTAATAACAACTCTCATTTAGTTATAAATTTTTTCATTACAATTTTTCATATTCTATTTTTCAGGTTGAAGATCTGGTTGTTGTAGAGGAACAACTTGAAGTAGACGTTCGTTCCATTGAGACTTGTCCATACAGTGCAGCTACATTAGCTGATATATTGAGTAAAATACAACATGCTGTTGATGATTTGTCCCTCAGGCAATATTCAAATCTTCACTTATGGGTTCAACGTCTTGATGAAGAAGTATTTATTTCCATTTTAAGTCTTCTAATTCTCAAATTTATTTATATTTTGTCATATTAATATGAATGTTTTAGGTTGAAAAAAGTCTCGGTGTTCGTTTGCAAGCTGGTGTGAAAGCATGGACTGAAGCTTTACGTGGGGAAGCAAAAGAAATTGATTTGTCTATGGATACTGATGCTCCTTCAAAGCCTACTCACAAATTAGGTGGTGATCCTAAGGTTATTATAATTTATTTTGAAATTCACAGTTTTCATCGTACTTCATACTGTAAAATAATTTACAAATGTGTTTTTAGATTGCTCGTGTTGTTCATGAAGTTAGAATTACTAACCAACAAATGTATCTGTTTCCATCTTTGGAAGAAGCTCGGTTCCAAATAATGCAACAACTTTTTGCATGGCAAGCTGTTGTTACATCTCAACATAGATTGCAAAGTTCTCGGTACATAATATTGGTTTTTAATATAATATGTTTTATAAAATTTGCTATGCTTTGAAATATAATTCAAATAATAAAACATCATTAATTCACAGATATCAGGTTGGATTGGCTAGGCCTCAAGCTCAAACATATCGAAATTTGTTGACTAAACTACCCAATGGGTCTGCTACTCTAGAAGATGCCTATGATGCAATTGATACAAAAATATCTGAAGTTAGAGCATATGTTGATGAATGGCTTCGGTATTCATTTTTTTACAAATATTCTTATATTTTCATTTGTTAAAAAATATAAATATGATATTTTTTCTTATAGCTATCAAGCTCTTTGGGATCTGCAAGCTGATAACTTGTATGGAAAATTGGGAGACAACATTACATTATGGATCAAATGTCTCAATGATATCAAGTTAGTCACATACTAACTATATTTGAGCAAAAAGATTTTTTTTAATTTATGTAAATAATTTGGAAATCCTTATTTTTAGAAAATCTCGTACTACTTTCGATACTTCTGATACGCGACGTGAATATGGTCCTATTGTTATTGATTTTGCTAAAGTGCAATCTAAAGTTACATTGAAATATGATGCTTGGCATAAAGAAGCTTTAGGAAAATTCGGAATGTTGTTAGGTTCTGAAATGACTACCTTCCACTCACAGTTAGCAAAATCCAGATCTCAATTAGAGAATCAGTCTCTTGGTAATTTTTTTTTAAGTGATGTTTTATCTAGTAGATTTGTATTAATTTTCATTTTAATATTTACAGAAGCTGCATCTACAAGTGATGCTGTTGGTTTGATTACTTATGTTCAACAGCTTAAAAGAGAGGTACTGGCTTGGGAAAAGCAAGTGGATACATATAGAGAGGCCCAACGAATATTGGAACGACAACGGTAATTTTGTCGTAGATTTTTAAATTTAATTAATTAATTTTTTCATTATTATTTAACTCCGTTAAAATTGTAGCTTCCAGTTTCCAACTGCTTGGCTTCATGTTGATAATATTGAAGGAGAATGGAGTGCTTTCAATGAAATAATGAGACGCAAGGATTCATCTATTCAAACTCAGGTTTCTCTTTGTTGATTATTTGAATACTAGATGTCAATTTCAAGTGTATTTTCACACAAACATTAATTTAAGGTTGCTTCCTTACAACAAAAAATTGTTGCTGAAGATAAAGCTGTTGAACAACGAACTACAGAATTCTTGGCGGAATGGGAACGTAGTAAGCCAACAGGTGGTTCTACCAGACCTGAAGATGCTTTGCAACGTCTCCAAATTGCTGAGTCTCGATATGCACGTCTTAAAGATGAACGCGACAATGTTGCAAAAGCAAAAGAAGCTTTGGAACTGCATGACAGTGGTATATAAATTATGATACATTTTCGTTATGTTTTTAATTTTATCTAGATTTTATATGCTATCTTTAATACATAGTCAGCAGTGCTTCCTCTGAAAGAATGGTTGTTGCACTGGAAGAGTTGCAAGACTTAAGAGGTGTTTGGTCTTCACTTAGCAAAGTTTGGGCTCAGATTGACGATACTCGTGAACGTCCATGGTTATCTGTGCAACCCCGAAAATTGAGGTATTGATTTTATTTGTCATTTTTTATGATTAAATTGTATCATAATAAAACTTTAATTACAGACAACAATTGGAAACAATGCTTACTGAATTAAAAGAGTTGCCAGCTCGATTGAGAATGTATGATAGCTTTGAATATGTTCGCAAATTGTTACATTCTTACACTAAGGTTTGTTTTTGTCAAATTGACGTTTACAAGATATATTGTTCGAATACTTTATTTTAATGAACAAATTTGCAGGTGAACATGACTATAGTTGAATTGAAATCTGATGCCTTAAAAGAACGTCATTGGAAGCAATTATGTAGACAATTACGCGTCGATTGGACACTTGCAGATCTTACTTTGGGTCAAGTTTGGGATGCAGATCTTATTAAAAATGAGCACATTGTCAAGGATGTCATATTAGTTGCCCAAGGCGAAATGGCACTTGAAGAATTCTTAAAACAGGCAATTTATTTACTAATTAATAAATTATTAAATATGAAATTTATATTTTCAAATTTATAAAATTAATCATTTATAGGTTCGGGAATCATGGCAAAGCTATGAATTGGATCTAATCAATTATCAAAATAAATGTAAAATTATAAGAGGATGGGATGATTTATTCAATAAAGTTAAGGAACATATAAATTCTGTTGCTGCAATGAAACTGTCACCATATTATAAAGTAAGAAAAAACTTTTCTTTTTTAATATGAATTTTGAAATTTATCTAAATGTTTTGTTATTTTAAGGTTTTCGAAGAAGAAGCTTTAACATGGGAAGAAAAACTAAATCGCATTAATGGTCTTTTCGATGTATGGATTGATGTTCAAAGAAGATGGGTTTACCTTGAAGGAATATTCTCTGGTTCTGCTGACATCAAAGCACTTTTACCAGTTGAAACATCACGTTTCCAAAGCATCAGGTATTTTTATAATTATTTTGTTCAATATTGATTGTTATTATTGTTTATTCCATATTAATGATTTTCTATAATTTTGTTAGTTCGGAATTTTTGGGTCTCATGAAAAAAGTCTCTAAATCTCCTATGGTCATGGATGTGCTTAATATTCCTGGAGTTCAACGTTCACTCGAGCGTCTTGCTGACCTTTTGGGAAAAATTCAAAAGGCTCTTGGAGAGTATTTAGAAAGAGAACGAACAAGCTTCCCAAGATTCTACTTTGTTGGTGATGAAGATTTGTTAGAAATTATCGGGAACAGTAAAAATGTTGCTCGCCTTCAAAAGCATTTCAAGAAAATGTTTGCTGGTGTAGCTGCCATTATCCTTAACGAAGACAACACTATAATTCAAGGCATCGCTTCAAGAGAAGGAGAAGAAGTTGAATTTATAACTCCCGTGAATACAGTTGAACATCCAAAGATAAACGAATGGTTGACTTTAGTAGAAAAAGAAATGCGTGTAACGCTAGCATGTCGTTTGAAGGATGCTGTCTCTGACGTCAAGCAATTCCGTGAAGGTGGTATAGATCCTGCTGCATTTATGGCTTGGTGTGATAAATATCAAGCTCAAATAGTGGTTCTAGCCGTTCAAATTATGTGGTCTGAAGAAGTAGAAGCAGCTCTGCAATCTGCTGCTTCATCAGGAGAACCAGGAGCTGGTGTTAAAGCATTACAACCAGCATTGCGACAAGTTGAAAATACTTTGAATGTTTTAGCAGATAGTGTACTGCAGGAACAACCTCCTCTTCGCCGACGAAAATTAGAACACTTGATTAATGAATATGTACATAAACGGACTGTAACTCGTAGACTCATTGCATCAGAAGTTTCAGGGCCACGTAGCTTTGAATGGCTTTGTGAAATGAGATGTTATTTCGACCCTAGAAATCCAGATGTTCTTCAACAATTGACTATTCATATGGCAAATGCCAAATTCCTTTATGGATTTGAATACCTTGGGGTTCAAGATCGCTTGGTACAAACACCTTTAACTGATCGTTGTTATCTTACTATGACTCAAGCTCTCGAAGCTCGTCTTGGAGGATCTCCGTTTGGACCAGCTGGAACTGGAAAAACTGAATCAGTCAAGGCCCTTGGAAATCAATTGGGTCGTTTTGTTCTTGTTTTCAATTGTGATGAAACATTCGATTTCCAAGCTATGGGAAGAATTTTTGTTGGTCTCTGTCAGGTCGGTGCTTGGGGATGTTTTGATGAATTCAATAGATTGGAAGAAAGAATGTTATCGGCAGTATCTCAACAAGTTCAAACTATTCAAGAAGCTTTAAAATTACATCAAGAAGGCGATAATAATTCATCTTCCATAAATGTTGAACTGGTTGGAAAGCAAGTTAGAGTTTCTTGCGACATGGCAATTTTCATCACCATGAATCCTGGATATGCAGGCAGATCAAATCTTCCAGACAATCTTAAAAAACTTTTCAGAAGTTTAGCTATGACTTCTCCAGATCGTCAACTTATTGCTGAAGTCATGCTTTTCAGCCAAGGATTTAGAACTGCAGAAAAACTTGCTTGTAAAATCGTGCCATTCTTCAAATTATGTGATGAACAATTATCTAATCAATCTCATTATGACTTTGGTTTGAGAGCTTTGAAATCTGTACTAGTATCTGCAGGAAATGTCAAAAGAGACAGAATAATGAAAATTAAGGAAACCATGATAAGCAGAGGAGACAAATCAGTCGATGAAGCATCAATTGCTGAGTCATTGCCAGAGCAGGACATTCTTATTCAAAGCGTTTGCGAAACTATGGTACCGAAATTGGTTGCAGAAGATATACCTCTTCTGTTCTCTTTGTTGAGTGATGTGTTCCCCAATGTGGGTTATACTAGAGCAGAAATGTCAGGTTTGTCATCATTGCAGTAATTTATTTGCATATTGAACAATATCAAAATTTATTTTATGATTACAGGACTCAAGAGCGAAATAAGAAAAGTTTGCGCTGAAGAATTCCTAGTTTGTGGAGAAGGTGACGAACAAGGAGGTGCATGGATGGAGAAGGTAACCGACACACTTACTCGATTTAAGCGGTTTTTTAATATAAAAGTATCTATCAGCTTTGTTATGATGAATCATAAAAATATTTTTGTATTTGGACAAAAAAAGGTAGTAAATATAGCGTTAATATGATTTTCTTTAAATGCCTTCCGGATATAAGGACTTCATTAGAGATTGTACGTGGGTGGAAAAGGTCAGTTGTAAAAGTTCAACAAAAATATCAATGTTTAATTTGTATTTTTATATCATTGAAGCAGTTTATTGAAATTTTTAAATCAATTTATGTTACATAGTACGTAATTTTTTTTTCAAAATTTTTGGTTCTTAAATTACAAATTAAACATATTTTTAGGTACTACAACTGTATCAAATTTGCAAGTTAAATCATGGATTGATGATGGTGGGACCTTCAGGAAGTGGAAAATCAACAGCTTGGAGAGTTTTGTTGAAAGCATTAGAAAGGTCAGTAAATTAAATTACTTTTTAGAATAAAGAAATTTTGACATTTTTAAATACATCAAAATTTATTGAAATTTAGATTTGAAGGGGTTGAAGGTGTAGCTCATGTCATTGATCCCAAAGCTATGTCCAAGGAAGCCTTATATGGTGTTTTGGATCCCAACACTCGTGAATGGACTGACGGATTATTCACTCATATACTGAGGTTAGTTTTTTTATCTATTACTTATTTAATTTTTATTGAATTTCAAATAACTTTCAATGAAACTTTTCAGAAAAATTATTGACAATGTAAGAGGAGAAATAAACAAACGCCAATGGATTATTTTCGATGGTGATGTGGATCCTGAGTGGGTAGAAAATCTTAATTCAGTACTTGATGACAATAAATTATTGACATTACCAAATGGAGAGCGCCTTAGTTTACCACCTAATGTTCGAGTTATGTTTGAGGTTAGATTAAATTATTTTTACCATTTTATTCCCTTAATTTTTATGTAAATCAATTTCAAATATGCATCTTTCCAGGTTCAAGATCTAAAATATGCTACTTTAGCTACTGTTTCTCGTTGTGGAATGGTTTGGTTCTCTCAGGATGTTCTTACAACTGAAATGATATTTGAAAATTATCTCATGAGGTATTTTTAAAGATATTCATATAGATTTTTTTACATGTTTCATTTTTTTATATATTTTTTTCATAAAGATTGAAAAGCAATCCTTTGGAAGACGGAGAAGAAGATTCTTTGAGTATTTTAGCTATTCCCGGAAAAAATACTTCTCAATCTACCGATCAAATCACTCCAGATGAAATATTATCTCCAGCACTACAGGTTTTTTATCTTCATTAATACTAATATTTTTTATTATCTATCTAATTTATATGAGAAATAATTATTTTTCAGACACAAAGATCTGTTGCTGCCTTATTAGGTCCTCTATTTTCAGCTGATGGCTTAGTAGTTCGTTGTGTTGAACATGCTGCAACACTTGATCATGTCATGGATTTCACAAGACATCGTGCTCTCGGTTCTCTGTTTTCTATGCTAAATCAAGGCGTTAGGTGATTATAATTTTGTACAATTTTCTGTTTAAAATAATTTTCATTATTATATTGTTTTTTTTTTACATTTCAGAAATGTACTAGCTTATAATAGGCAACATCCAGATTTTCCTATAACACCAGAACAGATGGACGCGTATATTCCTAAAGTACTAGTATATTCTCTTCTGTGGTCATTCGCTGGTGATTCAAAACTGAAGGTGAGCATCAAAAATTATTCTAGTATATTATTTTATGTTCATACATTAATTATGACTTGTGACTTGAAATTTTTAGGGTCGCTGTGAACTTGGAGATTTTATTAGATCTATTAGTACTGTCCCACTACCACCTGCAAATGCTAATCAACCCATTATTGATTTTGAAGTTTCAATCACTGGAGAATGGGTACCTTGGTCTGCGAAAGTACCACAAATTGAAGTGGAAACACATAAAGTTGCTGCTCCTGATGTGGTTGTACCAACTCTTGATACAGTTCGTCACGAAGCTTTACTTTATACTTGGCTTGCAGAGCACAAACCTTTAGGTTTGTTGTTTTTCTTTCAACATTTGTGTGATAAATTTTGTTTGTAATATATTTATTTTAAAATATCTAATCAAATTTTTAAAATCTTTTATAGTACTTTGCGGTCCACCCGGTTCAGGAAAAACCATGACATTGTTTTCGGCTTTACGTGCTTTGCCAGATATGGAAGTTGTTGGTCTTAATTTTTCATCAGCTACAACTCCTGAATTGCTTCTGAAAACATTCGATCATTATTGTGAATATAGAAAGACTCCAAATGGTGTTGTACTTGCTCCTGTGCAGGTTAATTAAGATTACTTATTATTTTTTTAATTCTTCTTTTAAAAAGTAAATGATTTTATTTTATTATTTATAGCTTGGTAAATGGTTGGTGCTGTTTTGTGATGAAATTAATTTACCTGATATGGACCAGTATGGAACCCAAAGGGTTATTTCATTTTTGCGACAACTTTTAGAACATAAAGGTTTTTACCGAGCATCAGGTAATATAAATTAATTACATATGTTTTAATTCAAATATATTTTTTTTGTCAACACTTATTTAAATATTTGTTTTCAATTATTTTCAGATCATTCATGGGTTTGTCTCGAGCGAATTCAGTTTGTTGGCGCTTGCAATCCTCCTACTGACCCCGGTAGGAAACCTCTTAGTCACCGATTGCTGCGACATGTTCCTGTCATATATGTTGATTATCCTGGTGAAACTTCACTGAAACAGGTAAACAAATAAATTTATTTTAACATATTTAATTTGTATATTTGTATAATTTATTTTTTTCTTCTAGATCTATGGCACATTTACTCGGGCTATGTTGAGAATGATGCCTTCTCTAAGATCACATTCTGAACCATTAACTAGTGCAATGGTGAAACTCTATTTGGCATCTCAAGAAAGATTTACTCAGGATATGCAACCCCATTATGTATACAGTCCAAGAGAAATGACCCGATGGGTCAGAGGCATATGCGAAGCTATCAGACCATTAGACAATCTTTCGGTTGAAGGTCTTGTAAGATTGTGGGCACATGAAGCTTTGAGACTTTTCCAAGATCGTTTGGTAGATGATACTGAAAGAAAATGGACAAATGATAATATCGATGCTGTTGCAGTTCAATTCTTCCCTGGTATTGATCAGGAAGCTGCTCTGAGTAGACCTATTTTATACAGCAATTGGCTTAGCAAAGATTACAGCCCCGTTCAAAGAGATCAACTCAGGGATTATGTTAAAGCTCGACTGAAGGTGCATTATTCAAAGTTATTTTTAATTTACAATTGGACATTCAATTTAATGAATTTTTGTCTATTTAGGTCTTCTATGAAGAAGAATTGGATGTCCCATTAGTATTGTTTGATGAAGTTCTTGATCATGTTCTTAGAATTGATCGAATTTTCCGACAACCTCAAGGTAAATATTTGTATTTACAATTTCAGTTTTGTTTCAGCCAATTTTATTTGAATTCTCTTTTTCAGGTCATTTATTGTTGATCGGAGTATCAGGTGCTGGAAAAACCACTTTGAGTCGATTTGTTGCCTGGATGAATGGTTTAAGTATTTTCCAAATAAAGGTATAGTGATTTTTGATAAACAAATTCTAATTATTTTTTATTTGTTTTTTGCTCATATAATTTTTTATATTATACAGGTACACAATAAATATACAGGCTTAGATTTTGATGAAGATCTTCGTAGTGTTTTAAGGCGTACTGGTTGCCGTGATGAAAAAGTAGCATTTATATTAGATGAATCTAATGTCTTAGACAGTGGTTTCCTTGAAAGAATGAACACATTATTAGCCAACGGAGAAGTAAAATTATTATTCTTTTTATAAATTTTTATGTTGAGCAATTAATTTTAACTAGTTTAATTATCATTGTACCTTAGGTACCAGGTCTTTTCGAAGGTGATGATTTTGCTACATTAATGACTCAATGCAAAGAAGGAGCACAGCGAGAAGGATTGATGTTGGATAGTAATGACGAATTATATAAATGGTATTTTTAATTATTTTTCTTTTTCACAGAAATAGACACTTCAATAATAAAAAAAATATAATTTTAGGTTTACTGGTCAAGTAATGAGAAATCTTCACGTTGTATTCACTATGAATCCCTCATCTCAGGGACTTAAAGATAGGGCAGCGACTTCTCCTGCATTATTCAACAGATGTGTTTTGAATTGGTTTGGAGACTGGAGTGATGGAGCTTTGTATCAAGTTGGAAAAGAATTCACTTCTCGAGTTGATCTGGATGCTTCTGATTATATTGCTCCTGATAATTTCCCCGCTGCTTGTGGTAAAGTGCCAGCTAGACCTCATCATCGTGACGCCGTCATAAATGCTTGTGTATACGTCCATCAAACCTTAAGAACAGCTAATAGTCGACTAGCTAAACGTGGAGGACGAACTATGGCAATCACTCCCAGGTTTTTATTTGATTTATATGATCATAAAACTATTAATAAATTTTCGATTTTTTTCTTAATATTTTTGGTATTTCAGGCATTATTTAGACTTTATCCAGCATTTAGTAAGACTATATGGTGAAAAGCGTACAGATTTGGAAGAACAACAACTCCATTTGAATGTAGGTCTCTCTAAAATTGCTGAAACTGTTGAACAAGTGGAAGATATGCAAAGAAGTTTGGCTGTGAAATCTCAGGTTTGTAATCATTGCATTTTATGCATGAATTTGTTCACATATTCGATTATCATTGTTTTCCCACTTGACAGGAATTGCAAGCTAAAAATGAAGCTGCAAATGCCAAGCTTCGACAAATGGTTAAAGATCAACAAGAGGCTGAAAAGAAGAAAGTCGAATCGCAAGAAATTCAGGTATGAAAGCATAAATTATATTTGTAACAAACATAAGTACAATTTATTTATGTGTTTATAATGTATTTTCCTCATCCTGCAGGTGGCTTTGAGCAAACAAACTATTCAAATTGAAGCTAAAAGAAAGGATGTGATGGCTGACTTAGCATTGGTAGAGCCAGCTGTGATAGATGCTCAAACTGGTTCGTACTATTTTGTCCTATTATCAGCTTACATTTTAAGTATAAAATCTAATTAATTATTCATTGTTTAGATTTTTAAATATGTTTATGAAAAAAAAAACTTCATGTAAAGACACATTATCCTAATATTTAATAGGATCATCTTATATTAATCGACTTGAGACTATTTTTAGTTCATTGTTTCGACGTTATTACGATAATATTTTATTTAATTATATAAAGCTGTTAAGTCAATAAAGAAGCAACAATTGGTTGAAGTGCGTACAATGGCAAATCCACCAGCTACTGTTAAATTGGCAATGGAATCTATTTGTCTGCTGTTGGGAGAACGAGCATCTGATTGGCGTTCCATCCGAACTATCCTGATGCGTGACAACTTTATACCAACTATAATCAACTTCCAGACAAATATGATAACGTTAGGATTTTATAAATTATGGGATATTATTATTATTTATAGTCTTTAAAAAAAACCATTGTTTTTCAACTAGTGTGTATAAAATGGTTTGTGGTTTTTTTTTTAAAGAAAATAAATATTTCACAAGTGTAATCTATATACACTTCATATAATCATTGTGGCGATGGTTATGTATAAAATATGTGTTTTATCATACTTGTATATAAAATATTAACTTGTGATGCTCATTTTTCTATAAGTACGTTTGTATTTTTCAGCTGCTATTGAATGTTGCAAATTTTTCTCTAGATAATGTGTCTAACAATTATATGCTAATTTTTAAATGTATATTATCGTATAATATGTATAAGTTCTTAGTTAATATTTTTTTCAGTTTACATTAGTAGATAAAAATGTCAAATTAAATTTTCTTGTCATATTTCATAATGTGAATTAAGCTAAAGTAATATAAACTAAATATAATTTGCATGATATTTAAGTATGTGTACTTTAAATTCTATTCTTAAGCATTTGTTTCTTTCTATTTTCTTTTCCCGCTCTCGTATGCTCCCTCTGCACTGCAATTGGCTGCCTGCTGCACTGTGACGCCTCATCACTGTTGGTGAAAAAATTACTCAACATTAATGGACACTCAATGTGGAATTTAACATTATTGGATCGTGAAAATCTGATTTACCAATCGACAATATTTAATAAATTTGTATAGCTGTCAAGTCTATTAAAAAACAACATTTAGTAGAAGTTAGATCTATGGCCAATCCTCCAGCTATAGTAAAAGTTGCTTTGGAATCCATATGTCTCTTACTCGGGGAAAATGCTACCGACTGGAAAGCTATTCGTGCTGTTATTATGAGGGAAAACTTTATCAACTCTATTGTTTCCAATTTCTCAACTGAAGACATAACGTAAGAATCGTTGTAATTTTTGTACATAACGCTTGTGTGTTTGTGTCAGTATTTTTTTTTCTATTTGTATTTATGTGTTCATCAGATATATTAAAAATAATCTATACCATATATAATAGTTTCAAAATGTTATATGTTTTGAAATGTAGCTTGAGCTTTCAATAATGTCAAATTGATATATAAACGCAAACTTGCTTGGTTTTTTAAGCGTGTACATTCGGATATTTTTACACACACAATGCTTGAATTTCATTTGTGAGATATATAAATTACTTTTCTTTTTGATTCTTAAACTAGCTTTTATTAATTGAAAAATGCATTGGTAAAAATCAGATTTTTTACAAAAGGTGAGGTAAGTATTTTTTTAATTTATTTTGCATCATAAAATAATTATAATAAAATATTTTCGTTCAGAAAAATGTGTTTTTAAAATAAATACTAATATTTTGCATTAATTTTTATTAATAATTTTTTTCATAATTTATCACTATAATTTCATTAAGATAATTTTTTTTTCAGGGATGATGTGCGTGAAAAAATGAAAACAAGATATTTAAGTAATCCCGATTATAACTTTGAGAAAGTGAACAGAGCCAGTATGGCTTGTGGACCTATGGTGAAATGGGCAATTGCTCAGGTCGGTTGTAATTATTAAATTTTTTAATATTTTTTGTGCTGAATAATTTGGAAAACAAAATTTCTGTAGATTGAGTATGCTGACATGCTTAAACGGGTAGAGCCATTAAGACAAGAACTCCGCGG
Organism: Hydropsyche betteni; assembly: GCA_028571205.2. Classification (NCBI taxonomy): domain Eukaryota; kingdom Metazoa; phylum Arthropoda; class Insecta; order Trichoptera; family Hydropsychidae; genus Hydropsyche; species Hydropsyche betteni. Next base: position 2,684,358 of record JAOXNN020000052.1, on the reverse strand, counting down.
ATTGGAAGTACAAGCTGAGACTAACGTTAAAGCTGGTGAAGAAGTCACACAACTTATCGGACAATTGGAGCGAAGTATTGCAGCGTACAAAGAGGAATATGCACAATTGATTGCTCAGGCACAAGCTATCAAAACAGATTTAGAAAATGTTCAAGCTAAGGTAAAATTATAAATTTCATTTAGTTAAGAGTTCTTTTTTATGTTTGTTGTGACAATGCCGAATATTGTTCGATTAATTTCAGGTCGATCGATCAATTGCTTTGCTCAAATCACTTGTTATTGAAAGGGAAAGATGGGAAGGTAGCTCTGAAACTTTCCGTTCTCAAATGAGTACCATTGTAGGAGATGTACTTCTCTCTGCAGCTTTCATCGCCTATGGAGGATATTTTGATCAACATGTTTGTATTTTTCTCTGAATTTTGAAATTTACATTTTTGATTATTTTTCTATATATTTGTATTTGTTAAAAGTATCGACAAAGTCTCTTCTCTACTTGGTTGTCTCATCTCCAAAAAGCTGGTCTTCGTTATAGACAAGATATAGCACGTACTGAATATTTGTCGAATCCAGATGAAAGATTGCGTTGGCAGGCAAATGCTTTACCAGCTGATGATCTTTGCGTTGAAAATGCAATTATGCTTAAAGTATGGTTCAAACAATTTTTATTTATTGCTTTGAAATATTCTTTATTCACATTATTAACTTTTATTTCTCTTTTCAGCGTTTCAATAGATATCCTCTTATCATTGATCCTTCTGGTCAAGCTACAGAATTTATTATGAATGAATTCAAAGATCGCAAAATTACTAAGACATCATTTTTGGATGATTCGTTTAGAAAGAACCTTGAGTCTGCTTTGCGTTTCGGAAACCCATTATTGGTTCAGGTAATATTCTCAATAATCCCTATTGTGTTTTGAAGTATTTCTATATAATGTCATATTTTTTATGATTTATCATAGGATGTTGAAAATTACGATCCAATATTAAATCCAGTTCTCAATAGAGAATTGAGAAGGACTGGTGGTCGTGTCCTTATTACTTTGGGAGATCAAGATATTGATCTTAGTCCTTCATTTGTTATTTTCTTGAGCACAAGGTAAATATATTTCAACTAGGGTATGCATCGAATTGCATCGGTGTTATTATTCTTTTTCTGTGTTTTTCAGAGATCCGACTGTTGAATTTCCTCCAGATATCTGCTCACGTGTCACATTTGTGAATTTCACCGTTACTAGATCTTCTTTGCAAAGTCAGTGTTTGAACCAGGTTCTTAAAGCAGAGCGTCCAGATATTGATGAAAAACGATCAGATCTTTTGAAACTACAAGGTTTTTTATTAAATTTATAATTGTTATATCGTTGTAATACATATTTGGTTTTTCACTATTTGAATTTCATAGGTGAATTCCACTTGCGATTACGTCAGTTGGAAAAATCCTTATTACAAGCTCTTAATGATGCAAAGGGCAAGATTTTGGATGATGATTCTATTATAGCTACATTAGAAACACTCAAAAAAGAAGCTGCTGATATTGGACAAAAAGTAAAAATCAACAATTGTTACACTTGGAATATAAAATTTGAAGATCTATATAATTATGCTCATTTTCATATTTTCAGGTTGAAGAAACTGATAAGGTTATTGGTGAAATTGAAACTGTCAGTCAACAATATCTTCCACTCTCTCAAGTAAATATATTTTTCTAACTATCAGGTTTTTAGTTTTTTATTTGTTTCTTTAATTATATGAAATTTTTTTCAGGCTTGCAGTAGTATGTATTTCACAATGGAATCATTAAATCAAGTGCATTTCTTATACCAATATTCATTGAAAATGTTCTTGGATATGTTTGGATCTGTTTTGTATTCCAACCCTGGTCTTCAACAAATTACTGATTATGGAAAGAGACTTAGTGTTATAACAGCAGATTTGTTTTCGGTTATTATTTTTTTCCAATTCAATATTAGCTTACATTCAATATTAAAGAATTTTTCATAAGTTGTTTTATTTTGTTTTAGGTTTGTTATGAAAGAGTTGCTCGGGGAATGTTGCACACAGATCGTTTAACATTTGCCTTATTATTGTGTAAAATTCATTTGAAGGGCCGTACTCAAGATGAGCATTTAGAACAGGTTTGCCTATTTATTTTAATAATATTTCAAATGAATTTTCAGTCTGGAAACTAAATATTTAATTGTTTTCACATCCAATCAAGGAATTCCAAGTATTCCTCAGGGGTAAGGAAGGTGTAGTTTCTGTTTCCTCTGCAATGGAAGGTTTGACACTCGAACAACACGAAGCAATGATGAGACTCAGTATGAGGTAGAAATTTCATTATTTTCATTTCTCTATATATTTTTTTACAAATCTACACTCGTTATTATTTTTTAGATTGCCAGCGTTGAGGAAACTTCCCGAAAAAGTTGCAGAAAATAGAACTGATTTCATGACATGGTTAGGTCAAGCTTCTCCTGAACAGTGTGTGCCAGTATTGTGGGACAATCCATCACCGACAGCTGCGAATATGTATCAACTTCTAATAATTCAAGCTTTCAGACCTGACAGAGTCATAGCTGCAGCACAACAATTAGTGGCAGCTGTTCTAGGCCCTGCATTTATGCCACGTGCGGAAAGGGAATTAGATTTGGCTTCTATTGTTGATCGTGACATCTCTGCTGCTACACCTGCTATACTCTGTTCTGTTACTGGATATGATGCCAGTGGTAATATATCCTTGGATTTCAAATTTTTTCACAAATATCATCAAACGAATAAAATTGTATTGATGAATTTTAATAATTTTTAGGCCGGGTCGATGATTTAGCAACTGAATTAAATAAACAAATATCTAGTATAGCTATCGGTTCAGCTGAAGGTTTTAACCAAGCAGATAGAGCCATTAATATGGCTTGTAAGACTGGCAGGTATGTTATAAAAAGCCGGTACTTTTACAATTTCTATTTTAAGTATAGAAAAAATATTTATTGTAATTTTTTTATAGATGGGTCATGTTGAAAAATGTTCATTTGGCACCATCTTGGCTTGTACAATTGGAAAAGAAATTACATTCACTGCAACCTCATCCAGGATTTAGACTATTCTTGACTACCGAAATTAGCCCAAAACTTCCAGTCAATCTTTTGAGAGCCGGTCGCATCTTTGTATTTGAACCTCCACCTGGTATTAAAGCCAATCTCATGCGAACTTTCACCACCGTATGTATTTTCATTTGGTTTATTTTTCATACCTATATAATCTATCTAATACACCATTAATTTAATTATAGGTACCTGCTGCTAGGATGATGAAAGCTCCATCTGAAAGAGCTCGATTATATTTCTTGCTTGCTTGGTTCCATGGTAAGAATCATTGAATATTTGGTAAATACTTTTCTAACAAAGATATGTATTAATTTTAAATTTTACATTTCAGGAATAGTACAAGAGCGTTTGCGTTATGTTCCTCTTGGTTGGGCTAAACATTATGAATTTAATGAAAGTGATCTTCGTGTTGCTTGTGATACTCTAGATACATGGATTGAGGCTACAGCTATGGTAAGTTGTATTAATTAGCAAATAAAATTATATCAGTAAAAATCTCATAACCATTTTAAAATTTGTTTATTTTTAGGGTCGTACTAATCTTCCTCCAGAAAAAGTTCCATGGGACGCTTTAGTTACATTGTTATCACAGTGCATTTATGGTGGTAAAATTGATAACACATTTGATCAACGTCTACTTCATTCATTTTTGTGTAAACTTTTTACTCCAAAGAGTTTTGAACCAGATTTCCCTCTCGTTGCTAATGTTGATGGTGTAAGTTTTATTTTCGAAATGTTTTTCAATTTTGTTACTTTCATTTTTTTTTTAAATATTTAATTACTTCATATAGGGAGCGGACGGTCAAAGGCATATTATTATGCCAGATGGTACTAGACGTGATCATTTCCTTAAATGGATTGAGAATTTGTCAGATCGGCAGACACCATCATGGTTAGGCTTACCAAATAATGCTGAAAAGGTATAGTTTTGTTTTTGTGAATGCTATATATAAGTAATATTTATTTCATATTAATATTTTTAATTGTTGTTTTTTAGGTATTGTTGACAACACAAGGTACCGATCTAGTATCGAAATTACTGAATATGCAACAACTAGAAGATGAAGAAGAATTGGCCTACAGTTCTTCCCAACAAGAACCAGGTAAGATCATATAATAGTTATATTAAAAAATAATTTTTATTTGAATACGTAATTTTATTTTTTTCCTCACAGGTATTCCAGCAGAACTATCTGTGCTAGGCGATGGACGTCCAGCTTGGATGAAAACATTGCACCAATCTGCCACCATTTGGTTAGATTTGTTGCCCAAGAATTTGGCAGTAAGTTTTTTTTTATTATTGTTGTGTTGTATTCTGTTTTTTTTTTTATTATTTTAATCTTCACTATTATTAAATTAATTTTAGACTCTCAAACGAACCGTGGAAAACATCAAAGACCCCTTGTATAGATTCTTTGAAAGAGAAGTTGCTTCAGGCTCAGCACTTCTAAATGATGTTGTTCGTGATTTGCAGCATGTCGTTCTTATTTGTCAAGTATGAAAACAATTTCAGTCACCATTTTGAATTTTGTTATATTTTGTCAACTAGATTAATTAAATTTTTTTCAGGCGGAAATGAAACAAACAAACACAAGCAGAGCAATGGTTGCCGATTTAGTCAGAGGACTATTACCGAGCACATGGAGACGTTATACTGTAGCACCTGCTTGTACAGTAATACAGGTATTATTTATTATCTTGATTTTTGCTTTTATATAAATTAAATTTATCATGATGTTCTAATTAATTTAATTTTTAGTGGATCACTGATTTTGCTCAACGAGTAAAACAGCTTCATCAAGTTTCTGAACTTGTTGCTTCTGGGGGTGCTAAAGAACTTCAGGTATTTTTTTTATATATATAACTCATTAGTTACAAAAATATCATTATAGTTTTGTAAATTAAAATTATGGATATTTATTTATTTTTGTATAGACTTTACCTGTATGGCTTGGAGGACTATTGAATCCAGAAGCGTATATAACAGCTACACGTCAATGTGTTGCTCAAGCAAATAGTTGGTCACTTGAAGAATTGCATCTTAAAGTTAGTATTGAATTCAACTATTCAATTATAATATATAAAATACAAAATGAATATCTCATAATATTTCTCATTCACATTTTCAGGTAACTATACCAGATCCTGGACAAAACGTTGATCCTGTGAAACTTATGACTGAGATAGATGGCAGCTCGTTCTGTGTTGTGGGTCTTAAATTGCAAGGCGCACAAGTTCGAAATAATCAGTTGCTTTTAACTTCTACGATTATGCTTGACCTTCCGGCAACAGTTATTACATGGATTAGGTAAACATATGCGTTCAATATTTATTAAGAATAAATTGATTATATTTCAAATATTTTGTATTTTTTAGGGGACGCGATGATATGGATTCCAGTGGACTGGTGTTGCCTGTTTATTTGAATTCTCATCGTACTGAATTATTATTCACTGTGAAGTTGGGTGTTGCCCCTGGATCTGAACACCATCGGTTCTTAGAAAGAGGAGTTGCATTGCTTACGAGCACTGCTCTTAATTAAAATGAAACACTCGTTTTAAAATTATATTATAAGCATTTATCAAGCTTTGCATTTTTAAAGCATTTTGCTAATATTATTAAAATATATGAATTGTTACAGTAGTATGTGTATGCACAAAATTATTAAATTAATTCAGCTTTATTAAAACATTTAACCGATTAAATTTTATTTTCATTAAATTTTATCACAATTTTTTCATTTATTGAAATTAAGGAAGTCTTTAATAATTATTTTTTATTTTTCACATATAGAATATATAATATGATTTTTACATAATTTACTTTCTGAATTCATATTTTATTATTACTTTGAAACCACATTGAATTCAAAATGATTTGCTTTAATAGAAATTTATAAACAATACTTATATTTCTTACAACTATGTGCGTTTGTCACAATTAAATCTAGTAATAGCTTAAACATACTGCAAATAAAACCTTATGGCAGAAAGGTAAGTAAGTTAGCCATTGCACTGTGAAAACGATACCAGTACCAACTAAAAATAAATATGTATTTTATTGTATATAAGTAAGTATTTTCCAGCATTGGTCTAAGTTTAGATCTGTGAAAATACCAAGATCCTGCTCGGTATATTTTGTGATAAAACATGCACGGTTTGGAATGCAGATCTAAATAATAATAATTTATTATTAAAAATGCACATAGATTAACTCTACAATGTCAAAATTGAAGTTGCGCATTTGAAGTTGTACTGATTTATTTGTAAATTGCATAGATTAATTATATTACACATTTTCGATAAGAAAAATATTACGAAATAGACTAGAATTAATTGATTAAAAAAATTTCGATTAATTTCATTTGAAAAAAATAAAATTTATCGTTACATGCAGAAAAGGAAGACGGTTAATTATCGAATAAATCATAACTTATTACCAATTTTATGTAAGTACAAATTTGATTCCATTTCTAAATAAGTACGATTTCTAACTAAAAAAACGACAGATATTAGTATCTAAATCCTGGACGAGAACATATATAAATTAGTGACAAATAATTCACAGATTAATCAATCGACCAGTTGAAATTTGTCGAATAATCGTTTTGCATATTACTTTCAAAAACATCCATTTTTCGCATTGTGTAAGTAATCGCACTAACTGGTTTTCAATTCTGTTATCGTAAAAGGGCCATTGCTTATGGTATTATCTGCTGGTGACCTTCAAATAGAAAAATACAATATAAAAGTTTTATTTTTATTACTATGATTTTATTTTTATGATTTTATGTAAGGAAGTAACATTTGAATAACATAAAAATATTTATTACCTTTCCTCGTCATATTTTACGCTTGTCAGTGATTTGTTTGCAGTTTCTGGCAATAGAAGAACACAAAGGCCTCCAATAATTCCTATGCATCCCATTAATACCATTGTTGTAGCTGTTTCCTGAAAATCACATTTAAATATAAATATGATAGAACATTGAACGTTGAAACACTTATAGAATTATTACTGAAAACAAAGAAATCGTCTAAAAAATTTACTTTGCACTCAAACCATTTTGTTTGTTTGAGTTACTTTTCATGATGAGAATTTTTCTCTTTGGTTTATTTGTTTATTTTTAAAGCAGTTAAAGCAATCGATTAAAAGAAACTGAAAGATCTTGACACATTAATATATAATAATAATATAAAAGGATCGACATATCATTGATAAATTATTAAATTAGAAATTGTTCCTGTTCGATGAGTTTCTATATTTGGAAACTTGATTATTATAGTTAGAATCGAATCGCAGTTTTGACATCGACGGGAATATATGAATTTCACTTTGAAATACCGCTAAAACCAGACAGTAACATAAAACAATCGTAATACTTACTAACGTCCATAGATAAGGTATGCAAACAAGTCCGATGCCAGCTGACACTTGACTCGCTCCCACTCCCAAGTTCCTCATGAGTGTCGGATACAATTCAGCAGTGAACATGGGCAGGACTCCGTTCGTGGCACTAATCGAGAACTTGCTTATCATCACGAGCGTGATTTTGATCCATCGCTTTCCGCTCAGTGACTCAGCAAGGGGCACGGCGATGGCACATACTCCAGCCACTATGAGAGACAACGATATGGGGTATCTTCTACCCATTTTCAGTAAGATCGGAATGCTCAGGGCGATGGCCGGGAGTTCGACGACGCCTGACAACATTGAAGTTTGGTGCAGGTCGCCCCCGAAGCTGCTGATGTTCAACACCAGCCCGTAATAGACTATCGTCGTGGCAAACCAGATCATGAAAATGGATATAGTTATCTTTCTCATGGGGCCTCTGAATATATCGAGTACTCCGGCTGCGTGCTCTTCTGTAGCCGGTTTTCCGTCTGGTTGCAAAATCTTATCTAACGAAGGCGGCAGTTTTCTCTTGTTGAAGGCCGCCGCTTTTATGAGGATCTCTTTCGTTTCAGATATTCGTCCCATTGTTAACAGCCAATGGGGAGATTCTGGGACAATCCACCTGCAAAATTTAAAATCTACGCATTAATTATACTATACAAGCATAATAAGTTATATGTTTTAATTTTAAATAGAGCGATTTCGGAGAGTATATCATACGCGTATTACCAAAGTGATATAAGTAATATTCCAGGTAACGATATCGCCAACTGCAAATGCCTCCAATCAGGTAAAGCGATGGATATAGCAGCGACGATTATGTATGAGACGGGCAGCGGGAAGAAATTGCAAACTCCAGCCGCAGTCCTCCATTTTCCACCGACGAGCTCAACGATCAACACAAACCCGGCGAAAACCACAGAAACGGAGAAGAACCCGAGCAGCACCCTTTGTGCTAAGTACAACTCGTACCATGGGCAGAACGTTACCGAAATTCCGAGTAGCGTCTGCATAATAAGCGAGGCGATCAATGTCTTTTTCCTCCCGAACCTGTCGGAGATCATTCCGCTGACCACTCCTCCGACGGCAATACCGAACAAGAAGAGCATCTCGGCTATGGTGTTGAGGTAGTTGCGGTCGCATACCAGATCCCATTCCGATATTATTGTTTTACCGAACACACTTTTATCCCACTCCCATGAAGTGCATGACTTTAATTCTGCATCAGGAGGGGTTTGTCCAGACTCTATCGTTTCTTTGTCTATTTTAGACCAGTCCAAATCTAATATCCAACAACTCCCTTTGGGCTGGCTGTAGTTTTTCCACATATTTACATCGACCGCGCTTAGAGAATTGGGTCGTGCGCACCAAAACTCGGCTGGAGCGGCCTGTGAAACCCAAAATCAACAATGAATCATTTAAAATACATTCAGATTTCATATAACACGGTTAATGAAATATAACCTATTTTGGTGCAACACGGTTTTTGATAAAAAAAAAAATTAGGCAATATTTTACTTAGGTACATAAAATATTTATTGACAAATTAGCATTTTAACATGAATAAAAATGCATTATAAGTGATCACATTGAGATTCTTAACGAATTTCACGTGTAACTGATGTATTATAAGAGCGTAAATTATTGTTTTATTTTTTTTACGAATTTCGGGCATAGTTTAAAAGTTATATTTATCAATTTTAACCATAACGATTTTTTATCTTAACGAGTTTCGAGTTTTCATGTTGTCCAGTAGCACATTTTGCCATCCGAACAGTTAGCATTTGCAAATTTAGGCGACCTAAAGGAGATTGATTTGTAAAAATTATCAAACATAACTTCCCCACAACACGCACACGCAAAAACTACGCGCTAAATTCGTTAAGAAACCTAATTTGTGAACTTATAATGCATAACGCGTGAAACACATTAAGAAATTTAATTTAAGCACCTATAATGCATTTCATCTAAATACGTAAACGTATTGTTTATTAAAAAAAAGGGTTACAACAAATTTCAATATTTTACGAAAACTCTAATTTTGTACGAACCTCGTATAACACGGATTTGAATTATACGACGTTTTCATGGAACCTCGAGGAGGCTCGATTGTAAACATTTCTTTAATTATATAAAAAAAAAACACTCACCAAGAACGTAGGTGAAAATATATGGAAAGTGCAAGGAAAAGAGCATAGCGACAGCAAAAAAGTGATCTTGAGTTGATAGAGTCCATAGTTTCCGATCACCTCGGCTATGGGATCGCGCTCCTCCTGATGCTTGTCCTGACTGCCTGCCGACCGCTTCGACATGACTGCAAAAAATCGATGGCAACAATCAAAAAACGAACCCCAACTCGAATTTCACACTCGAAACAAACAAACGTAGGCCGCAGGGTTTGACGAACCGCAATGCTCGAATGCAATTCGCACTCGTCCATCCGTCCTCGCGGCTATTAATCAAGCGCTTGATGCAGTTGCATTGCATACGTTTCCGGATACACGACCGTTCAATTCGAACGACAATTCGATCAGTGGTTGTCAGATGGCGAAAGCAATCCCCCGTGAACATGTCGGCCGCCGAGAACAATTTCGGTAAATGTTCGAACGTTTATAAGTGTATGTGCTGGTTGGCGATTCGTTTGATGTTGACGCTTGATGAGTTGATGTGTTTCGTTGGGTATGATACTAGGTTTTTTTTATTAATTTCGATTTTTGATTTTTCAAAATAAAAGAATCAACGAATCGAAGTGTTTGGACAATATTTAAAAGGGAAGTTGTGTAAAATTTTATTTTGTCGCGTTATCGCTAAATGGAGAATTTTTATTGGTCGATTCGAGCGGTAATAATATCGAAATACGATTTAATTTTTTTTACATTTCCTGCTTTTATTTTTTATACATGGCAACCCGAATCGTGTTTAAGGGTTGGAAATATGATGAAAGTCCGACATGCGTATATCGGTCATATAAATTGATATTCGCTTAAAAATATTCAGTTTTACGCGCACTAAAATTTTACTACCACGATACATTACTAGACCAATAAAAACGAGACCGCATTGCGAACTTTCAGCGCAAAAAAAAACATCATTTACACTCGCAATGTCCGCCATCATGTTTCCGTCTTGTTTTTGAACCGTAGGCGTACAAAGCTCGGGCTCGGTCATCGTAATTATTCATTTTCAGAGAGCTGGCCTCTCTGAAAGGGCTGAATCTTTTTATTTATTAATACGAACCGAAACAAAGAGCTCCCCTCGCGACACAAAGAGAATTTTGCAGTCCCTGGACGAGCCGGCGCCCTCGCAATTTGCACATTTGCGAAATTGAAAAGCGACGGGAAACTAGTGCGCGCTTAAATGCACGTGTCGATTTGCATAGTTCAACATTCGAGTCGTTATTCGATTTTTATGGATACGAACGTATATATAGCGTGGATGTTGGGGAAATTCAATTGCTGAAATATTGGTATATATCGAGGTCATGTTTTGTGGATTGGTGGTTCCAGGAATATGCTGATGAAATACACATGGTTTTTGTTTAGGAATCGTAGATTGAGTCGATTGATTTTCACTGAAATGGCAGAATGAGAAAGTTTATGTCGATTTATTTCGGAAAATGTTGAAATTCTTGCGTACTAATTTCGTCATATTACGTTATCATTTAATATAGTAATGTTTTGAAAGTTTTATCGGTTTTATATTGCGTATGATTTACGCTCTATCGATTATCTGATTTTGTTAATTAAGTTACTGCGAAGATCGATTCATATTTTGCTGTTTTCGCTTATATGTCAAATTGTAAGTATAATATTGAATTAACTTGTCTATTTTATTGTAAAGATAACTATTATATATACGACCTCTTACACAATACATTACAGAGATATCATCGTTTTTTATTCTAATTTTTGTCAACAAGATTACTTTTCTATGTAGCTATAATATATGTGTCAAGGTAATTTTATATTAAAAATGATTGTGATTTCTTGCAATAATTATTTATAAAACTTTAACAAGGAATAAAAATTTTCAAGGATAGATCAAGTTCTATATAGTATCATAAATTTCAAAACGCACAACAACCAGGATCGTTTAATTTAAATATGCAAGTGATGATTTATTTATATAGAATTCGAGAAGTTCATTTCGACTGTTTATTTTTCATCTCAAAATTTATTTTGCAGTGTCAATATTGCTCACGTCATTTACGCTATTCACCCATTAAAGTTTCAATCACCATCAGTCGTTAAAACTTATCGAATTTTTGATGTATACAAAGCTATTGTATCTATACATATTCAATAAGACAAAATGAAAAATTAATTAAATCTATTATATTCAACAAGTTTACAATAAGATAAACGCAAGATAGAAAAATAATTATTTAGATCAACATTAACTATTGCACAATATTAAACCAGAAAGACTACATTTGAAACGTGAGAAATATCGAAATGAAAATTCAAAAAATTTGAAACATTGCAACTTCGCATCGGTTCAATCGATTCATTTAAAGCTTGCGACATTTTTATGTGACGTTTCATCGGATTCCAACATTTTTTATACAAAGCGATGAGGCGAAGCGTACAAATTTTCAACCCATCGCCCACAAAATACTTTAAACAATCCTCTAAAACCCGACACAACATTCAACAGCACATATCCATTACAACATCCAGGCCGGACTCGCGCCGCGTCCGCGTCCATCAACGGCCGACAGGAACAAAGACGACGCACGTCAACAATCAATCGACGAAAAAAGACGCACGACCCGGCTATTACAATATACAAATCGCGATATCAAATTATCATAATGCCGGTATCCAGTGTCTAAGCGTGTGTGACGAGAGCGTGGCCCGCGTTTGCGTGTCGGCCATCACGAGGGGCAATTGGTGAAGGGCTACTTTGCACCGCGCCGTAATGACGACAGTGATTCGTGTCATTGTTCTACGAACACCATTGGCTGGTGTGCCCCTCTCGGAGACACATCCTGGACCTGGGGCCCCCAACGATCGGTGGGGACTCATGACGGGGAAACCCCTCCGGTGTGGGCGACGGGTTTCTTCGCGATGCGGAAGATGGGTGGATACCGATGGATACAAGATCGGTTGTTTCATGGATTATGATTTTAGGATCGACGATCGGAGGATTTGTGGCGAGATCCGTGGTGAGCGTGAGCGTGAGCGTGAGCGTGTTAGTGATTGAAGGTAGATACGTTGGAACGCTTGAACGGTTTCGCGGTGTATCAATCCATTGTTGTTATTTGGGAAAAAAATGTTAAAAGTATCATTTGTTTTAACGGTTTTTGCGTAAATCGATGTGTTAATTGGTTCATTGGTTTTTTGTTCACGTTATTTATTTTACCGTTGTGAAATTAGATTTGATTTTGCGAAATATATGGGTTTGAATAGAACAATGAACGTGCACATTGTGCGATGAAATTTTCACGGGTTTTCATTGAATAATATATAAATAAAAATGTTATTATTCAAATAGATCGAATATAAAAATGGAAGGTAGTTAAGTTTGGGTTTTTTTATACAATTTTTTTTTTATAATGGAAATATGTTAACAATCTATATTCGATAACTAAAATGAGATATAATCTTCGCAAAAAAAAAATAACATGACTGAATTACAAATTGATTGTTATCAATATTTTTTTATAAAAATATCAGTTTTAATCAAGTTTAGAACATTAACATGTATTAACAAAATTCGATTGAAAATCGAAAATTTGCAAGATAAATGTAAATTTATCTTTAGGACAATATGTATGACAAGTTGAAGAAAATTATTGAAAAACTGTTAAATAAGCGTGACAACTAAATTCTCACGATACGTGATTATTGATGTCAAAACTGAAAAAAAAACAATACAATAGATAACAGGTTTGTGACAAAAACATAATATTTTTAATAGTTAAAAATAATAAAAAATAACGAGAGATCCGATAAATCGAAAAGGTGGGAATAATTGCACAATTAGTTTCAAAACTCAGAATGTAATAATAAAGATAATTTTCAACAATAGTATTGTCACCAGTAAATTTTACGCAAATTGATGGTGACTTTGTACATATTGTCATTTCTATAATTACGGAAGCATTTTTTTTTTAAATTGTATACTAGGATACGAATGCTTTTCATTATTTAATATGACATTGTGCATTCAAATATGCATGAAAATTTAAATTTTTCGATCTGTTCATATTATGATTCGCATTTTTTTTTTAAATATAATTTGCGAAAAAACCGAAACAAAAAATGCTCCGTATATAAATTAAATGTCGAATTTATAAACTTTAATAAGAACGACCAGTTTTTTATTAGATTCGTTCCACGCAATTTTTTAGTTGTACAATTAATCTAATAGTTACAAATGTCGCAATTGAACGAATATCTGGGTGGAGGAGTACACGAAAAAAATGCTGATCGAAACTCAACAATTTAGTAATCATCAGACTCGGATAGTGAAAGGAACATCTTCGTGGATATAAACATATATAACATGATCAGCATCCAAGGTAAGTTTTTATTCACAATTTTCTACAACGACTATTCGAAAAAGGACAATCTTGAGGTTTTTTGTAATTAGAGTCAACCGCAAGTTTGTAAACATACCATCCAGAACCGATATCGAGATCGAGCACGAAAGGTTGTTACAATATTATAATTTTTTATAATATAAGGTCAGAGTATGCGAGAAAGGATGAACGAATAATTGTCCGTATCCTTTATACACACACCCGCCAACGAAACGCGCGATTCGAACATCCCGAACACAATCAAACCGAAAGAATACGATCATAAACAAACATTTTTATCCGCTCCGATTTTATCACATCGTACGCGATACAGAACAATCGATCTCACGATCCGGACCGAACCGCAGAGACCCCGACGGTACAAAAGCACTCAAAAAACCCCCGAAAAACCCCCGACTAACCGTCACCAAAACCGTGGACAACCCTCAGACTCGTCGCCCCCGATCACATCACACAGCACCGGATTATTGTTGCACTTCGGCGCCAACCGACGATCCATGGGTCGGCGACGATCGCCCCCCTCGTGGCCTGGTCGTCGATGGCCAAAAGCTTGGGGGTCGGAGGCTTCGATGGGGTCGGAGCGTCGGTCGGCGTCGACGTCGGAGGGTCGTCGGCGTCGCGCCGCTACTGAATGGTCTGCTGGCTGAATGCTCGTGCTTGCGATTGTGGTCGTCGTCGTCGTGGATGGACCATCTCCTCTGAGGAGGTGCTTTCGGTGAAGATGGAGAGGGGCCCGCGGAAAGGGGCTCGGTGTTGAGGATGAGGATGTTTCGGGTTTTCGGTGGGTTTCTGTGTTTTTGTGGTGCGATTTCGAGTACATGCGTGCGTTGGTGGAGTGGAGTGTGTATTGTAATCAGTGGCGGTTCGTGATTTGAAATTATGGGGTGTTGAGTACAATTGGTGTTGAAAAAATAATTTAAAAGTTGTTATGTATTCTAAGAACTATATGATTAATAACATAATTATATGTATAATTATATACATATTATTATGTATTATGTATAATTATATACATGTTATTTTAAAATATATATTAAAAAAAAAACAATAAAGAAAATATTGTTTTCGAAAATAAATTTAAATGCAATTTTTTGAGGGTGCTGCAGTACCGCAACACCTTAGAACGAGCCGCCACTGATTGTAATACACTTTCAAAGTTGTGTTTATATTTTACTAGCTGAACCTGGCAGACGTTGTCTTGCCAGTCTGCATTATAACAGCATGATATGAATTGCGTAACCAAGGCAACTAAATTCAACAAACGACAGATCTTCGACTTTTCGTACTGAATTTTTTTTGGTTTTAATGATACAAAAACTTTCGTGACAAAAAAATACATATACAATCCAATTTTCATAGTGATCAGTCGAACGTTATTGAAGTGAAACGACGTCAAACAAATATACAAATATCAATTTTTATATAATATATATAGATAAATGGAAAATTCGACATTTTCCTATTGTTTTTTTTTCCGTTGAACTTCAGTGCAATGATTACATATTGAAATAATCGGAATTGTTCGCAGATAACAGATTTTATCTTTATTTGCAAATCGAAAAGTAATTATGTTTCTTTCCCATCTTTAAAATTATTTATCGCCACTGTAAAAAAATGATTGAGATATATTTCGAAATTAAGCACATTTATCGTTTCTAAATTTGATCTTTTTAATTCGTATGGGAGCTCGCATGTGGACTTGCGAATGTTAACATACACACGTATAATAATCGTAGTTCATTAAATTGAAATAAAATAAAATAATTATGAAATCGGGTTAACGTTAACTATAATAAATTGTAGTCGTGAATTTTAGTCGGTTGTAGAAAAAACTAATAATTCCGAAATTTGATTCAAATTTGTACCTATAAATTGCAAATGAAGCTCTTTCAAATGTTACATTTTAATATCGAGAATTTCAATATCATTATCACAAATAAGACAATTATAATAATTTCAAAATCACAAATAAGACAATTATGTATTTATTACGATAATTTGAAAGGAAATTCTACAATAAATTACGAATTAAGAAATATTTAACAGTATTAAACATTCCGTCCAACATTTTTACATTTCAAATGGTATTTTATTTTTAATCCGTTTTCGAAACGCAATACTTTTTTCTTAAAGATTTTTCTTACAGAATATGGCAAAAGCATTTACGACACTCAACTTGTTTAATAGACATTTTATTATTTGAACTATTCCGATAAATTTCAAATCGTGTTCATTGTATTCGACACGTTTTCAAAACTTGAAAGGATTCTATAGAAAACCTTCACCCGATTCAAGATTTGTATCGAATCTATGATACTACGTACAATACATTTATTTTTTATAGACACCCTACACAAGTTGAACAAGCCATTTGTATAAACGAGGGCCATTTACATGCATTTATAATATGGATAAACCAGAATCGGATCATAAGAAAATCACATCATCATAAAAGTCGTAAATAAAACAAGTATATGTACATAAAAGTTTTTCATGGTTTGATTTAATTTTCTGGATCTTTTGCGCATCTCGATTTACAAATACAATGGAAAACGCTTCATACGAAGCTGAAGGGATCAAAATATTTCTTCGATTTAATACAATTTTATTTAAAATTTCATAGTATGTGTATATAGAATTTTGTTTATTCTTTATTTTTAATCGATTTTTCGCGTTTGACGTTTTCATATCAAATAATTTCCACATTCTTGATATTTTTGAGAGGAAAATTTATATACTTTGGGTGAATATTTTTTGAAAATAAGCATATGATATGTTAATGTTCATACTCATATGGATATCACCTTTATTGTAAATATGAGTTCAGTTGTAAATTATATAATATTTTTAATTTATATCTAAAATTTTCCATCAGTACAATGAAATTTGTCCTATTTAGAAGAAACATTGAAAAAACCATACACAATGCAATTTATTTCGAATTTTCAATCGCAATTTTTTTCAATCGAACGTTTATCCAGAATTTCTCATTTATACTCATAAAAGCATGACCCACACGAACACTTTCCAAAAACAGCCATTCGAACATTTCCCAAATTCACATTCGAAAAACCGAACGCACTTAATCGTCGAAATCCTCATGGCGGCACATCCCGTCGAGCGGCATCCCAACAACAACAACACTTTCGCAATCCGCCCAAATCCCGCGCTCAATCCCGAGAACGGTTGAACGCCCCGAAGACAAAAAGGCCATCATCATGACCATCATCAGCGGTGTCCAGGAGCGAAATTAGCCACGATTCGGCGTCCAGGGGGCACGCGACAGGCGCTACACGATTGACCCACATTTCCCAGCACCAACACTCGCGTATGCGCGCAAGGATGGTCGTCCTCGGGCTGGGTCACTCCTCGTCCTGGAGTCCAGCCGCCGACGGTGGCCATGGTAGGGGAAGTCGGTCGCTCTTGACGCCGCCGGCTCATAAAATAAACATATCTCTCAATTTGTCGGGTCAATTTGTAATTTCATTCATAATATCGTATTCGGACATTCGGCGGTACTATGTCTTCTTTCGGGCGCGATCGTGTTGGTTTGTTGTTGGGTGTGTGTGTGTGTGTGTTTTTTGGGATGGTTGTTTTCGATGCGGATTCGTTTTGGGAAGCCAATTTTGGGTTCTATCGAGTCGAATTAATTATAATGTAAGAGTGATAGAATCGGAATATTTGAATGTAGATTCGGTTTTTTTTATATATTTAAAGTACTTTGAATCATTAAGTATTTCATGGACAAATTTTTTAATTTTTTTCAATGAACTCTAAAGAAAAGCAATGAAAACTACTATTGCTGATAATAATTTTGTTCGTTTAAAAATATTAATAAATATATTTCAGGTATATGTATAATTAATTCATTGATCAAGGATGATAATTTGAATAAATTTTACAGTTTCCTTTCCTCTTAATTATCTCGCTAATAATCTTCTATCAAAAAACAGATGAATAAAAATTCAAGGAAAAACGAGAGGACAAATTTCAAAATTAAATTTAAAACGATTCCAGGTACAGAATTATAAATATGCACATCTAAACATCGCTCCTACGAGCACGTATACCATCCAAACAAAAAACTCATTCGATTATATTCAAAATTTATTCAACGTTTGCAAATCACAATATGAAAACCAAATTCAAACACCGATTACATACCCAACAATCAACGCCAATAACACAAATGAACCATTGATACCCTCTCCGACATCAACAACACATCCCGAATCCCTTCAGGGCGATCCAGATGCACCACGTCTCATCATGGTAGTTGGAAACGTCAACAATTAGCCTTGCTGGTCGACAAAGGCCGTTAGTGGCGATCGACGCAAACATATTATTCAATAATATGTAGGACGAACGTTGATCGCGTCAAACTATTGATCGCGCGAATTTGTCAGTTCCGGACCGAATTTTCAGCGAACGATGGCGCATTTCAGTGCCGATGATGGATCGCTGAGTCATCGGGGCATGTTTGATCCGTTTCGAGATTGTGCTTGAATCGGTTCGCTTATGGAGTGATTAAATATTTCGACGTGTGCATCGGAGCGGTTGGGTTTGAGATTGATGGTTTTGTAGATAATTGTGAATTAATTGAGGATTTTGAAAATTTTATTTGTTTTTTTGTTTTGTTTGAGAATTTGGAATGATTAAGGCATTCAAAAGGAAGATATTTTCAAAACACCATTTCGTATGGTCTTGAATACGTAATTTCCTTTTTTTAGTTCCGATCTGATAATGTTTTTGATTTAGTGAGAATTTTCAACTTTTAAAATGTTACTTTATCACACGACCGTCAAATAAAGTATTCAAATTGGTCAACTCGAGAGACGACTTGATGACAGGAATAAAATATATTAATATTTTTATTAAAATTCACACTTTGTCCTCTTCTTATTTTTTTATCTGATGGTCCATAAGTATACTGAAAGTAACGACAACGTTTATCTCTATGAGATTTTTTTATGATAATATATAAAAAAAGTAGTTGACCGGTAATTTGATATTTATAGAACTTTTTCATGTACTTCAAACATTCAAAATAGTTTTTTTTTCTATTATTCTCGACTACCTTGATACGGACATATTCCTTAATTGTACATATCAATAATGAACCAACATTTCACTTCCACTTTCGAATCAACTGACAGACGACTTCGATGATTTTTTTCTACACACGTAATCGACCTGAATAGTCTAAATACTATGCATTAATGAAATGCAGGATTAACAGCTTCGAACTTGTGCTCAATAATATGTGAAAATTCGTTAATTGCGCGAGTTTAACATTTTGCTAGATTGGTGCATTTGCGGTGCAGTGTGAACGGCCTCGATGTGCAATCATTTGTGAATTTGTATACAATACTGGCTCTTTTTTGTGAAATTAAAAAAAATATGAATATTGAATATTTCTAGAACGAGTATATGTTTTATCAATTGACTATGGATGTGACCTAAATACGTTTTTTTTAGAATTTGAATTATTTGCGGAAGCAGTTATCGATTTTTTTCGATAATTTTTTTATGTTATAAATTCATGATTAAATCAAGGATAAGGAAAAATATTGGAAAATGAAAATTATTCACGGAAATTTATATCGGTGATCACGTAATTCTTTGTTATTGAATTTTATGATACTAGGTAGGTTTTCTTATGAAAAAAAGATCAGAATAAACGTGATTTAATATTTTACGTGCATCTAGTCTTGAATAAAAAAAATATTTTATTACAAATTATAAGAGTATAAAGGTTTTTTCCATATTGTAAATAAAACGCTATTTATTCAAATGTGCACAAAAAGAAAATTCTGGGAAATATTAATCAACTTTTTTATAACGCCTCTATTGACGAAAATCCTAGCAACAAATTATCGATCGTAATTTGCATAACAAAATAAATCAAATAAATTGTAAACAGATGGCAGTAAAAAATAAACAAACTGATTTTCTCACATGTTGGAAAATTAAATTTTTTTACAAATACAAATTATAAATATAATCATCATCAATCACAAACATGTGCGATATAAAATCATTCGAATTGCCCCGTTTTTCGGCTACTCTAAATGTTTTTTTTTCCATTTTAAGAAGCATGAATGATTCAACAGGTCGTGATCGATAAAAATCGACCATAATATAAAATTATATGTTCGCAATACATAATTATATGTTTTGAAAGTTTTATGGAACGTTTATGTGTGAAGTTAGCAACGTAAGAGGATTGATTAAGATCAACGAGAGGCGTGATTAAGTATGTGAAATTTTCAAAAAAGTGCTTTAGGGCATATTTGATATTTCTTGAATAAGGAAACTTAACACTTAGAAAACGTATATAGATCGATAAATATAATATTTCCTATGATAAATCATTTGAAATTTCGATTTTTACGTCTGCTATTTATGTCAAAATATAGAAAGATTTGATTAGTGAAGCAAGCGTTCTATAAAATATTCGCTAACTGCAATAATGATTTAGATTTTACTTAATATTATAAATTACTATGTCTCATTTTCAAAGCAACTTTTCATTATGATAAACACATTAATATTAAAACGTGCTGTCAGTTTTCTTAAAACGTAATACGAGAGCAAAGGGTTAAATCGAGGCGATTATTTTTAATGATGTTCATGAGAGATCAACTAGAAAAAAAAATGAAAACATTTATGAACGTCTCGACGAAAAATATTCAATGAAAATTCAGTATGTGAATCACGTTTGCAAATTTTGCGTTTGATTTCGTGAGCTATTTTTAAATCAATAGAAATTCCTTTGCATGAGCTTAGGGCGCATTACAAGCATTTTAATGATTTGGATACATTGTCGATGCGAGATAAAAATCGATGGATTGGTTAAATTAGTAATATAAACATGCGTTAGAACAAGGTATCGATCTTTGGATTTAATGTTTACTGCTTGTTGTTTATACGTGTGTCGACTGTTTATTGTAAAATTAAACTGTTCAAAAATATTTGTTCACAGGAAATGCGTTTAATTCAAGTGCTTAGATATCAAAAGTTCAATGTTTTACGTATAAGTTTTTTAAATGTTTGTATATGTGAATGAATTTTTTTAATCATTGTTACGTACATAATGTAATTTCGCCATAATTTATGACATATAAGACGATCATAATATTTATTATTTAATGCATCAGATCGATATTTTTCGAATCTACGTTTGTTCTGTTTAGAAATCGATTGACGTAGATTCTAAGTGTTGAACGATGTTTATATGGAGCTTCTTCGAAAATTGAATGCATCAAAATATTATTTCAGCTGTAATAAATTGAAAGTACATTAGAAATCGAAATACGTATAGGCTGTTTATATTCTAGAAATCTTTATAGATTATATTCTAGATTGAGTACACGAAATAGAAAGTATATGAATAATAAAACTTTCGCTAATATTATATTACTCATTTCCGAATTGCTAAATCGGTAGACCTATATAAAATAAAACAAATTGCAAATTGTAATATCATTTGAGTATTTATCGTTCAGCGAAGACAAAGATTTTGCCTAAAGGAACAATGTTGCGGGTAAGTTTATTTGTATTTTTTTCCAACTTATGAATATTCAAATTTTCAATCACAATATTCAAATTTTAAACAAATAAGTAAATAAAAACTATAAACACTTTATTTATTTGACATTAATAACCATTCGATAGCTAAAAAATTTCAATAATCTTTATGAATATAAATTGGATGTAAAAATCATAGCTAACCAATTTAAATAACGACTTATTTAATTACGAAAAACCTTGAGCATTTATCTAATTATTAAATTACTATTTCAGGAAAAAATCATCGTGTTATCGACCATATTTTTGGTTTCGATTTCAATGCATCAAGCAGAATGCAGAGCAGACACGCCTCCGAAAATATATTCGTTTTCACCGACAAATCAAAAATACGAACATAAGAATGAATCAGAATTTCAAACTACAGAAAAAAATACAACCTCATCAATAGAAGAACCGAAAATCATAAAAGCAGCTGAAGAAATGTTACGTTCAACAATGACAAACGTCAAGATGGCAATGGTGAAAATTAAAGATGCGTACGTCAAAAAGATGAAAAAAGTCACTGTGGCCGAAGTGGTTAACATTGTTTTCGACAACGTGATGGAACTTTTCGATGAAAATAAACCTTTGTCGTCTTCTTCTGTATCTGAATCGGAAAAGCCCGAAGTTCAGGATGTTTCTCAAATCTCCAGCCCACTTTATGCCGGATCTTTATATAATAAGGATGTCCTCGAGTTGCTGAACGATTTCAGAATGAACGTCGGAAGTTCGGAAAATCGTTTATCCGAGGACGAAGTTGATGTTAAATTAGAGTCTAGAAAAGGTGCCGACGATGAAAATAAATCTGTTCGTAACTTAACCATTACAGTCGAAAATAGAACTACTGTTAAAACAATTGAAATTAAAACTCCTATCATTGAAACTACTGAAGAAACAGTGTTATCAACAGATGAAATAATAGAAAAACCGTTGGAACGTTCAATTGAACCACGTCAAAGAAGAAATAATTATTGGGAATTGGGAGTGCGAAGTGAAGCAGATTTTAATTACGATTGGTTTTGAAATTATTTAAGATATAAGTATTTATTTTAGAGAAGTCGTCTGTAAATTTAGCAAGTTATGTTTGAAAATAGTGTGTGAAAGATGTGATTCACGAACGCGAAAAGTGAAAATAACTTATTTTGAAATTTTACAATGTTTACGTTTACGCGAATTGATTAGTACGAATGGTTTCCTGAATAATTGGTATTTTTGATAATGTTGAAAAAATATTGTGATAAAAACTTCCGGCATTTTAGGTATAAAAATGATATAACTAGTCGAATTTCATGTATAAAGTATTTATTAATAAAAAAAATATCAAATATTTTCCTACATTTTTTTTAGCCTTTAGAATTAAATAACAATCCCGTGCTTGAAACATTGATATTATATTATAATATCTAAGTAATTTCAAAAAAATTGGCAATCGATTCGAATCCATATTCTTGCTTGATATATTGCAAATCATAAACAACAATATGCAATAATAAATTATTTTGATTTTCTTGAACAACAAAAATCCTAGTCGTATAGAAGGGGTTGAAGGACGAAATCTAACGCAGCGACATAACAATACAACCTGTAAACACATCGTACAGAAAACGTATATGACCTCGTAAACTTGACTCGATTTATCGTTTCTTAAGTGTGATTAATAAAGGCGACTGGTACGTACTAAACAACAATTAATTGTAAGATGTGCGAATCGTCATCACTCACAGAAAGGGTCAAAACTGTGTTCAATCTCGAGGATTGCATTATGGTGAATATTTTAGAAATTTTTATGAATGATCAAAAAAATCAGATCTAGTGTGTAATTTTTACGTATTTTGCGTATTTAGTTTTCTGAGATTATTGTGTAATTTTGTGTAACATAAATTAATTATTTATTTATCGAAATCGAACACTATCGTGATTTGTTAAGTATGCGTGTTTTAATTTATATAAATTAGTATTTGTTTTAATTAAATATTCTATAATATAATAATAGTTTCAAAGTTCACGATGATTTATAATAATATCCAAAAGATCAATGGGTTAATGTTTTCGTACTAGTTCAATATTGTAAAGAGAATTTTGCTCTTGTAAAATAAAAAATCTCATAGAATTTTCATTACGTATAATTTGATAATTCTATTTATGTTTTTAATTGAGAAAACATTATCTATTTTATATACACTGATAAGTATATTTACTGACTTTAATATCGCAGAAACAGATTTAGCAACGACTCATAAAATTAAAAAAATATGTCAAGAAAATTTTCATTGATTATTCGTGAGCCAAAATATTTTCATTTATAAAATTAAACACAGGTTAAAATCTATAATTATCGCCCATTAAAATTAAATAAAAAAATATTATTCAATGCTAAAATCTATAATCGTATTGAAGAATTCGACAGATTAAATTTCGCATACTAGTATTGTTCACATGCATAATTACAAATTGAAATATAAAAAAACACCAATGTCATTCCAAAACGGGTTTGTATCATAAATAGTATAATTTGACTATCAACAAAATTATTAACATTACGGAATATCATAAAAAAATGAATTGATTAACAGATTTCGACATCTTATATCGCGAAAAACTAAAATCTCTAAAAATATTGCGGAAACTTACGCATATTCACAGATCGGCGAAAGTCTTTACATTTCATATAGCATTTTGATATTATATATCAATATTTTAGAAGAAGAGTAAACAAAATTCTTGAATCCAGGTCAAACTTTCAGAATAAATTCGATCAGATTACAAAAAAAAACCACCCCCGAATCGATCATTATTTAAAAATACCAATAAATGACTTACTTTGAGGAATCTTCCGGTTCGCATCTTGTTTTCCATGTTCAGGAGAAATCGAAAGCAACTCCTGCCGTTCAGCTTCCGGAGACTCGAGCTCATCCACAGCTTTCCGATCCATCTTGAAATCGAATCTAATTTCGTCCAATTATCAGACACTATTTAATTTGTACACTTCACTTTTACGCACTATCACAACAGTACTAACTCTAATTTAGTTTCAACGACTTAAATAATTGAATACTTTATTCTTTGTACTGAACCAAACGTGCTGACGTCTCATATGCGATTTTCAACTGCAAAAAAAAAACGAATCATTTAATAATTTAATCTAATAATTTTCAATAGCGCCAATAATTTTATATGAAAACCGCCACATAGAGCCTCACCAATCGAACTGACTGGTCTACATGATGAACCAGGCGACCTTCCCGCACTAGACTAACTGACGGAAAAGCTCTCGTTGTCGACTTTGCTCGAGCACTTTTCCCACATCGACATTTTCCACGGCCGCTTTTCCGCAACGTGAAAATTGCGAACGGTCCGGCCGCGTCGGACTCCGAAGCGCCACTGGCCTGACAAAACCAGAAATCCGTTGTAAAAATTCCTCCCACCTGATGTTGGTCCAACAATGGCCCGATAATGTCCGATTCATTTTTGCGCGGTTTCGCGGCATCGGTGACGTGTGCGGTGGTTGAACGTGCCGATTTTCAGGTGCTGAAAACGACGGTGATTCGGTCGTTTGGTTTCGGTTCATAGGTTTTCGCCGATTTATATTTAAAAGACGATTGTTCGTTTCACGTATTCTAATTAATTTTCATGACATTAATTAACCCTTTCGTGTGATTCCGATTGAGTAGTTAATTTCATAGATTTTTTTAGATCTAGTAAAAATTTTATCATTTCAATCAAATTTTTACTTTGTTATTAATTTTTAATTTATTCAAATAATTTAAAAAAAATTTCGATTTGTATTATATTACAATGTGCAATCTGTTGGTTTATTTGTTCAAACGGATGCAGGCGGGAAATGTAAACAGCGAATTTGTAGTTCTGCAAAAGGCGTGGGAAAAGATGTTTAATATTAGTTTTTTTTTTTTTAATCAAAAACTAATTCATAATAAGCACATGAATGTGTAAGTGAATCAAGAGTTTCAATTTATTTTTGTATATCAATTTACTTGGAACAAATTGCAAAGATGAATGTGTCGAGAGTACACGTGTAGGTACTATTTCTCATTTCAATTATCTTTATATATAGTACGGATCATTTCAATGATCACGAGTAACAGATTCGAATTCCAACATTATTCATGCGCATTATATATCACATATGGTTTTTTGGCAAAGTTTCTGTCCGAGTTTTAAACGTATTTTTATAAAAATAACGCGCGAAAAATTAACGACAAGCGATTTATCGTCGTTTGGTTCTTTGCCGCGGTTTTGCAAGTGTTCGCGACCTCATCTTTTGATTTATAATATTTGCCGAAAAATATATAAATATTTTTTTCACGAAAAAAAAACTAATACGATAACATCTTGTGAAACATGCATGCGGCTCTATTTGTCAAAGCGCACATTCAACCGAAATAATCTTCACGTATGATTTCAAATAACCTTTTGCCGCTCTTACGCGCAATAAACCTAAGAAAAGATAAAGATTTCAAAATATGTCAAGCCACAATAAGTGTTATTAATTCGTATATTAGTTAAGACGTAAATGGTTAAGTTTGTAAAACGTTCAAAATAATATTGAGACATCTCAATTTTTCATACGTCTACGCATTATTTTTCGAAAGCTCGCATAAAAAATTGAACAAAATCAATTTGAATACAAATAAAATATTTGATATAACATCACACGAGTAAAAAAAGCACGATAATGATTCGTATTAATAGGATTTCGAATTGAAATTTCGTAATTTTTTTCATCAAGCACTTAATTGGATCAACGAACGCGGTCGAAGGCTTTCGCAGCCCGAACATTTACATTTTGATGGCATCGAACCTATAAACGTTACAATTTATAACATACCAGTATTCTATATATCGAAAAAAATAGGCGGGTAATATACAATAATACGTACATACCCGTTTACGAATTGTCCAATTACGCACGGTCTCTTGTTTGATTTTCTTATAACCAGTTTCGGTTGGGTATTTCGCTGTTGCAATGGCAGCGACGCTTTAAATACTCAAAAATATGCTAAACAAGGCTGTTATGGACGTCACAAAGCCGAATCTAATTCAATTTTTTCAGGATATGATCCAGATAAACACGTTTAATTGAAAATATCTATGAAATATCGTTCAAGTATTGTAATTAGACTGGTTCATTTGCTGATATTTTGGAGGCTCGTGTGTCGTAGATTTCACGTTTTTTTCTTTCATAAAAATATTTTACATATCTTTATTTATTATATAAATTGATTTTTATGGTATTTTTGAAAAGTGTACTTTTTTATAGGATTGTAGTTGGTCTACTTTCCTTGATTAATGTACGATGTAATGTATAAGAACAGTAATTGGTGCGCAATCGACGAGTTTTCTTTTTAACTCGTACAGATCTCGTCAGAAAGCAGTTCAAGGTTTTGATTTTGTTTTGTTTTAATGGCATGACCGTAATTTATGTTTTAGTATCGAAAGCTTAAAATCAGTTTTAATGTTCTGCCAGCGTGTTAAAATAATAAACGATTTCCAATATAAATCTATAATTGTTTTAGCTAACACATCACTGAACATCGTTTGAAAATAAACATCGTAAGAAATCATCATAAAAATTGCCATTTTAATAAAAAATACATAAAACACGTAACGAATTATGCAATTATGCTTAAGTAAGCATTTTAGATACAAGTAATTTTAATGCCGATTACAAAACTTATTAACTACTTACAAAAACATTAAAAGCGAATATTGCAACAAACGACACTGAACACATTTCACCGAACCTTCTGAAACACGATAACTTCAATCTAATAACTAAATTAATTTTGAACTATCACGAGTATATATAAATTAGTTAACAAGTGGGGGGTTCAATTGAAAGGAGGCTTCCTCGGGTATATATTTTTTGCGAAAGGCTTTTGCCGCTTCTTTTCGTACGCACGCGTATGCGCGTGTCTCGCGTACGCTAAGTCGATTTGGGTAAATTAAACATTTACATTTATTATCATATTTTTGAATATACGGTGTGACGATGACGACGAAGACGGAGACGACAATGATGACGCTCTCGCATACATTTTCGGTAACGCTTCGAAAAGAGAGGCCGCTTCTTCACCCCAAAGTTCGTTTCGGTTAATGCACTAGAAGTATCTTAGAGTACACGAAAATCGATTCGAAATGCTTAAGACAATTGAAAATTTTGTTTATGAAAGCTTACGTTTTTTTAAGGTTTTGATTTGGTGGGAAAATCATGGGTTTTCCTTGGACGACCGCGCTTGAATATGGGTTATTTAGATTTGGTCAGTTTCAGATTAAGTTTTGTATTTATAGTGTTTTTTGTGTATACTTTTGAGCCCGGAAAATCTGTTGTGATCAGCGAAAAATCGCAGTTAAGTTGACATACATTTTCAAGGTACTTTTTTGCGTCACGTTTCCTATTCAATGTTTTATATCTAAAAAGTTTGAAGTGAAAACTCAATATAATACGTGATTAAGTATTCAATTATACTTCAAACATTCAAGAAGGTGATTTAATTGCCATAAATTAAAAATTAATAATAAATCTAAATGACAAATTACATTGTATTAAAATTTAAAGTTTTCCAGCATTCTATTCATATGTACGTTTTTATACCATACCGAACGATTACGGAATGTGATGCAAATATATTACGTTTCTCAAACGTAATCAGCGTTTGATTCATAAATAACACAAGTACATTCCGGCGATCTAAATAGTCGCACAGTAGTTAAAACTTCAGACAGAATGTGCCGATTTTACGTCCGTAGTTTTTCAATATAAAATATGAGAATAGAGCAAGGATGGTCGTAAAAAAGCGCGAATGAAAGAAAAAATATATAAATGAAAGGTCGTCTCGAGTCTGCCGCCACCGAAAAATAAACAAATAAATACAATATAATATAACATAAACAATATTCATATTATTATAAATAGAACGTTTGTGGATGTTTATCGTGTCTAGGCAGAAGCGAGCTCGTGACGTGTCTTCTACGCTATGCAAATTATTCATATTTAACAATTGTTGTGTCTGTCGTGTCGTTCCCAGGACGGCTATTAATAATTATACTACGTCCACGGGACTTCAGATCTCATACATTGTCATTCTTATTTATCGTCAGATTAATCAAATCGTAGAAAAATCGGTTTTCCTCTAGGATTGTCAACGCACGCACTAATTCTTACAAGTGCACGTTTGGATCCACCAGAGGGACGTTTGGATAAATTCAATGTAAAATAACAATTATTTTAATATTCTAATTCAATAAATAATATAAGTCCTTAAACATATCGAGATTAAACCTTTACAGGATTTACGCCGCTATCAAAATCAGTATTTCACACGCTATATCAATATAAAATATTCACAAATTTAAACCGAAAATGGATAAAACATCTAATCGATTTTATTTTCATAAACATCAACATTTTTTCCTAGATACCTTTATGGTCAATCAATGTCATATAAAAAAATAACTTTGTCACTAAACGAAATGAACTATGCACTCGCGATTGAGCGAAGAGGGAAGCATTCTTAATTTCATCTCGCATAGGTGTCCATCGGCAATTAACACTCATAAATCAAGTGAAGGTCATGATTTCAAGATCGAGATGATGCACTTCCTCGAGTCGAGCGCAAAGATGCCAATCAGAAATCCAACACCGACACTGTCCAGCGAAAACTCAGAGGAAACGAACGAAACGAATTCATGTCTGACGATCGATAGATCTCGAGATAAATAATGACGTCGTGGCTGCGTTTTCTTGACGCTGATTGACGATCCAATTTATCCTGAAACGCGAAGTGAGCTAACCGACTCGGCTGCTTCTTTGTTTGACTGTCCGTAGAATGGAGAAAAATCGATTGGAAAATTCCGATCGATCAGCGATGAGAGCAGTTTTTCGTCATCGGTACATTAGGTTGTCGTCGGGTTGATTCTTTTTCGGGTTTTTAATCTGGGTTATGTCTGAGTGAAAAATTGGTTCGGTTCTGTTTTGTTTTTTGATCGAATGGTTGTATGTATTGATTGGTTTTTGTGTTGATGATCATCTGATGCGTATTTCATAAAAAAATTCAATTAAACGTAGTATCTGTTGCAGAGTAAAAAATATTTAGCTCAAAGAGTGACAGCTTATTAATATTGCTTATGTAATAGTTTGAAAAATATAATTTTGACGGCTTTCAAATGCTAAAAGTTATTTCTCGACAAATATTTACACGCGGTATTAATCATTTTTTTATACGAAAATAATTATTCTAACATTTTTTCTCAATGAAGAAGTTTTGATTGATTCGAAAAAGCTACATATTTTTTAAAAGCTCAATTTCCCATACTGCGAATTCGAAATTAATATTTCGAACATAAAACTTTATATTACAAGGACACCTAGAAATTTTAATTAAAAAATTCCTCCCTAAACATTTTTCCATACCCTCCAGTGAAAACACACCGCGCTCATTACCGCAAAGCCTTCCCATCATACAACAACCACCCTCCTTTCACCCGAAACGCAACCCACCCAAAGCAAACATCAACAACATAATCAAACACAGAACCCATCTTTCGACGTGCACATTCGCGAAAACGATAGTGCGTGTCGTCTCGCAAATAATATTTATGGGCGCCAACACGTGCGTCCATCCGTTGTTATGCAAACGCGACGCAATGTGTGAATAGAATTATCAATTTTTCCCACAGGCAACTCTGACATATGACAAATGTCGGTATAATCGCGCCACTGTAATATTTCGCTCAGTTTTCCGAGCCAATTTCGAAATTTACGACCATCTCTCTCCGCATGTTCGGAAAAACAAGCGGGATCGGATTAAAATTTTTGCGCCGCGCCCGAAAAATAAAGCGAACAAAATGCGTAACCTATTTATTGTTGGATGACTAGTTTCGAAACGGTGTTCGATTTAGATTTGTTTTGTTATTTTAATTTTTTTAGATGTTCCAGTTTTATCGATGATTTATGCGTGAGCGAGGACGTTCGGTCTCTTGATTAACGATGGGGTGTTGAGATTATCGTGTCTATTAAAAGGATAAGCATTGACTTGGCCAAAATAGTTTTTTAACAAAAAGAAATTTATTATATTGTCAGTGTAAGCTTTTCAATTTATTTGAACATCATCGGGTCGGCTAAATAAATTAACGATGTCAAGTCGGTATGGTTATTTGTTATATATTTGTTTGCGTTTGAGCTTTTGGACTTTTTATAAGAGGATTGAATCAAAACAATACAATCTTATTATTTGCAGTTTGATAAGATAAAAATTTTAAATTTTTTTTCTGATCAAAGAAAACTTCACTAAAAACGTCATTTACACAGTTCAAATAAAAAGAACCGATTATTTTTACTGTTTTTTCACTTTCAAAATAAAAAAAAGTATTTTTATGCCACAATGGTAAGATCTGAAGCAAGCCAGTATACAATTATAATAATTAATTAAAAAAAACAATCTTTTTTTTTAATGATTTCACTTTTTTTTTATTAAGTACCTATATTTGGATGGAAACTCCATCCAAATACACTGATAGAACCTCTCTCTAATTTTAATCAATATGGTCACCCTACATTTTTTATACACAGTAATCTCTGGAACGTATCCCCCGTGTAAAAGGAGGATCCAGAAGACCATCTTTACCAAATACCGAACGATTTCAGGCCAACAGAACACGAATTAAACAATCATAATAGTAAACAAACAAAGCAACAAGACCCAAAAATTTAATTTACATTGACACACATACGAACATGTAACCACTTTGTACATTCTTCGCATGTACAAGAAAACTCCTCACCGTAGGCTAATCGGTCGCGAACACCATTCTGGTACACGCGCGCGTTCCACAACTCCTCAAATCTTCGGCAAACGAACGGCTCTTTTTCAGGTGTATCTTATGGTGAAAAGCAAAAAGCCTTTGAAGAGACGGCCGTGTGCCTTGTGTGAAGCGCACGCGGAAGAAGTCATTCCGCAACACAATGGGGGGCTCGTGAAAAATAAAAGCAGTACGTCGTGGATTTCGTCAGCGTTTTTACTCACTACGAAATATATTCTCATCTTTTCGAATGCGTGTTTTTTTTTTTTTTGTTTTCGTCTCTTCTCTTTCGGAACAATATTCCTATTGTGACGAGGTCACATATGTAAAACATACTGCTGTTAGTTTTCGCATGATTTATTTACAAGACGTTTTCCACCATTAATTGTTGCCATACGTTCGAAATTTCTTAAGGAAAAAATATGTTGGCACTCTATTTTTGTATTTCTATTATTGAGTAAGTGTACTTAAAATTTTGTTTGTGTTTTTACTATTAACTTGTATACAAAATTGGGTCGATTTTTTGTGACCATCCACATATGTTAGTGTAGTTTGAAAATTAAGTCGTTCATGTTCATTTTTGAAAAAAATATCAAAATTTAAAATTAATTTAGTACTTTTTGATCTAAACCTCATATTACAATAATATATTTTAGGATTTATTTTTTTCCTAATTATTGATTTTTCAAACAGTTTCGATAATAATTAATAATGTTGGTGAAATTAAATGATTTTCAAAAAACTAAAAGAAAAAATTCGTTTAAATGACATCTATACAAAATTTCGAAAAATTATTTCTTAAATTGAATACTCAAATATTATTAGGTTTTTTCAAAATAAATCAACTATTTTAAATGCTCTCGTTTTTTTATACACCAATAAATTTTTTTTCCAAAAGAGTTTCTAACACAATAGCATGTATTTCCTTAAAACTAAAATCACTGATAAAAAAGTTGAGAAACCGAACCTGAAAATACTTTGTATCTATCGTATTTGCTGAACCCAAAACGTTAAGATTATTATTTAATTTGAACATTAAAAAATTTACTGAATTAAAAAAAATATTAATGCAAAAAAGTGAAATTTTTTTTAAATCTGTATTTTGTGTCAAAACCTAGATTTTATAAGAGGGGGTCGAAAAATTACAAGAAACATGGGAAATGATTTTAAATAATTACAATTAATACAATTAAAATTCTGTTTTAATATAGATAAATTTATTCATGATTACAAAAATTATGCTTCTACAGATATTCCATTTTCTGCAGCAGCTCTGGCAGCTTTTTTCTTTTCCATTCTTAATTTTTTCTTTTCTTCGGGAGTTTTCTTGAGACCTTTCATTTTTCTAGTTTGTAATCTCGATACATCTTGTTTGCCCATATGGATTCTTCCATGTTTAGCACCAAAAACGTCTCGAGAAATGTTCTTCTTTTTAACTACGCGAAGTTCTTTAGGTTTGCGACAAGCTTGAGTCATTAAATCGTCTGCAGCCAGTTGTGTACGTCTTAAGGTCATATCAATCGAAGGTCCTGAAAAGAAAACCAATTTTCTAATTAAAAAAGGAAATAACTCGTTTAAGCTCAAATTATGTGATTCATGAAACACAAAAAAAAAATGACTTGTTTATAAGACAAGAAAATTACCTATTTCTTCAAGTTCTACTCTTGGAGTTACTTCTCCACTTTTTTTAAGAATTGTTCTATATGATCTTAAGTATATTTTAGAATCTTGGGTGGCAGTAAAACTCAAAACGTGTTCAAGTCCTTGAAGTCTTATCACTGTAGCCTGTATTAAAAATAGCAATCTAATACAATATTTTAAGATTATATATTCAAACTGAAAGTATTATTTACCTTTTCCCATTGAAACATATCTATAAGTAGAGATTTCAATCGTATCAGGTCTTCACTTTGTTCCCACGCTGGCCCGTTGAATATTAAACATGGTTTGATTAAGGCAGAAATTTTATCGACTTTGAAGTCTTCTAGTTTCTTAAAGTTATCCACTCCTAATTCAATCATATCTAATAATGTGAAATCGAAAGTTCTGCCTAAAATCAAATTATGTGGTCTCTTTTTAGTGTGAGATACAAGCGCGAAGAGGGCAGCGTTTTTAGATCTAGAGAATCTGTAAACATTGAATAATGTTATTAATTAATACAGTATTTAAATTTATAAAATGAAGAAAAAAACAATTACTTTTCCAATAGAGATGCGTCTTCAAATGGTGATATATCATTCTTTCTTCTGAACATAACAACATTAGGTTTTTTCAATGTGTAGAGATCTTTCAGTATTCCTTTAGTGATATCTGAACTCTTTCGTCCTTGCATCAAAAAACATTGTTTGGCTTCTTCTATTAATTTAGGTTCTAGCGCTAAAAGAGCCTTTTTCCCTTTACGGGTAGACGCTTTCCTGAAAACAATAAACAATAATAATAGCATGTATATTTGTGTGTATTATGAAGCAATATGCAGTGTAAACAACAAATATCGAATTTAATCTTCAAATGAAACATAAAATCACAAAACATACTTGACTCTTTGTATAACAGGCATGATGATCAACGAATCGTGACAGTCCGCAACGCCAACCTAACCTAACAGGTTATCCATGCTTTCAAATCGACGTATACTTATTTTGAACATAGTATAAATTTATACGACCATCTAAGTTTTTGAAAATAACTGTGATATTGATATATTTAGTACAATAGTAGTATTATAAAAGTTACAATGATAATATAAATATATTTTTTATTGATTTTTTAAATATTAAAAAATATATATTTGAAATTAAAAAAAAAAAAACATGTAGTCAATTTAAATAATATTGGATATTTTTTTGAGTTGATGAGTTTTTATAAAAAAACTTATTTAATTATCTAGTATTTCGAAAAGCTAGAAAAAAATTGAAGGTTATTCGTATTATGGTGACAAGGTATGTGATCAATGTATGTGATCATTTTAAAACATCAAAATAACTAAAAATATATCGCTCTTTTCAATTCTAATTATTTAGACAGGAGTATCGACAAAATCTGTTGTCTAATTAAATGGTTAGCATTTCGATAAGTTTAAATATAATTTAGGCAGTGAGTTTTTCCGCAATTGTTGATCAAGCTTCAGTCTTTCTCGACGTGCTATCCGTATAACAAGGCACTGTGAAGATTCAAAATCAATTAAGTGTTTTAATTTTTTTATGTAATTTTATAATATGGCTAATAATGACTTTATTTCTTCTACTCAAAATCAATTGCAAAATTTATATAGTAAGTTACATTTATAACATCGTTTAAATATTTTATGTACCACTACTTTAATTTTATGTTTTTTTTTTTTTTTTTTTTAATATTACATTCCAATAGAGTGTACATATATTTTCAAAAGTTTTTAGTTTATTGAAATAATATTTGTCTGTCGAAAATTTCAACTCGACATGGTGAAAAACGAAATATGCGTATAAAAAATAAACTAGTATTAGTCGAAAACTGGAATCTCATTTTGTTGAGAAACAAAAATGTTATCTACAACTTATTGTTATTGCGAAATTCATTGGGTTTGTTTATGTGAGAAAATTTACGATACAAAATAATAATTTTTTAAGTTTTTCGATTTCGTCTTTTTTTAGTTGAATAATTCGAATATTATTTATCTAAAATTCTAGATATTCAAGGTAATTCTCTAAATATACATGAGTAAACCTGATTTATATTATATAATATAATTGTATGTAGTTAATTGCGTTCGATCCATGATTTACGATTAAAATTTTTATTATTCTATGAGTCGTGGGAAATATTGCTTGATAACTTCTACTAAAAAGCATTGAAAAAGAAAAATTATAAGTTGAATTATACATATATAGGTTTGACTGATTTCGAAATCAAAATTCAGAAAAATTTATTTCTTTCTGGTATGAATAAAAATTATCAAGAATTTTTTATTATGAAAAAATGTAATGTATATAAAAATTCAAGTAGACTGTATGTTCAAGTGATATAGCGCAAACCAATTTATTATAATTTTGTTAATCATTCAATTTTAGGCGACAGTTTATCTATTAAGTGATATTATTTTGTTGAAAATTGTCGAATTTTATCATTTTGAAGTTTACATAAATGATTCTTTTAGTTTATATGTTTTATTTACATAATTTTTTTACGATATATTTTGTTTGTCAAACGTGATAGTTGTATTCCGAATGATTTTTTATAATGTTAAACAATGATGACACGATTTTACGCAACACTATATTACAAGTATGGGGAAAAAACCCGTTTTTGATAATTTCAACAATATAACTGTAAAATTTAATGAATTAAAATTTATCGCAAAATAGAAGATATACTTAATTGTAAAGTTTGTAGTTCATTAGGATTAAATCTAAAAAATTCCATGGTATCTTGTATACGTAATTCAATGCAAACTGTTAAAATTACCGTTGATTTTAATATCATATCATTTTTTTTATTATTATTTACAATGGAACTGAATAAAATAAAAGGTAAATAATATTTATAAAATATCATCGAAATGATAGTCATCTCGATAAACTTCATAAATAATTATAAAAATTATACGTATTCGAAATTTTTCGATTTCAGACGAAGAAAATGGCAAAAACAAAACGAACATTACGACAACAGTCGATGAATCTCAACAATCCCAAAATCCTGATCCTGTGGAATCAGCCGTTGGAGGAGTAGGTCGATGGCAAGCTGTTATATGTCTCGCCATAGCATTGCTGAAAGTACCAATTGCCTTTCATCAGCTGGGTATCATTTTCTTGGCACCTCCGGCCTCATTTAGATGCGTAACTCCTCAAGAAGAAGCAAACGGTGTTTGTGTAGCGAATTGCACAAAATATGAATACGACACGTCTGTGTTCAAAAATACTATTGTCATGGAATGGGATTTAATCTGTAAAAAAGAATGGATGAAAAACATGACCCAGACGATATTCATGTTTGGCGTGCTGTTGGGGAATATGATTTTCGGGTTTTTCGCCGATCGGTGAGTGAAGCCTTATCACGATCTTATTTTATTACTTTTTATTTGCATTCTTCATAATTTAATTGCAGTGCTTGATTAGTGTACGTCGTATAATCATTAACTGAGATTAATATTAAGTAGACGTTTCGGAAATTTTCAGATATGGGAGACGGAGGCCTTTACTTTTAGCTGTGTTTGTTCAAGTGTTAACAGGAGTGGCTTCGTCATTTGCACCCGATTGGTATACTTTTACTGTGATTCGTTTCATCTTGGCTATATCCACTGGAGGTACGATGATTACGAGTTTTGTTTTGACTATGGAAATGGTTGGCATAAAATATAGGCAGCTTTTCAGTATGATCTTTCATGTATGTCCATATTTTGTTATTATTACCAACATTTTAATTTGTAAAAATAATAAGTGTGTTTTGTAGATTCCTTTCAATTCGGGACATGCTATAATGGTTGGAATAGCTTACTTGACCAGTGATTCTTGGAGTTCGTTTCAACTTTGGATATCGATACCAACTATATTTTTATTGGGGTATTATTGGTTGATTCCAGAATCTCCTAGATGGTTATTAGTAATGGGGAAAACAGATAAAGCCATTCAAATTTTAAAAAAAGGAGCAGAAGTGTGAGTATTGCAATGATTTTTTTTAGTTGAACTGATGTAATTATTATGATAAAATATTGTTTCAGTAATGGAATGCCTACAGAAAATATAGCCAGCCATGTTGAAGAATATCAAAAAGAAATGAAGAATGAAAAGGAAAAATCCAATGAAACTGTAGTTGGTCTATTAAAAACGTCTAATATGCGTAAAAAAACCCTCTTCCTTTGCTTTGGATGGTTGTCATGTGGGGTATGCTTTTTTGGAGTTTCCCAATATGTAGGTCAATTAGTTGGAAATATATACATCAATGTCGTTATATCAGCATTAATTCAAATTCCTGGTACAATTGTTGTGATTTATTTGAACAACTACTTTGGAAGAAAGAAAACATTGATAGGATCTTATTTCGTATCAGCATTACCGTTAGTGGGCATTGCTATGATTCCGGAAACATGGAAAATACAAAGGGTAGTGTTTTCGCTTATTGGAATTTTGGGTATGAGTTTATCGTTTCCAACGATATATTTATTCTCTGGTGAAATATTCCCAACAATTTTGAGAAACACTGGGATGGGACTTTGCTCAGTCTTAGCAAGATGTGGATCTATGATAGCTCCATTTATTGCTGGTTTAGATACCATTAACTATTGGTTACCTCCACTTGTTTTGGGAGGAATGCCACTTCTTGCGGCTATACTCACAATTTTCTTACCAGAGACTCATGGAAAAGTACTACCTAATACTTTAGAAGAAGCAGAAAACTTTGGAAAAATACAAGATACGCCAAACATACAAAATAATACGAGTAAAATTAATAATTAAGGAAATATTTATATTTTAAATTATGTAAAAGATTAATTATCATGTATGTATATATTTACCAAAATAATTTAATTTAAGGTAAGCATATAAATTAAATAAATAAAAATCGACTAAAATAATTTCAATTCTTTGAAAAAATCAGAAAATATGTTGAACTTTCTTTATTACCATCATATAAAAAATACATAGACAAATTTGCACATTTCATATTCAGATAATTAATTACACTGAAACTTACAAAATATCGTATTTAGAGCAAAGAAATTTATATGAATTTTATCTATTCAAAAAAACTAGATTAAAGAGGATAATTGAATAACACATCTTGTCGAGCCAACTCCAATAACATAGGATCATCAAAGAATTTATTGATAGAAACATCTTCACTGAGTCCTTTTCGTCGGCGAGTTTTGATCATGAATTCTCTAGCTAAATGAGTGGCTGGCTGCGGTTCTAGTGGTCTGTAAATGAAGTATAGAAATTTTAGATATTTATAATAAATATTGGTAACATCATTGTAAAGAAGATTTTAAACAGACCGTATCACTATACTCTTGTCTAAGGGATCACCAGGGACAATTTGCCAATGATGAAATACTTGCAAACAGAATGCTTGACCTTGCGTATGTGTACGTAAATCTGTTTCAAAACCAAATGAATCAATAGCAGGTACGAAAGCTTTGATTGTGTATAGTGGAGAACCAGCTACTGGCGCATCTTGCGTGACGTGTCCTAGAAATATCAATATTTTATTATCTATTCATAAAACGAATTCGTATGCATTGCATACAATTATTACCTCTTCTTTTGGCAAGAACTGTGTATACTGCTGATACACAATCAGCAGGAGCTTGCACTTCGACAAATAAGTATGGTTCCAT
Source organism: Hydropsyche betteni (assembly GCA_028571205.2). Taxonomy (NCBI): domain Eukaryota; kingdom Metazoa; phylum Arthropoda; class Insecta; order Trichoptera; family Hydropsychidae; genus Hydropsyche; species Hydropsyche betteni. The sequence goes on along the minus strand of JAOXNN020000052.1, from coordinate 2,645,610 downwards.
TAGACGGGGTGTTGCCATAAGGAATGCAGAATATGCTACCTGTTGAATAAGAAGTTATTATAGTTTGTAAATTAAAATACAAAAACAGAGCGAAAAAAAATCATACTCTTCGGGCTGTAGGTATTATTTGTCCACCTCCTCTATGAAGAGGCTCATTAGCTATTACAGCATCTAATATTTTGAATTTTACGTTTCTTATAGGTTCTTCACAAAGTGGGCCTTCTCTAGTTCCCCATTGAAAGCCTATTATAAGAATAAAAATGGTTATATCACATTTACCTCAAGCTCACAATACAAAAATGATGTCAGATTTTTACCTTGTACTATACTATCTTTTACAGATGATAAGAGTGATTTGTCAACTTCAGATGGTAAAGTATCGTCAACAAGGATGTTAGGTCCAGTCGCATCAGGACCAAAAGCCCAAATGGAACGAGCCGCTAATAAATCCCAGTCATACCTTTAAAAAAGGAAAAAAAAATTAATACATCCATTTTTGAGGAAAAATAAAAAAGTTTCTATATAATTAACCTAGTTTGGAAAAATTCTCCCAATCTCTTTTTATTCCAAGCTATGGAGACGTTTCCAGATTCTATGTCTTCAGCTAATCCTCGTTCCAAAGGTTCTGCTATCATTGTTAATTTATTGCGACGATTAGGCGTCTCGGCAAAACATTTTAAAGAAGATGTTTCAACTACAGTTTCACAAAATGAAACAACCGGATCGGCAACTGTGAAAACACAATAATGAAATAAAAAAAATCAATAAAATTCAATATACTATTTTGAGAAACCTACCTTTGATATCAATTTCAGAATACATTTTTCTTAGATCGTGCATTACACAATCTAAATAAAGTTCACCAGTTCCAAGAACAATGTGTTCTCCAGACTCTTCAACTCTTGTTGATAAAAGAGGATAGCTTTTGTTTACCTGAAAAAGAAAATATTATTATGTAAATATGATATAAAAAGTGTTTTCAATTATGATTTTCTTGCATACTTTTCTTAAGCCGTCAAGCATTTTTGGTAATTCAGATGGGTTAACTGGTTCAACAGCAATTTTTACAACGCTCTGAGTGTTGAATTTCAAAGGTCTAAATATATGCAAATCTTCATCATCATCAGTGAGGCCGACAATTGTGGATGTTTTAACAATGGGCTGATCAATTCCTTCAATCAAAACCCAATTTCCAGCAGGCACACGATTAAGTTCAATCTAAAAAAATAATATAAACATATATACTGATATATAATATAATTTTCATCTATAAAGTACATATTTTAATATTAAATGATGAAAGTACTTTATATCTAGCCTCATACACCCATAATCTTCCAATAGTCATAATTCTTGAATCTTCTTCATCTTGCAATGAATAATTTTCTCCAAGTATACGCACTTGCTGTCCTGCATGAAGTGTTCCTGACATTACTCTGGCCAGAACCTGGTAAAATATTATAACATAATAAAAATATATTTTGAATGTTAAAGAAATTTATCAAAAATATGTTGACATACTTGGAAAAATGTACAATCATCATTTGGATACATTTTTGTGGAATGTGCGACAAGCTTTCCACTTTGGTCACAAGAAGCCATATCTCTAAATAGTGCACTTTCCGATGGTCCAGTGTAGGTATGCGCTATTTTAATTGGTGCGTTTTGAACAGGAGACTTGATATGATTTACACACATGCTGACAAATCCACTAAAAAGAATATTCAAACGTAAGTTTTGATTTTAATAATTAACACAAACAACAAAAAGGAAAAAAATTAACAATTACCTGAAATCGCCGAAAAATCTGCTACAAATTAATCGAAGGAGTGGTCTTATATTTAATTTTGATTCTTCTTTTGTCAATTTAATTCCTAATTCATACAAAACATCTGGCAATGTACCATCTACATCACCTACAACCTTTATAAATAAAATGGAAAATTAAAAAAATTCAAATGATAGTATCATGAAAGTGTTGAATCTTTTCAAACCTGAGCAAATATTTTGTATAAAGGTTCCAATATAAATTCAACGAAACTTCTTTGTGCTGAACTATGAGGCGATTTTTTAGTAAATTTTCTGGTTTTAGGATTGAAAAATATGTCCCCCCACAAAAGTTTTGCAAAATCTCCAGTAGGTACTTCGGGAGCTTCATAAAATTTTCTATAGATTGAAGCGAAAGATTCTAAGGTAAAGCACACATCATATTGCGAAGATGCAAAACAAACATTTCCTGTTAAAAAAAAAACCAATCGTAACACTGAAGAAAATCAACATAAGCGATTTGATAAACAATTAAAATTATTACCTAAAAGAGGAGAAACAACAGGCGCTGTCCCTTCTCCAGTGTTTGCCGAATCTAAAAGTGCATTTACTTCATCGACAATATGTTTAAGTTTATAATAAGCATCTTGAGGCGGTAATTTGAGTTCTAGTATCAAGCGATCCAGCTAAAAAATTAAAAAGCGTTAGAATATTATTTTAAGTAAAAATTGATCAAAAAAAATTATCTGAAAATTTACCTTATTTATACAAAGAGTTACTGGCAATTGTTCCTGAACTGCATGTGTAAGAAGTCTTTCGGTATTGAGCATGACTCCTTCCGCAGCATCCACAAATAACACAACGCCTGTTTTAATAAACATAATCACAATATTAATGTTGCTGAAAAGATAATTATTTTAAATTTGAATAAAATGTAAAATGTGACTAACCATCTACTATTCTCATAGCAGCCGTAGCTTCATCACTGAAATTGACGTGCCCTGGAGTGTCAATAATGTTCATCAAATATGATTTGGAGCGAATATCTTTCAATAACAGTGAGACTGGTATTGATTTAACTGAAACACCTCTTTCTTGTTCCACCAACAATGTATCCGTATAGCGTAATCCGTGATCGACCGTGCTTAATGCCGGATGTGTTTGTCGTATTAAACAATCCACAAAAGAAGTTTTACCTATAGACAAATAAAGTTGTAGTAACCCTTTTTTTTTCATTTTAATTTTTTTTTAAATAATTTATACCATTGTGCAAGTGACCCAAAAGTGCTACATTCCTGATTAAGTCTGTATTATCCATCATATCAGCTAAATATTCCATATCGTATGTTGTATCTGGTAATTGCTGTTCGCGGACTTGGAATTTTTTCCTTCTCACAGGTTCTACTAGAGGTTGATCCAAAGCTTGAGTGTCTTCTTCTTGTACTATAGTTTCAACATCCGGACCATACACTTCCATCGCTTGAGGATAATATCTTAAAAATACGTCAATTATGTTAGTTGAGTATGAAATATGAACAGTTAGCAAAAACCATTAATGCATACCTTTTATCTTCATGTAATACAACGGGTTGAGGTGCGGGTTCTGTTTCGGCATCTTCATCTTCATCTAAAGGTTCATCATCACCGTCTCTGGCTTCAGATCCACCCATACCTCCTCCCATACCCAATTCTTCATCTGAATCTGATTCCAGTTCTGGCCCCACATAGTTTCCGAACTCATCATACAATTCGCCATCCATTTTGGAAGTTTAAGGCCAATGCCGCTAAAACCGAACGAAATATTCGATATTTGGCGCACTTCAGTTAAATTTATGGATTTTTGAACTCAAACGAACTTGATAAACAATAATGTATACGGCGCCAAGTGTCGAAAACAGACGAATAGAAAACCTAACCTCAACTGACGCCGGCAAACATGACAGAACTTAAGATTAGTATATACGACCATATTTATTTTGACAATTTTTTTTTAAAAGCTGTATACTTTATATAATTATTAAAAAATCGTGATTTAGTATTTGATAAGATTTTTAAAAAAAAAAAAATAAGCAAATTATACTAAAATTTATTTTGAAGTTAAAATAATATTTTGTATAGGTAGGTACTCTGTAAACGATACATTCACTGATGTCACCACTTGAATGTTTCCAAAAAGGACATAGAGACTCAAAGCTATATTGGGGAATACCAGTTTTCAAAATTTATTAAGAATAAGATTTTCAATTTTATCCCTTAATATATTTTTTCATTCATTGGATAGGTAATATATAATACATAGATATGAAATTGATTAAAGTTAACTATTAAAAAAATTATAATTATAATTTATAAGAAAATAAAATTCTTATAATTTATATATTTGCATAAGATTTAATAATATGAAGGTATTTACATATCAACAAAATGGATAAATATTATTTTGTAATAAAAAAGTTTGAGATATCAAAATAAATTTTATGTCGAGTGTACATGAAAATATACTTTGACAATCTCTTTAAAAAATGAAAGAGGCTTATCTTTTTGGTTTTCTCAGCATTTTATAAATATATTTCGACAGCCTACTTAATTCATATGAAAGAATAACTAATACTGTTTTGAGATTCCAATCTTATTTAGGTGTGTATCTTTATAATTCAAAGTTTAGAACACGATGATAAAAAAAAATATTTAAAATTAATAATATAAATATTCGGAAACGACATGAGAGCACCTCAAATATTTACAAAGTTTTATTTTTCAATTATATTTCGTGTTCTTGAATGATTTATAAACTGATGAGTTGATATGAAAAGAGGGTTATACTTATACAGTAAGAATGAAATTTGAAACAGATTTATTGTAGAGTAAGAAGCTATAAATTCATTTGAATACCAATTTTTTCGTATTATAATTAAGACATCGACTTCCCTTCATTGTTTGCACTGAAGTGCGAAACAAAATCTAGAAAACATTATGTCGAAATTTCAATTCGTTCGTTCCGCATAAAACACATTTTTTGTTCACCACCGATATAATTATAAACACATAAAATTTTTACGAGATTATCTTTATCATATTTAATCTCGAAACGATTTATCTGGAACCGATTCCGATTCGAAGTTCTGACTAACACAAAAACCAACAAACACCCTAATGCATATAAAACACGTAATTAGCGCGCAATGACGTAATGTAAACGAAATAATTAAATTAGCCTAATTAAAATTCGATGCGAAAATTAAACAGGATCCAAAGTATTGTTTTATTTTCGCCAAAAAAGTATGATACAAAAATAGTTTCTACGGCATTACTGACAGTGTTTTTCTTTCGTCGGGTTGATGAATGGTATGGTGCCTTTTCCAGTTAAATAAAAAAGGAACGGACAAGTGGATGTCACTTTTTCTTTTCATTTATGCGATTTTTTGGAGTAGGTTTTCCTGTAAAAAATATTTGCAAAAGGAGGCAGCGTGGGACAAAACAAGCCCTCGAAACATGAGTTCGATGAACGCGAAACGACCTTTTGTGCAATTATTCCAATCAAAGTCAATAAATTTCTCACATTTGCATTTGTTAATATTATATATTCAACAATCTACCTTTTAGAATTTTGTTCAGAGTATATTCGCTGACTTGAAAATCATAATTTTGCTCTAACATAAGACACGGATCAAGATGTCGTTTTGGATAGTGGTTTTGTTATTATTTTGGAAACGCGAACATTTCTTCTCACGAAAAAGTGAATCATCACCGCATATAGCGGGTATAAAGTTTCAAGATAAAAACCAAGCTATTTTTTGAAAAAAATTTCAAATGCAAAATTCTAAACGTCTTTTGCTAATAATATTATATTTGGAATGTATTTATAAAAAAATAACTTTTCACATCAACAATTAATCAACGATATCCAGAACAAACAAACAATATAAAGATAATGTACTTATATCATATATTTAATATTATGAAAAAAACTGTCATAATCTACAAAATATCAATTTGTACAAACTTGAAACATTTTCCGTGTACCTTTTATCGAACATATCCTTTTAGTCATTCAATTTTATTAATGAAACAATCGAAGATTCTGATCGAAAATATCATTTACCGAACATTATATCCCGAAAACCCAACACCGATCCGTTATCCTTTTTTATACCATACGCGAATCTCACTCACATACCTGCTAATTAAAACGGAACCAAAAAAACCGCAAAAATTCGAATCCTTTGGGACGTATATAAGCCGATGTTGCAACGGGTCGTGGCTACATTGCGGGCAAAACCCCAAAAGCGCCAACAATCGCCGCGAAAAAACCATCCCACGGTCCTCCGAATATCCGATTGAAAGTTTTTTTTAGCAAGATGAAGTCTTTCGTCATGTCCTTCTTGGTCCTGTTTGCCGTTTGTGCTTTTGCTGAAGGGCTCAGCAATGTTCCTCATACACCAGTGTATGATGCGTATGTGCCAATGTACTTCAGATGGCCACAGACTGGTTTGCAAGCAGTGATCAGAAATAATGGTAAGTTCTTGTAATCGTGATTTTTTATATTCATGTGTCGATTGAATTTCGTGTAATAGTTTTTCTGTTGTGCAACTTTCGATACTTCGGTGAAAGTTATGTCACAATGAGCGAAGTTTGATTCACAATGATATTTGAAATTATCGCCATCGTAGTGTGATAATTATACAATGTTATAAACGGTTCTATGTTATGTGTTTTTTTTCCATTATTTGATTGCATTTATATATATTGATAATAGAATATATTCAGTGTATTCAAGATATTGTTTTTAAATTGGCGGTATTCGTTTCATAAATAAATTTTCATGGACATGAAAATTATTTCGAATAAATTTTGTTTTAAATTACTTGGTCGTTAATGAAAAAAATCAATGAAAATAAAACACGTTTGAAAGATGAAATAAAAATGATAATAATTGTATTGATCACGTATCGTAAAAAAATATAAATAAATTTTTTGATTAAGCTCCCAAAAATTGAATCTCGGGTTATGCCTTCAAATTGAAAATTTTCGATTTAAATAATATCTATACGATGTAATATGATCATTATATTTATTTTGTTACTAAACGCATTGCATGAAAAAAGCATGAAAAATTGAATAATTGATAATTTATATTTTCGAATATAAATATTATTATATAAATACGCATGTCGTCAATAACAAGAAGATCTGAAAAAATATGTTTATTAAATAATAAAATTGATTAAAGACAATTTTTTGGCGCATGACATCATGAACAACATCGACATTGCGATTTTATCATCCAAAAATGAAAACTAACTCATCTCTATAAAGTACCTTACATCGTGAGAGGCGTGGAAAAATCTCGTTTATTATGCATGCAAAAAACCTCCTTTGAGGTAATATAACAGTACACAACCAAAGTGAATGGTTTGTAAACCTTTCACGTCCATTTTTATATTTGCGGCCCACATTAGGAAGATTATTGAAGTGTTACGCACACTTGAAAGATGGTCTCATCGGAACAAACATTCATCGGTATGCAGCATCGATAATGCGTTTTGGGCAAAACCGCAAATATGCAAAAAAAAAGTGCAGGGTGATCGCCCTCGTGGAATGAATTCTCGTATTAACATTGTTTTCCGTGTACGAAAATAATCATTTATACAATGCATGTGATTAGCCTGGTTATTTGTTGAATGTGTGCACGCAACAATGTATTATACCATGGAAAGAAGCATGTTTGGATCTGGATTTAAATTTATATCAATGAATCATATTAGAAGATCTTTGTTGATAGCTCGTCGTGATGGAAGTCGAAGATTTGTTGATAAAAGTAATGCTGTTGCATTTACTCCGAATATTCAACATACGGGAGGAATTCCATACCTTTCAGAGGTTAAACATTATGGATTTTACAATTTTTTTATAAGATAAATTAAATTGAAAGTTTAGTTTTTTTGATAGTTTAGCGAAGAAAAACATCAAACGTATTCGTCTCAAGTACCTGGATATTATCCTCAGCAGCAAGTTTCATTTTATACTTCGTACCAGCCAATAATTGAAAGAGATTCTTTGAATCCAACATTAGATGATTATACTAATGTAGAAAATAATATAGAAAGCACAACTTCAATGGATGATGGTTTAAATGACTTGTCAACTGAAAAAACTACGGTTACCGATTTCTATGAAAGTTCAACCGAAAAAGCCACAGTTACTGATGAATTTGAAACTACAGAAACTGTTGAACATTCAACTGAATCAGCAAAAACAACGACTGATTTTAGTGAAACTTCCACATTCGAAGAAAATCTTCCGGAAAACTCTGTAGCGAATATCGAAATAAATAATGAAGAAACTTTAGATGAAACAAGTACATCTAGTGCAAGTGAAAGTAATAATATCGATACGGCTACGTCAGGCAAGATATAGTTTTTGTTACCAAAATTTATAGGTGCAATTTTTTAACCGATTTATTTAATTTTACAGAACTCTTGCAGTATTGCTGGCTACCTCGTGGACAATTTCCTTCGTTGAATTCTTGCAAAAATTTTATTAACTGTTGGGATGGTGATGCTATTGAACAAGAGTGTGGTTCTGGAACTCTCTTCAACGATTATACAGGATATTGCGATTACCCCGAAAACGTCAACTGTGGATATAGACCTTTACCTAGTACGTATAATTTTGAGAAAAAAAAATACTAAAATATATTATAAACATAATTTGTATCCAAACTAACAAAAATAAATGTACGGATTAATAGTGTAATCGGATTAAAACTTGGCATAAAAACGAATGCGAAATCAATCGCATCCCTTTTTAGAAACATATCCCGAAAAAAAATTTATACTATTTTTTCATTTTTCTATCTGCTAAAGAATTTCTGAGTCATTTAAAGGACGAAGCGGACAGTTTAATACAAATTCTTTTTTAATCTCATTTGATTCGCACTCGGTTCGTGTTCATATATCATATTTACAGCCGGTTTCAGTTTAGGTTTCGATCAGATTTATAGCCACCTGCCGAAAACAGGATATGGATACATAAAGAAATTTTGGACGGGTATTTTAACGATTTTTCAAATATATTTATATTAGTTTTGTGTTCCTTGAACTCTGAAGCTTAATTCAATGTATTTTATGGTTAATTGCACTCTAAAAGATTCTGATGCGTTCTTTTAAAACGTTTTGCAGATTTAGTTAATTAAAATAAATGTTTGAACATTTTGAGTATTTTTTTTTAACTCTCAATCGATTCATCATGACAAAGAATACAAGGGTATGTAATAAATATATGTATATCTAAATGGTCAATCGTTGGGTATTCAAATGTAAAAACATTCTCATAATAAAAATAAATTTTTGGGTCATAAGGAATTCAAGGTTAGTTTCGGTCGATTTTTTCGACATTTTTAAGCCAACATGAGCCTTTTCAATATAAAAAAAACGCGATTTCATATGCAAATGTTAAGCATAAATTAGTAAGGGTTTTTTCAAGTGGATTCGATTCGTTAAAGCGTGTAGGGATTTTGGCGTATATCCTCTTGTCATTTATTTTTTTTATGATCATGTTTTACAATGGTTTATATGATATTTATGTATTTTTCGTATGCTTTTAGGCTCGGACACTGGAATTCCTAGTGATTGTAGTGTGGACTATTCGACGTTCAGAAACCCTACAAATTGTAGTGAATATTTTGTTTGTGTCGATCATAAACCGAGGTTGTTTACATGCGGTTCAAGTTTATACTATAATTTGGTAAAATATAACTTTTTCGAATTGATAAAAATTTAAATAGATTAAAATGATTAAAGATAAAAGATTTGAATAATTAATTTCATAAAATTCTTTCAGAAACTGAGAGTTTGTGATTATATGTACAATGTTCCTTGTGATATTCGACCAAGATATAAGAAAGAAGTTCTTGGTAATTGAAATTTCTCTCTTTTTTTTGTCAATTTGAATTTATAGTTAATAATTCTTTTTTTATTTCATAGAAGAAGAAAAAGAAAAAGAAGAAGAAGAGGAAAAGGTAGACACAGTCACAGAATTGGTCGTAGAAACAGTAGAATCATAAGTTGTTCCCAGTGTTAATTCGGGTGTGGATTCTCCATCTGATATTAAATGGTAAATTACTGTCATATCAAGTTCTAATATTATTGTGATTAATTTTGACTACTCATGTTTATTTTTCAAAATGATCGTTTTAGCGAAGAATAACTTATCAATTCTTGAATGAAAGAACGCTTAAAACTACGAATATCACAAATTTTTTAAATCGAACATTTCCCGAAATAATTAAATTCACGATAAAAAAGTTCGATATTAGACAAGTATTTCTGCAGAATTATATATTTTGTTTTTATATAATATATTCATTGTGCTGTGAACTGTAAAATTTAAAATTTATTTAAATAAAACAACAACGTAAAATAAAAAAAAATGTATTTACAGGTTTCACATTATGTTCACATTTCATTCGTAATTATGAAAAAGAAAAGGGATGAATATTGAAAACATATGAAATAATATACCTGAAAATGTTCCAATTCACAATTTCACATACATACATACAATAAACTTTGAATATTTGGTTATTAAGTAAAGCTAGAAAGTCTACAAATATATATGTAAAAGAAAACAATAAATAGTCGAAGAGTTTACAATCTGAAACAGTTTTGAAAATAAAAAAAGTCCATAACTAATTAACTTAAATTAAATGCTTATCTAAAGACTGTGACTGGGATAGCCTCCAGCATTTGGCAATTATCACCCTGAACTTCTTCACTTTCTAAATCCGAGCTTCTTCAATGCTTTCAAATCCACTTCTCCGTAGTAGTCTTCGCTATATAATCAAAATGAAAAGAAAAGATTAAATTTGTACTAAATTTTCCAGACAAAAATATTTATGTCAACTAAATACATCGGTATGTAATTAATTAAGTTACAAATGTTATACAATAATTTGAGAAACGTAGAAGAATAGTTGTCAAAAGTTGTCATACACACCTTAAATATATTTTTGTTAACTTCAATATCACCTCCATTCAGTCACATGCCACATAATAAGTGTGAGTACAAGACATTCTTATTATTGTTATGAATTAAATTGTCCAAACACCACAGTTCAAAGTAGTGTTTCATCTTCACACATTTTTTAAAAATATTAATATACAAATTTTGGACAGATAAGAGACGCAGCAACAGTCTTAGAGTGCTCGGCAAAAAGTATGTGAAATAGTTGGAAAGAGTGAACATTGAAAGCGTCTTTTGCACACCTTACATTGATTTGTACATTGAGTATTTATATTCTAAAATTGTTTGTCAGGAATGATAAACATTTTATTTTAAAAGATTTTTTTATTTTTAAATTTTTTTTCGAAGATACATGTAATATTACAGGATTTTTCGGACAGTAAAACTAATTTTAACCTAGCAATGTACAAAATGCAACGGATACACATATTAAGAACAAGTATATGCGAAAATATACTTATCCGATGAAAATACATATAAGACGAGTATTCTTTTAAAGAAAATATTTAATTTAAATGTGGATATTTCTATTTACAGAGTATTTTCATAATTTCAATCGTAACTGACCACGCAAGCAAATCATACATGTAAATTAAACATACATTAAGTTTGCTCGATCATATTGAATACGTCAGTACGTCAGTCTAGAGGTTTTTTTTTGTTCATTACACTTTTAATTTAAATATGTTATTTCAATAAATATTCGGGATATGTGAATGTGAAAAAAAATTAAACTCAAATAAAACACAAAAAAGGAACCCGATCTGCACAAATTATGATTTTGCCACAAGACACGACGTCCGAGAACAAAACACAAACTTAACATTTAACCGCGATAGTAATTTTGATTTTTGTGTTTATTCATTTAATTTCTATTTGTGGGTGAAATTTAAAGTCTAGTTTGATTCCTGGGCCGCCTTTCCTGAGGGTCTGGGTTTGGAGGCCTTATGTTGTGGCTTGGGCCCGTCCTGGTTGAGACCGGCCAATAATTCACTCTTGCGAATTGCCTTCAGATCCAAGTCTCCGTAGTAGTCCTCGCTGTAAGGCCGCAATAACCCACCGTCAAACACTTTCATACTTTTTGGTTTTCATAAAACTCGCCACCAAACGTTTATTATAGGTTTTTTTGGAAGCGCTTCGAGGTTTCATCTCATTGCCGTTTTTAGAATCACGAAAGTAATAATCGATCAATAGTTTTTATATGCGTATGTTGTGCTTTCTGAATTGAGCAGTGAGATGAATCGACGATGTTTTACATTATTTTGTTTCGATTTGGTGTGCATATTTTTTTCGTTTTATGCGTCATGTTAATTAAAATTAAAAATGAACGAGTTAAAATTGGAACAGAAGATTTATAAAATAAGAGTAAAAACATGTTAACACCAAAACGAAAGATTAGAAAAAAAGATAGATAAGTGTTAGTCGTCCAAAGAATCCGACATGTTTGAATTGTTAAAATGGAAAATTCAAGCTTTAAATGTTAAATCAAGCTAGATAAAGATTTTTTTTATTTGCTGCATTCATTAATTTAATATTGTCATTGATAAAAATATAGAATAATAGGTTAATGAACATGATTTGTAATACAGCTTATGTATTATATATGATTCATATGCGTGAATGATTGATCACTTAACTTCATCCAAATGCGTATATTTGAATAAATAAAGTAAACTGTTTTTGAAGGTAAATCTACTTAAAATCAGAGCGAGGTTGTCAACAAATATAGCCATATTAATTTTATTCAAACCAAATAGATGATCTTTTTAAAAATAAAACGAGAATCCTTTAATTGAATCCATTAAATATTTTTTTTAATAGCTAATGGGAAACGTAAATCACTTCGCATATTTTGCGAATATTCGAACCGTAAAATAGAGATTTGTAAATGATACGTTAAAAAATTCTTCTATTAATGCTATTTATAAATGTCAAGGATTGTACATCTGTTTGTTCGAAACAATGCCATAAATCGACTTTGATTTCTTAAATTTCTATAACATGTTGTATTTTGCATACTAATCATATGTTAATTTTTATTTGAATAGATTCACAGTTATATCATTATAATATCAAACTATTTTATGATCGTATTAAAATCTGAGTTTAAAAAAATATAATTTGAATAAAAAACTTAATAGAAAATATTTGCAGCATTACATTTTTAGATCAAACCCACGCGACCTGTCTCATTAAAAAATATTAGTCGTGCTTAATGCATTGTTAAGGTTAGTCAATTTCGCACTTAAAGTCGGAAAATATAGTGAAATAGACATAAATAATTAATACACGATTTGATTCAATAATTAAATATTTAGCTCACCATCCGGGAACATCTTCGGGGTCTTCGCAGTTTCCAGTTCCTTCATCGCTGCCGATTTTGAATACAGTTCCGATTGGGCATCCGTATTCTCTGGCGACTCCTTCTAAGCAAATGTAGTATTTGCGGCAATCTTCAGGGTGAGCATGACGGCTGAAAGATCCAGCGTTGGCAACTTCTCCGGCAGCGGGGCAACCGAAGCCTCCAGCAACTTCTGAAAATGGCAATAAACTCCACATTAAATCTATTCTATCTATCAAATAATGCAATAATTTTAGATCAAGTTTACCTTCGTTTTTGCATTCTGGTACTTGATCAGCCCACATGCACACGCGAGCTTCACGATCGTAAGCAAGTCCAGGAGAGCATTGGTAACGGGAGGCTTCTCCGTTCCAGCAGTTCCAGAAAACGTCGCATTTGGCTTCATCAGCGAAGATACCGTAAAGACGAGTGCAATGAGGAGTAGAGATAGCAGGTTCTGAAAGCGAAAATCATATTTGAAATCGAGTGCAGGTTTCAAGTACAAGTCAGTGAACTTAGTCGAAGTAAAAGGAGGTTAGCAATTCGTGTATCTGGTCATTGTGTGCTTACCGAGTTGTGTTCTGTCACCGCAGTCGACGTTGTGGAGGTAGTCGCAATTTTCTGTGAGGAATTTAGAGTCGGAAGCATCGAAAGCTAAACCATTTCCACAGGTCTTCAATTCAGCGATGTTGTTGTCGCATTTCCAGTATTTGTCACAGCTGCTGTGATGGGGGTAGAAGCCGAAGTCGTCTGGGCATTTGAAGCTTTCTTGGGCGAAAGCTGTAAAGATAAAAAATAGACATGTTGAGAAACGTCATCTGATATGAGATCCATGTGCCGGATTTGGTGTTACGAAACGATGGATCGATAAAATATTCCGTCCGATTATGTTGAATATTTGTATAATTTTTTTTTACCTTGACAAGAACCGATCGAAGGCCGCAAGAAATCGAACGTACTATGAGCGGTTAGCGGAATAAGGAAAATGAAAGTCATACGAGAATGAAACTGGTTTTCGACGTCTACTTTATTATTTTATCTGTCTTTTTTTCATTATAAATAATTCCGATTATTTATAAAAATGTATATTATGCGGATATTTCGTGTCAACAGGTGTGACCTTCTTGCTGTTACCAAGAACCATGACGATGAACTGTATCGCTTTTTTTGACTGGCGTCATTTAGCACAATTGCCGCGACTGATAAGTGTGTATTTTCACCTGTCTCTGACCACGCCCGAAAATTTCACTTTCGATATTTGGCCTCTGGCTGGGTGCTTTCGTTACGCAGACGCTAACAGTTGGTGGAGAACAAGTAACGAAAGAAAAGTCGTAATTGACGCAATGTGATAATAATGTCCTACGCAATTTCTTGTCGTGATTATGAAATTTTTCGTACCGATGGACGAGCTTCACTTTTTCTTTGTGGTTTATGTACAAAATACGTAATTGCAATGTTGTCAAATTATAATATTGAAAAAAAATATTGATTTTTTTGTGGCAATGTCAAATGCAGTCGATATTTATTAAAGTTATTTATAATACAATATTGAAATTTTATTAAATATCAAACGCACAACATATTTTTATAAAACTTTTTCATGATGTCATACGAAATGTATCGAGTGGAAATCGATTAAAAATTAAATTAAATTGACACACTTTCATGGTGAATCGCTTTAACGTATTAGAAAACGATTATTTCCATCTACGCCATTCATTACGATCCAGCTTAACTTTCATACGCGTCTGAATTAAGCGATCGTTAAGTAATTAACAGCAAACTAATTGTTGCCACATTATAAACATGTATCTAATTCACCACTCCACGAAATTCACTTTCATTCGTTATTAATTATGAAAACGTTGCCAAAAAACACACATAATATTGGCGAAAAGTGCCAATCTCTCTTCATAAAGCGTTACTTCCTCGTATTTGAAAATTGATGCATTTAATTGCAAGCAAACAGAGAGATCGCTAACGAGCAATTAGCGCCGCATTTGTATAGATTTTATAATGTGCCAGAGCAATTGTTCATACATCGGAATGTCATTGGCGATATTATACAATCGTTTTCGGTATACAATACGTGCGTTATAAATAACGTAACGCGATTAACGAGATTTCGTTATGCGTCAAGCGTAGGCAGTCTGGACCGGGTGTGGTTCGGGCCCAGTTTCTCCGGGCCCCGATAAATTATATCGTTACGTGTATATATAAATAATATTATACAGTGTCAATAGAAAGTAAAACACCCAGAGAACAAATGCACTGTTAATTTAGCCGATATCTCTCCGCTTTCGCGCGGATCTGTTGGAAAACGCGGCATGTCGACTGGCCCGAGAGAAATTTTCATACGATTCCAGTTAAAGTCAGGAATTTGTAACAGTAAGCCATGATTTGATCGTCATTTTCTAAAATGTGTATAATTCTCGGATGTTTCAAGAGCACGACTAGAAGCTAATTTGGTCCCATTCAATATTGTATTTCAGTGACTTTCCAAAATGATCATTATAATAAATATAATTTATCTATTCGAAGACGCAGAAATTAAAAAAAATATATATTTGAAACCCGTATATAAAGATGAATGTCAAAAAAATATTATTACAACAGGTAGGCCATTAGTTAAATTTCTCCGATGTAATCGACTCCTCCGTATTGAGTCAACATTATCGTATGTTACATGTGTCCGACACGGGGTATTGCGATAATTTGTCAATGCGAGTACATATACATATTATTTCACATTTGACGAGACGAAACGGATTTTTTTCGCATCTTTCACGTACTTTCTACTTACCATCCGGTTTCCAAACAACGCGCGTGTTTACTTTATACGTTTTCTAGCGTCTTCTCGGACAACGTCCGCGAATTATCGCAATGGCCGTTTACAAAACGCACATTATACAACAATGGCGAGTGACGAAACGGACAACGATGACGCCGGACGTCAAGGAGGTCGGTCAATCAAAGCATGGAAAAAGCAAACATTTTCAATGTTCTTCCGAGGCTTAGAAAGCTCATTGGTCGAGGAACTCGAGTGCATATCCATTAGGCATTAGGCAATCGTTGGCACATCTCTTTCTCGCGGTGCAACGCGGACATTATTATAAATTTCTAGGAAGTTTTTATAGGAATATCTCCGCTATGTGATTTGATGGTTAGTTTCGAAACGATGGCGAGCTTTTGTGGGTTCAAAATGAGAAACGCTCAACCACAAAAATATGCACAAACTTTCACTGTTTCCGCGTGCCTTGACAAAAATTTAAAGATTTATGTAACAGGTGTTGTATTGGATTTTTTTTTGTATTCTATAAATAAATCACTTTTATCGTTTTGGTGGAAAAACTTGGTAACAGTTAGAGAAATGTCAAGGTTTGCCTTCAAGAACGTTTAACCTTTTAGGCGATTGCGCGAAAGTAACGAGGGTCGATTACTTCCTTGTAGATGTGCGGCCATTTACCGATGAGTTATTTGAACTTTGTTGTAAATTATTACACAAACAAGGATACAATTCAATCCTGCTAGTTGTAAATGCTAATTCCGCAAAAGTTCATGAGTTATTATATTTGATTGATTCAAAGCACCGATATAATAAAATATGCAAATTTTCAAAGCTATAAATCTTAAAGCTTGGCGTTATCATTGGCATTATTATTGCAAGCTGTAGGATTTAATTAGGAATTTTACTTCGATATTTATAACAAATGTTTTTTCT
>JAOXNN020000052.1:2608162-2624531 GCA_028571205.2 Hydropsyche betteni | reverse complement strand
CGATTTCGGGACACATTCGTTTGCAGGAAGTGCTTGTTTCGAAGTCACCCAAAGCATTCGTTTCCTCATCAATATTTGGTACGTGTCAACTCAGTCTGTCCATCAGACAATACGCATAAATTGAGTTACAATATAATTAATTTTAATATTCATAATTTTTTTGTATGAATAAAAATTGAAGCTTCATATCCTTTTAAAATATAATAGAATCGTCTAGTCATAAATAAATTCTGCTTCTGAGAATTGGACGAGTTCATCACGAGAGACGCATTTCGTGAATTTTTTTACCAACTTCGAATGCAATTAAATAGTAGTTGGCCATGAAATGCCAGATCCGCCAAGACGAAAACGTCTCAACATTAAAGGGATTCAAATAGGCTTACATATACACTAAAAATAAAATGTAGCCATGAGGAAAAACTCGATCCTTTTTTCAAGCGACTTGAGATTGTCGAGATATAGAGGTGTTTTGATAAATCTTTAAGACGTTAATCCGTATCGCAAGATGTCAGAGAAAGTCGATTTCGAGCCAATTCAAGCACGTAAATTTCTACGTGTTATCGAGTAAAAACTTTATTAAAAAAGGAGAACAAATCGGCTCAGTGCCGCCATTATCGTATCGTGATTGTTTACGCACTGATTGTTTTGTGCGTATGTGAAAAAATAAGTGCAATTATGCGTGAGATTTTAAGTATTCCAAAATAAGTCGTGAGATTAAAAGATTTTTCTCTGAGAAACAGTAATATCAATATATATGTATAGTATATTAATTTTTCGAATATCTGCGGCATTGCAAAGATGCCAGGAGAGAAAGCAGATTCAATGTAAAATATTTTTTTTGTAGCATTGGTTTTGTGTTTTTAATAAGGACATACAATACGGAATTTATGGAAATAGTTGTATAATCTTGTACAATATATAATTTGAAAATTTGCTGCAATAATAATTATCAGCTTGGCTATTATAAAAATTCATATGGGTTAATCGCGTTTTTTATAAAAAGAAATTTCGAAAAATTCAATATATTTTTTTTCATGCAGTCAATTGTACACGATAAATTTTTTCATGCATTTACTTTCTATAAATGAGGATTTTTCTATTTGTTAATATACAAAAACTGGTGAAAAGTAAATTTGTCAGCGTGTAAAGTTCAACGCTCCACAATAAACCAAGAAAAACAATGCACGTGAAAATTCATCAAAGAAACTTCAACGAGCAGTGAAGCTAAAAACCCATTACAATCAATATTCGACACATGAAATTTACGTTGTAATGTAGGCTAAAGCAAAACGAACGAGGCTTAATGATTTTTGAAAAAATAATAATGTTGTCAACAGTTTAAAAACACTTTAAACAAAAAATGGAGAAAGGAAATTTCTAAAAGAAAACGTTTCACAAACAGCGCGTGCATCTAGAAAAATCACTGCATGCACTATATTTTTCTTTCAATTCATTTTTAAATAAAATAATGATAAGAAACATATTTACATTACATTCAAAAGAATTTAATTTTCATCGAATACAACACAAAACAAATCCATCAAATCTAAAAGGATAAAAAGGGCATAAAAATCAATAAAAACATGGTACATACCGGCTCCGAAGAGGGCCAAAACCACTAAGCACTGTCTTGAATACATGTCAACCACTAAAATTTTCCAAAATTACAAAAAAACAATACAAAGTGTGTGCTGTTAACGTGTGACACTACGGGCAACTGTGCGCGGCGCCCGCGTCGACGGCGTCTTATACTCGGCGGTCACGTGACCGGTGAAAAGGCGCGCTCGCCAACACGTCGCGTGGCTCTTTTCTCTCCGATAAAATGCTCTGTGATTACTTATTGGGGTTTTATGGTGTATCTATGTATTCTGGAAGGTTTTGATGTTTGTTTGAGATTAGAGTTTTAAGTCATTAAGGTCGAAGCTTGAGTATTTTTTAGAATTGAATTTCAACTGACTTGATGTTATATAGGTATTTTAAATATGAGTGTTGTCAAATAAATGATGGAATTTGAAAATATTGGTTTTTTTATTTGTTGATAAAATGTGTTTTTACATAATTTAAACATGGTTATACAATAAGATGTGTATTTTTTCCGAAAGGAAATTCAGGAAAATACATGCGTAGTTATCTAAATCAAGTAACAAATTAAAGCATGAAGTACTAGATAAAATTAAGCATAGAATATTTAAATATATTTGCGCTTCGTTATGAAACATATTTGAAAAATACAGGATGTACATTTTAAATTCAACTAAATATATAAACTTTTGAATATAGTATCAAAATGATGGAATGCTATCGTTTGATATTTCAGTCATGTCTCATTTTATGTGGAAAAAATTATCGCAATTTTTACGAACTAAGCTATGTCGACGCTGCCGCCTTTTATAATATTCATAACATCGCATCTCTGCATTTGAATTTTCAGCATTAATATTCAACGGAAGGACAATCTAACGAGTTCTTACACGAGCAACGAAACACTTGGAAATGTAGAAGACCGTTAAAGTATGAACTTCGTAAAAAAACCGATCGAGACCCACCGATAAACCTGAATTATTAAAATGTTCACGACTCCATTTCGGGACTCGCGACGTCCGCTTTTCGCGGAAACCCATTTAAGCGGTCCTGAAACAGAAAAAATAACAGTAAATCGCTTTTCAATCAAATATATAACACTTGGAAAGCATTCAGAAGTGAAAAGGCATCCGAACCGTTTTGTGCCATGTTCAAACGATTCATTGTCATCGATATATTGTTTCCACGGCGGTCAAAGTCGCCATTGTGTTATGTCGTTTGCAATTAAACGTAATCCGATCTAAATAACATAGATATTAATAATGCAACGTGAGTGATTTAATTTCATAGAAATAGGTGAGATCATGGTCTTAGCCTCGCGTCTTAAAATTTATTAATATGTTGAAATGTTTTATTGAAAATTTCAGAAGTCTGGTAGAAATTATGCATGTACTTGTATCACTAGTACTACTTTAATATTCATAGTGTTTTCGTAATGATAAATGTAACTGGTGTTTGGCAAATAATGCATTATCATTGTATGAAATTCATTTAATATTTTGCATAATAAAAGCTTATTTTCCGGTATTAATTCGAACATTATTCATCATTGTGAAATGCGTTTATATTTTTTATTTATTTTTTTCGGATTTTGTATATTTTTTTGCTGGAAAGAGAGTCGACAACTGGTGTCGTTGAAAACGTCGGCGAGTGCTCTCCATTCTTTTCACGGTCTTCTCCTTTCACGCTTTATTTTCAATGGACTTTGTGTGTTATATTAACCTTACACTTGACACAGTTACAATTTTACAACATTAACTTCTTCCTATTTGATGGTGGTTTTTTTCTTTCCCCTCTTCCACCAATGATTGATCGACGTTCAAATTGAATAGTTGAAATACATAAGTTCAAGCGACGTTTATGAATTTATTATTTTTTTCATGTAATCTTGCATCTCAAACGATCATATTTTTTATGCTTTAAATTATTTCAATATCTGATTGTCGTGTCGAGATATTTCCGAAGAGATAACTTTTATCAAAATATATTTAACGCCTGGTTTACCGACCGTCATCCTCTGACTCTGTGTGAACGATCTGAAGCGAAATGTTTTCAAAAAAGTTCATTATGAGAATGCGATTTTTATCAACTCACATGTACTTGACACTTATATTTGATAAAGCGAAGAACGTAAATTTCACAGTTTCTTTGTTTCTTTCGGTAAATAATTACCGTTTGTACGATCCGGCTAGTATATACGCATGCGAAATAAATGGAAAATTGCTGCGCGTATATAAAACGTGACAAATGAAATCCTTGATTTTAATACCATAAACAAAATACAAAAACGTTGAACTTTTGAAAAGAGATATCTTTGCCCTTCGGCTGTTTCCAGACGCCGTAAATCCCATGAAGACACCATCAATTTTCAAGATTTCCTATAATGATACACGTCGATGGTTAAAAAATCCGGAGGTAAATTTTAGCGAGAGGTCGAAAACAATCGTTTTCATGAGTCAGAAGTGCATGCATCATTTGGTGCACAAGTAACGAGTTCCGCCTCCCGAGTCAAAATTGAGCATCGTGTTTAGAAGAACGTTCACAGTTCGACCGAAACCTTGAATCGTTTAACGTTTAGTTTACAATACATATTAGGAGGGCAAAAGGAAAAATGAACGATGGGGAAAAATTGCTTTAAGATGAATGCGAAATGTCAAAATGCGAAACCAACGAGCGTCAGTCAACTCGTTTCGAAATTTCGTCGTTCCTGCTCGAACCAGATTTGAATTGCGTTTCTGAGTCGAAATCGTTGCAATTTGTTAAACGGAAAAGTTTTTCTTTTTTTGGTCAACGTCGTGACTTTCACGTTGTTCATTGTCAAAAGTGTGTATATTAGTTAATTTCGGATGAACTTTGGATGTGTGTGGAACGAAAAAAGGGAAATGTCGTTGGAAATGGAATTTTTTTAGCGTTCGTCTAAATCTCAATATAAAGAATTATGAAATAGATTATGCCTAATAGAAAAAACAATATTAATGGTGAGGTAATTTGGTTGAATATTAGAAGATCATAAAACCATTTTATATTTATTGACTATGAGAAGTATAATTGAACTCTGTTCTTTAAAAACATTATAGTTATGAAAAATATGAATAGATATTTGAAAGTTGATTTCTGAAAAAAAAAAAAATGTTGGCATTTAACTATATTTACAACAAAAAAATCATCATTTTTGTCGAAGTGATAATATTCAATTGTATTTCAATCGAAAACAACAACAAAAAACCTAGAACTGCAAACATAAAAACAATCATAAAAATTTTAAGCATTTCTCAAATCAAGAATGACTATTTAAATTTAAAATTTACATCATGAAATCGAAAAAAAAAACGAATCACATTGCCAATAATTCGACGATCAGTTTTCATATATTAAACCCGACCTTTCAGATCAGGGCCGCGCCCACCAATGTGACTAACTGGTCGGTCACCTCAGAACCTCATATTAATCACCTTCTTACAGTATGGCTTCTGGATACATAGCATTGAAAGTAAGTCACCTCCAAAGCGCTGAAACGACGCCGGGCCGTCCGGTTTTTTGCTCGACTTTTGCGGTCATTGTCTTATGCCTAATGGCGGTCGCATTTTGCGACTAAATATGATATATGCAAGCAAACGTGACATTTATCTTGTTAGACTGCATATTTACTTTATGAATTTCTAAATCGATAAGTAAATGATAATTTTTTGCGTGGAAATTGGAGAAATTGAGAAATGAAATTGGAGATTTAGTGAAGCAATCGCAAGATGGCATGTCAAATTTTTTCCATATTATTTAAAAAAAAAATATTATGTATTTTAAATTAATTGTGTATGAAAGGTATATTGTAATATTGGAAAGTACCGGAAATTAAACTTTATTATAGTAACAAGAAATTTTATTGGTTCATTCATAAGAGGGTCTGCTATATTGGATTTTAGGTCATCACGATGAAAAATTCGTACATATAAATGAAAATGGAATATTGTTCGTGGTGCGATTGAGGTCGATGAACCTATTAAGATTTCCACTTGTGGATCCGAAACGTCTAAAATTGGAAAATCAAACGCTATTAAGTTCAAGCATATAAATTCAATACTAATCACTAGCACGTAAGTAATGGTTTAGATAATTTACGATATGTCTTGACACACATTTCGATCACAGTTTTCTTCAATCAGTTCATACTTGTTGAATATTGGCAAATTGTTAGACGATGAAAGACGAATTGCTGCATTGTTCAGTGCGTATAGATCGGTATCGAAATTTCGAAATATTCCTATGAAGCATAAAATGGACTGGTTTAACTCCATCGACATCAAAGAAAGCAACAGTTAAGAATGTATTTTTTTCAAAACCACAAATAAAAATTAAGAATTTACTACACGCGCAAATAACATAATGTAGATAAATATTTAAGATAAGCAGCCAAACGCCATTGTTTTTTTCAATAAATACAGACGAAACGGGGACAAGATAATAAAAAAATAAATAAACATGATTCAATAGACCAAAGTTGCATTCATACGGATTGTTTTAATTAATATATATCCAATTTAAAATATTCTCATATACAACGACGGTTATCTAAACGGAAAAAGAGCTTTTAATTCTTTTGTGTTACTTTCGCGCCATATATTTTCATTATGCGAATTGTGCATACGACGACACATACAATAGTTTTTCTGTGGCGCCGAAACATTTACGAAACATTTTAATTATAATTTTCACGAAAATATACAAAAACACAATCGAAAATTGCGATAAATCATCAAGGGTAATAGTTTCGATATACAAACATGCATATTCAGGCTTTTACATAATGTGTAATGATATATTTCGCGAAACATATATGGCGTCTTGTCTGTTCGCATACATGTGAAACAATAATATTGTGATTATGGTCTATTTATTCCTCGTATTCATAGTAAAACGTACTGAAATTCGATATTTGTAAAACACAACGGAATGATTCGCTCTGATACCTCCGAATCCAGAATCGCGTTACAAAAATATTATATAATTGATTTACGGGCCAAAGAAAATGTTATGCAAAACCGATAGGCTCGAGTGACAATTGCCGTCATAATTTTCATGCAAACACAACAAGGCGTGTCTAGAGGCGAATTTTCTCGGAGAGATTACAAATCTGAACAAACGAAGAGCAGCCGAACGGTGAAAAGTAAAATAATAAAAAGAAGAAGAAAGCAAAAATTTTGCGAAATTCTTGTGTCAATCTTACAAATCATCGGATGCGATAGATTGCGCAGACTATCGTTGGTTTTTCACAGGTAATTAAGAATTAGAATGAACGATCAATTTATTTTTTTTAGTCAACATATGTCGTCATTAATATCTTTCTAATGTGATTGATGATCTTGAGTATTCATTCGAATTCACCGAATTGTAGTCATTTTTTATAATGGATAATTTATTATCGCGGTTTACGAGTTAATTTTGTAAACGAGTTTCTCACATTAAAAAGTGCCGTAGTTTATTTTAAAACTACTGTGTTTTTTAATACACATTGACGTTTATGAGGTTCAATATCGGCATGAAACTTTCAATGTCATACCGGAAAATTCACGCTGAGATTGAATCTCACGATTTTACGATACATTTATGTAAATTACCAAAGCACTTCATAATATAATATAAAAACTCATTTAATGATTTTAATCGAATGCAAGTCAGGAAAATGTCGTGCTCACAATCTCATACGACTTATGCTAATGGCTTCAAGCCCGATAGGACACTTAATACAAACTCGCTTTTAAATGCACAGCTATCTACAGAATCGATCAGAGCAAACGTCAATAGCTTCACACAATCATAATCGTCAGTGTTGAGAAACGTCTGGAATAAATTTGGTGAAGCATAAACGGACATTGTAATACCTGAATATAAAACGAAGCCGAACACGTGAAAAATTACTATTCGTTTCACTAGAAATGTATCGTCGTATTAAAACGGCCTTCGTTTCGAATTATGCGAATAAATTAACAGATTCGCATATTTTTCAAATGTGCAACCTTGGCGACGATTTTTGTCTTTTGTTGTGAGAACTTAAGCCGAAATGAATTATTCACCGAAATCATACTAAAACCACCATTAGGCAGGCAATAAATAAACTATAAACTCGATTTTTTTAATTTGTATAAATTTACGAACATCTGTTGAATATGCCTTATATAGACGCGGAAAATTTTTTCAAATTTTTCGAAAGTTTAGGGAATAAATATAGAATTAAAATTGTATCCACGTAAATCTAAAAAAAGTAGATCCGACTTTGAACCAAATCCATACTAAGTCGTATCTAAAAAAATAAACGAGAAATATCCTTGCGCGAAAGGACTACAGAGGAGCACGTAACGCGCACGCCATTCAATTTTCACACTGCTTTCGACTTTCACTGAATCTCACTTATTTTAACATGTTAATGGATGCGTCGGTGTACGAGAGCACGATGGGACAGGTGCTCCGCATGTGTCGCATTTACATACAATGGCGGCGTCTGGGTATGCTTCGGAGACGGGTGTACTGCTGCGGTTTGTGGAAAAATAATTTAAGGAGGCGATCACCTTCGAGGATCTGGTCTCTCTGCAGGACGAGACCTTGCCACAATTCCGATTGCTTGATGACAAAGTAGAAGGTCTTGTCCGATGATTGAGCGTTGAAAAAAATGCTTCCTTACTTTTGATGTGTGTGTTGTGCATTGAGATAATTGACAGTTTTCGATTTACATATATTTTTTCAATTGATATTGTTGTCATTGGCACAGTTAAATAATTCGAAGTGATTTGATTTTTAATTTATGACAGATTAATTTTGGTCAGGAGTCATATTGAAATTATTTTCAAAATATCATTTATCATTTTAGAATATTGTTTCTATAATGACTAAATTAAATATAATAAAAAAAAAGATTCGAAATTAATTATTTTACAAATTATCGTGTCAAATTTAACGACCAATCGATTGATTCATCGATAAATTGATTATGAATCAATCATTTCATGTATGAACGATTGAGAAATACATACGTATATGATTGATATAATATAATATTATAAATTCCAAAAATATATTATTCAAATATGAGACCTTCAACTCTAAAATTCGAATCGACGTTGCGGATTTACTAAAAAGCATATCATCCTTCCTTTTCGGAAATATCCTTTAATGCATAAATATAACAATATCCTCCAGATCCATATAAAGAACAATGAAATAATATCCGCAACGGAAACTGATTCGGTACGAATTTTACGTTTGAAGTCCAAAACCGAAATGCATGCATTTCATTTTAAAACAACGCAAGCAATAAATACCAAAAAACGCACACAATTCAATTAAATGAAAATTATTTGATTGACAATTTACAATTGAAAACAGGCTTAATTTTCACCTACACCAATTAGCGAAACGAAAAACCCGAACTGAAACGGATGCGTATATGTAACACCATTGCAATTATTGCCATAATAATAACGTTGCAAGAAACAGGCTGGTTTCGTCGAAGGCTTCGTCGGCAAAGGTTGAAGGATGTTGACCGGTGCAAAATGTCATGTGAATTCCACAAATGAAAATCGATCTACGACATGCGGTCGACATTGGCCCACAAAGATCGAAAATTCCTCCCGGCAAATCTATTTCAGATGTAGTGCAATATTTCTGAAAATCTCGACACAAAGACCAGAAATGGTGTTGGGAAATTTCGTTATGCTGCACTGGATTACCTTTGGTGCTGTTATGCAAATCGAACGACCGATAGATCGCTTTTATGAAAATTCAATGCGTTTCAAATACCAACTGGACGAGGACGCTTAATAATTCAGCGAAAATTTTTATTATATAAAATGTTTTGGAGTTCGTTTAACAATTCAGTAATTGTGTATGACAAGTTTGGCGAAAAAAAATTATCCTTCCGGATTGGAATTCTAGCACTTGTTGACCTCTACGAAAAAACAGCAATGCATCTAAGACATATGAATATTTATTTTGTGATATGAAAGTAGAAGAATAAAAAAATATATTTTGGATGAATTCAGCTGGTGGCCTTGTATATTATATTTGTATCTGAATCGAAATTGATCCGTTAAGTTTTGTATCGTCTTCATCTTTTTTGGAAGAACTTTTAATTTTACATTGAATATTTAAATTAAATTACTATCAGCCGAGTAGATAAAAGAAATTTATATTAAAATACGATACTAAAGTAATCAACAGTCTGATACTGCAATTTACATACCATTTTATTTAATTTCATTAAAAATTCGATAAATTCAAAATAATTTTTTCAAGGAAAAATAATCGAAATGCGATCAGATTCAAGTTTCAAATTTGAAAAAAAAAATTGTTTGCAGATTAAATATTTTAATCATACTGTAAATTAAATATGAACTAAAAATCATGTATCAAAAACTCATCACAATAAAACAGCATCGATGCATTTATCAACAGCATGATATCACTTTTATTTAAAGCATGTATGAAAAAAAGTACTTCAAAAGCAAACATCATCAGTAAATATAATCAACATGCTAAAAATAAATCTCAAATCAATAATCAAGATTAAGCACTCGCTACTCACGCAAAGTCATCATCGCTCACTGCACTCCAGACACGCAGACAACCATCGAACACCATCAAAGATTCCACCAATTAAAACCGTCTCGACAAGTGAAAACCATAATATTCAAGATATAGAAATCGAGATACGAACATAATCCCATCGTCAGGTGGATACGATCTCGATTTCGCAACGTGGACGCGAATCAATGAAGCCGAGCGTTTGCTCTACTTTCAGCATCATCGAGGCTCATCATCAGCACGAGCTCGTCCAGAAAACGAGAATTCTCAATCGAGAAGTAACAGGTTCCGAAACATGTATATTTTATACGCGTTCTTGTGTTCGTAGATAAAACATAACCAAGGTTAGCTGCTTTTCACGGAGCGCTACCATTTCGGAGATGCAATCTTTTCACGCATCGACATCATCATGTAGGCTTTTACGCAGTTGCGACACGTTAATATTATATTACGTCTGATCGGTAATATGGTATTTTCACTTTTGTCGACCTTGAATTTTATAAGTTTTCGATATTGGTGCAATTGGAGTGATGGTTTCTGTTGCGCAAGGGTTTATCGACACAGATGCGAATTCAGGGAAACGACACAGATCGAAGTGTGAACGAAAAGCTTTTTTCATTCGAAGAAAGGTCAACGGATCGCGCATCGCCATTATGATCTCATCATCCATAACAGCTTTCACTTTGGTCGTACGTGTATTATCATATTATGTATTTGTGAACGGTGACGCCTTTGCAACACAATAACGGCGATGTTTTGTTATGCCTTTCGCATCAATGATAATTAAATGTATCGTATGTAAGTTTGCAACACTTTATTATTAGTGGCATAAGTCACTTGTGAGATAATTAAACTTTTACTCGAGTGTATGTGTTAAACGATATGAATAAGTATGAAATCTGCAACACTTTGCGCCTTTCACGTACTCAACAATAGTCCATAAAATTAGTGTCTGTATAAGTATTATACAAATCAAAGTTGAAACGACATGAAATCATCAAGTCTTTGACGTGCTTAAATATTAATATAAAATAATAAAATCAGATATGAAAATTACTTTTAATTGCTTTTGTAACATCGCTATCGAATTACACGAGTACATAGACAAAAGTGCGAACGTACTCACGAATTGTACACGCATTTTGTAATCATTATTAAGATCGAGTCTTTTTTATTTCACTTTTTAACGAAACGTTTCGGTTTCGAAACATTGTACGCTTTCGTCGGCAGAATCATAAAATCGTAAGAAGAAGGGACTCGTGTCGTGGGATCGTGACGAAAGGCGATTGCGAATCGTTAACCGCGTCCTCATCCTATTACTGTGGTCTTCTCCTTGAAAGCCTTCGGAGTAATAATAAATTCTAACCGATATCGGAAATTCATGGCCAGTGGTTCGATTGTCATATAAGGAAAGCTTCGAAAGCACATTTTTTTTAAATTCAATGGGACGACTCCTCCCTCTGACTTATCAGGGTCGTTCGGTTCAAAAAAAAATAATAAAAATTCAATGAATGTGAGAAAAAATAAAATGATGTGGCCTCTGTACAGTTCGTTGTCTTAAGGTCAAGATCTGTATAATTTTACATGAACGTTGTTGGCTCGAGGCATGTTTTTTACTATAATTGGGTGATAGGCGAAAATGCGTTCGTATAACGACTGCGTTCTGCGTTCATTTCCTTGAATATCAAAGGTATTTGAATTTCAATCTGAATTTTATGATTAGCTATTATATCGGGTACTGTTATGTTTGATAATGGTCGCGGAAGATATTCAAGGAGATGTATATTTGAATTGAAAATAAGTTAATTGTACCAATTAATTCACGTTAGACTATTCAACAGAGATATTTACCATATGAAATATTTATTCAATGATTCAGAAGCTGTCATATTTTTCATGTCTTGAAACTAGAATAACAGATCAATGACTTTCTCATGAACCCACTTACGGTTTATACTAGTCATAAAATTTATGTATTAAGGTCCCGACAAACATACAACATCTTACAAACAATAGTTATTCAGAATAAACAAAATTTAGTTATAGTGTAACGATGACTAGTTTAATCGGCAACGTCCCGAATTGCGACATCATCGATCGCTTATGCACACGTAAGAACAATGAATCCTTGAATCGGAGGTCGATTGCAATAATGCAATTGTGTTCGAAAATCCGCCCAAACGTTCATCTCATCATCGTCATTATCCACCCATTGGTGAACGAGGGCGTCGACTTTTGCAACGTTTGTCGCGCGAGGAATTCGAAAATGCGCGGACAAATTGAATCTAGATAAATGGAAGATTGAGAATCGTCTAGCATGTGATCTTTGACACTCGAAAATGCGACCTTTCTTTTTCTGGTTTCTCCTCGTCTACCATTGAGGATGGCTTTCACGTCGGATACAAACAGAGATCTATTGTCGCACGCGAGACTTTTGCATAATAGAGCTGCGTTTATTCGGTAAAAGCTCTCGAATCTTCACCTCTTCTGTAGCCAAGAATTCTAATAATTAATTAAAATGTTGTGCAACTGCGTTCGGATTATTCAGTAAAAGTATACTGATTTGAATAAGATTTTTTCGGATTTAATCGAACATTTCGCTTTTAAAGGATACGTAGCCGCTTTGATAATTGTGCAACTCGATCGTTGCCCAAGCAAAAACGACTAACCAACCAACTGCCTTTGCGACACCTCACCGAGAAAGAATTTGTTAAGTCGGAATTTCAAGCATGCAATAAACTGTGTGGGTAACAACCGCCTCGCGTATATCGAAAACAATTAACAATTTCTCCGCCTTTTCGTTTTAAAATGAAGCGAATGCACTGACAGCTCCAAGGATCTCGTCTAATATGTTTAAAATGTAAATCAAGCTGCCATTATCGAATCGTAATGATATGTGCGTAAACAATGAAACATCTCGAATATCTGTTGTCGATTTCGAAACAATCGTATTTATTTTGAAGGTTGTTCGCCGAATACGGATGTATCATTAAACTACGCATCGGTCGCATTAATTAACGTCACTATTCGTTTAATTATCGAATTGATTGTATTTCAACCTTTCAAGTGCCGGAAGAATAAATATTTCAATAAAGTACCGAGAAGGAAAATTAATCGTTTTCTGAAAATTCGTTCGTTATCGCAAGTCTGATAAATGAATACCTGATATATTCCAAATTTTGCGATTCGAATTAAATTATATGTCCGTTGATGAAATGTGAATGGATTGACCGTGAATTTTTAAAATATATATATTTTTTTAATGTTGTATTATAAAACATGATCGATTATATCGTGAACATCATTTCTAGCATGCGCCCAAAGCGGTTTTGTTTTTTTTTTTCGAGTCAATGTTTCGTTAGATGATAAATTAGCGAAGAGCAACGATGGCATATTATGAAATGATCTTCGAAGTGTCGACTTTTTTCACTCTATCATCTTTCTCTATGTTGCAAAGGGATATAAATTCAAATCGAATGCGTCAATTTTGACAATTTTGCGCAATCAGTGTTCATAGTTTCGAATACAAAAATGAATAAATAAAAGCATTAAAAATAAATTGATTATTTTTCGTAAGCCAGGAAAATACCGTCATATTCAAATTTTATTGTTTTCGAAACACTCAACGTTCGGCAACACATTCGAGCAATATTTTAATTGAATTTATGTGAAAATAATCATAAAATACGTTGTAAACAGATCTAATAATACCGAGAATAAATATTTGATATCTGAGTCATTATAAAAAATCTAAAATAAATTACAATAACCGGATCCGGCAAATATCGTCATTTGACTTTGAATCGAGAAACATCTAAAATAATGACTCAATACAAATTAATTTCGTGGCGAAAACACGGGTTTGAAAACAATCGCATTCATTTTTCTGAGAATGAATGAATTCTAATTGCCATGTTCTACGATTCGAAAGAAAAAACAAGGCATTTTTAAAATAACACATCCACCCGCGCGTATCGGAATCGTTTATTATGTTGAATGATTGCACACTTCGGCGGGTGCTAAAATGATGATGTTGAAGAGAAAAAACGGTGATTAATTCATACGTTAATCGAAAACGAAATCTGACAGAATCACGCCATTTAATTGTTTGTGTAACTGTTTTGATATGTCCGAACTAATAATAAAATAATTGCTGCAACGACAAACAAGTTGTATGAGTCTAAATCAAGGTTAAACCGGACTGTAATTTTAAAATATGAACTTTCGCAAATACCAAAATTTTTTCAATACCATCGTGCTCATTTCAAATAATTAATTATGGATAGTTTAAATTTTTGTGTTACATATAATAAAATTCAGCATTGAAATTTTTATTATAGTAAATATAAACATTCGATTATTTCAAGTACAATAACTTACTATTTATTTAACGATTTAATTAATATTCTATTATAAAAAAATCATTAATTTCCAAAAATAGTAGTATTAAGCAGACAAAATATAAAATATCTATGCAAACCACACACAAACAAATCGTCCACATACAATCATTCGTTAGAAAGACAAAAAACGTGAAAAACTGCAACAGGACATGCACTCTGACGGATAAATGTCCTCGTCTAAAATTGTAAATCCACGCACGAGACTAGCATAAACTTCGTTCACATAACACGCAAGTTCATCGGCATCGCACGTTCGAGACATACACAAAGAGCGTGGCTGCTAACCTTTCGGCATAATACGTTTATCGGGAACTTGGCTGGCAGTCGATTGTGTCAGTGCTGCTAGAAGGAGATAAGGTGAAGAAGAAGCGTGGGTCGTCGGAGAAGATTCACTTTCACTCTCCGTGGACGTCGGCTGCGGCTTCTTCTGAGACGTCTTCCTGCTGGTTTCGTCGGATTGGCCCACTGAACTCGAAGATTTTGTTGTCTTGTGGCTCTTGCTGGATGTTGCTTCAGGTCTTCTTGATTGATGATGAAATTTTTTATAATGTCAGTAAAGGGATTTTTTGTATGTCGAGGAAGTTCGAAAGACAGTCATCGATTAGATTCAATCATTTGAATTGTTGTTAGTTTGAAATTTTCATATTAAAACGATTCAATAAAAAATACAACAAGTATACGATATATCTATTGAAAAATTTCTAGATTGAAATCAGTACAAAGAACTAATAAATGATGTCATTTATGTAAAAAATAAATAATATTCGAATTCGTATCGAAAGAATGCTGCGACAATATTCAATGATAAACTGTTACGTTGCATGTGTGATACGACTGCAAAGTGTATCATATTAAATAATTTATTCATTGCTATAAATCAAACGGTTTAAATTTTAAATCAATCCGGTCTCAAATAAAACGTAATCGTTGTCCGTTATGTCACATCATTTCAAATCGATCATTATGCGAATAATGTCACGTATCGACATATATTTCATAAAAAGACGTTATTATATTACGGTAAAATTGCAAAAATAGGTCTGAGATATTTGAAAGTCATCGGTACTGATTCGGCATCAAAATTATAACATTTTTATATGTTGAAAGCACATATTGAATCATTTATCATCGTTTCGCACACACGGCCCGTTTGACAATACAACAAAATACTTGATTTATAACCGTACAGAAAATTCTCAGAATAAATCCATATTTCACGAAGAACATTCGCAAATGGAAAATGCTCACTTTTCTACATGCAAATCACAACCAGTCATCTCATGAATTACAATCGCCGCACGACAAACCGCAGCTTCCGTCCGAAGCGAACTCGATTCAAAATTTTCATCGAAAAAAAACCACGCCAAAAGTTCAAAATTCATCACGTCCCCGTCATCGTTATGCGGCGAACAGGCTTCGTTCCGTTTTGTAATCGACAAGGCGGCATTTAACAGTAATGTACCGGTTATAATAAATATGCAAAGAGCCGAAATGACACGAATGTATAATATAACAGCCGATTCAGCAGAACCTAATCCTGGTCGACCTTCGGAGAACCGAAAATCCTATTCAGCGGTATCCGACTGCGAAAGCTCGACGATTGTCTAGGAAAATCTATTGATATGTCGCAGCCGTTTTGCGGATGGTATTCTGTATTCGTTTTCTTATCGCCGATACGTGATGGAGTGATCGTAAAAAGGAGACGATGGCATGTCTTCGAAACGGCGCACCGGCCGTGAAGATGGAGAGTTTTATTGTGGCGATCACGAACGTCTAAATATACAGCATATGAAAGTGATGACGATGTCCATCGT
>JAOXNN020000052.1:2585851-2608062 GCA_028571205.2 Hydropsyche betteni | reverse complement strand
GCGTATAAAGTTAACGTCTATAATATGATGCTTATTAACTACTGGTTTTGCCTATATGTGCATGTTCGTAACGGTGACAATAACAAATGAATTATTTTGATTTTATCAATTAAATATTAAATATTCAAATCGGGTACGGACATCGACTTCAAAATAAATACATACATATCCCGATGTTATTAACATCGGGCCGATTTACTAGTTACAAATAATACACATAAATTTAAACATACATCATCTTTAAAAACAAATTTATTTCATCTTCAAAAACACAATGCAACACCCCAAAATTCTCCACTTAACCCATCATCAAAAAAAAAAACAAAAACAAAAACCAAACACGACAAATCCACGCAAAACACACCAACAACGCCAACGACCGACCGAAACCAAAAACCTCCATCGTCACACAAACCCCACCACCGACCAGGAAGTCGACAACCACTCCGAGCGGCAATCGCGCGATTTCCCAGCCCAACCATGGCGAAGACCATGGTCTTCACGCTCGCGAGAGCGTGTCTCACGTCCCGCCATAAGTCATAGCCGCTCGAACGAGCCGATAAAGAGGCGCGCGGGACGTGCCCTTTCGACGACGGCGTCGGTCCGAGAGAGGCGAATATAAAAGCTCATCCGTTCTCGGGTAATTAGCCGGAAAATTGCCGGAAAAGCGGGACGGACGCGCGCGCTTGTGTCGGGCGCTTTCGAGTGTCGGTCGTTTTGTTGGCGGGAAGATCGGGTTTTTGTGCGCGGCGTGTTCGTTTGGGTGTTTTGAATGAATTGTTATCTGCATAAAGATTGGTGTAAATGTGAAGTGGTGCTTTGAGAAATTTGAGTTTTTTTTTATGTAGTGATGAAAATAATGCAATTCTAATGGATCTAATTGATTATATTATATAGGTGGTCGATTAAAAGACCCGAATTTAATTTCAAAAAGAAAAACAGTAAACTGTTATTTAATTATACAATTTTTTTTGATTTATAAAGTAGACAAGTTGAGATTAGTTATGAAATATAATATTATATTGGTCAAATGACCACTGCGGCTGTACTGGTGTGGAATAATCCTTTCGGTTAAATTTTCGAAGACCCTTTCTTATCAATCGGCTCAATTTCAACAATAATGAGTTGGGTTTTTGTTTTCAGTTTAGGAATCGTTTGCGGTTTGTTAGAAGAGATTTTAGACTTTACAAAACCTCAAAAAAAATCCAAAATATTGCTCAAACTCAATCAAAATATTATGTCATTATGATTCATTGATATTTAATTTTGAAATATAAAGTCATCATCATAAAATAAACATTATTATATTTAAAATATCAATTCTTAACATATATAATACATAAAATGACTTTTTAAAAAAAATCGAATTTGAAGCCTCACAAAGTTCCCAAAGACAATTTCATTAATAAAACTTCCAAGTCGAAAACTCATTTCAAATTCTACCCCTAGAAGGCGACTAAAGAGACCGACAAAAAAAACTAACAGCATCCATATAAAGTTAATAAATTCTCGAACAGATCCGCGGCGAATCTTAATTGATTGAATAACACGTCTATATAGGAAACGCCACGACGCGCCGATGTGTCTGAATTCAAAGCAAACACACAAACAACCTTTCACCTCCTTATTTGTTGAACTTGCATCCGAGTGCAAGGAACAATTTCTCCTCGGCACGCAATTAGAATAAAGTTACGCTCACCGTTGCGAAAATCCGTGTCGCAGAAAGCGATGAGCCAACCTCTGCTTCGATTATCGTCCGAATGAGTCATTGCAGTTGTGTAACTTAGTAATGATTCGTATTTAAGTGTCTTTTTGCTTCTGATATTTCATCGGAGGGTCGTTATCGTCTATTAATGAGTAAAAAATACATGAACGCTTGGATAGTCGAGTTTTCAATCTATCATTAATGCGTTTCTAATGAATGTTACTATCGATTTTATTTTATTTATACGATTTCAATGAAAGTAAAATAGAAGTACAGTACCGTCTATAATTTTATTATTGGATCCAGTGAAGCGATACGTATTGCAAAATAAAACTTAAATCATCGATAATATTAAAACTTAACGCTATCGAGCATCGATTTGAAATAATTGGCTTTCAGTTTTCACTTTCATATTTCATATACAAAACGAACTTTATAGCGTGACAAACAAAAATCACAAAAGAATATCAAATCGTTCGAAAAATATAAAACGCTATTATGACAGCACTCACGTTCATTATCCCGTAAGTAATATACTCGTATTTACCCAACACACATCATACACCACACAAAAACAGTATTAGATTCTAGCCCGGCTAAGCCCACGGATCATTTTCACTTTCCGTGTCAAATGAGGACATCAAAAGTCAATTAACCGAAAAACTAGCTCTGGGAGTCGCCGAGGAAGGACTCCGTACGCATCCTCGCCGGTTAGATAACGCGGTTAAAAGGTGAGCCGTCCCTTTCATTAGAATTTATTATATAAATTGTATTGTTTGTGGTGTTGATCCTTCGGCGTATTCCATTACTGGTGATCTGATACGTGCACGGACCCCAATTATGTAATGGCCTATGTTGCGAGTACCAATAGTTCAATTTCGTCTGGTGTATATGTATCGTGTAATATATTTGGTATTTTTTATGGTGAATAGTTAAAGATGAATATTAGATTATATGAATCGATTTTTTTTTGATGTTGAGATTTGTATTATTAATTTTTTTGTTATAAAAATATTATGTATTAAAGTACAATATTGAATTATCGCAGTATAATGTACAAATACGAAGCAATTTTTTTGTTTTAAAAGTTATGAGATTACAAAATTGACTTTATTCGAATATTAAAAACAATACGTGACACCCTCGTGCATGGGTAAAAAAATTTATATCATATATTTTGTTGATATTTAATTGATAGTTCCATTTTATAAGAAACGAAAAAAGTTTTTTGTACGCTCCTTCTTAAATCTATTTTTGAAAAAAAGAACTATTGAAAATTTCATTTATTTTTTATAAAAAAATTTCATTGAAATTTTCACATGAATTTTACTAATCGAAACTATTATTATCAAACCTATGATATTAAATTCCAGCACAGAAGTGACAAACAGAATTCTATAACATGAAAGGTGTTAGTTCCGAAGATAGTAGAGAACATGAAGTAACTTAAATATTTTTTCAATCAACAGTAATCAAACGTGTATTCCTTTCATTTCCGACTCATACTAAACACCCATATAAAAGTTCCACTACAAAACCTAAATCAAATGCGACTTTCAACAATCAATTACCTTTTTTCACTGGGCCAAAACACAACACAAACATAATTCAACACTTGCGACACCCAATAAACCCAAACTCTCGCATATCCCAACAGTACAATAATAACAAGATAACATTACGCGGATGCAACCGCGGCAATAAAACGCACGAAGATCGATTTGTTAAGCGGGCGACAACAATGGACGAGCATCGTTGTTTCGTAGCCATTGCGAAAGAGTTGCAACAAAAGGATACGCCTCCGAAGCGGGGCGTGAAATCTTCGGATCGAAAGAGCAAAATAAAAGGCAGAGCGAATTCGTGTACGTACATATAATGTATATATGCGTGGTGAATAAAAATCGTCTTCGTGGGAAAGCTTCTGGTCGGTTTCGAAATCTTCCGCGTCTTTCGGTTTCGCCAGACGTGCTTGTTTATGATGAGGAGGCACGACCGAGGGAACGTCTTCGCTTCCGGGACTCGTTTTCGGTGGGTGGTGTTTGTGAGGATGAAGTTGTGATGTGAGATTGTGGTTTGGTCCTTTGAGGAGGTTTATTTCAATGGTTTTTGTCGAATGTGTATGCATTCGAAGAAATGTAATCGAATTTTCTTTAGGAAGATATCTATGTACGTTCCGATTTTATGAAATGGTATTCAATGCAGATGAAGGTATCGATTTTTGGGATATTCAATAAATGTTTTTGAATAAGTAAAATAGTTGGGAAACTTTTGTCTAGTATGCCCGGTAACCGGTCTGCATTGCATTGTTCGCTTGCACTAATCGTTCACTTTGCTTGTTTCGTACGAATCTCACGTTTTGCGTCTGCTTCGTGATTTATATGGAATTATCCAAAAAAAAATGGACGGAGATAATTTCGCATAAAAGTGCATATAATGACTCGCTGTGCAAATGAAAATTATCTTTTGTTATACATACAAACACGGAAGCATTAAATTTTTTCGAACTAGTATTTTTTTTCTATAGTTTTTATGATCTATTTGTAATTATGATGCTTTTGAAAATTAATGACAAAGCATTGTAGAGCAAAATGCAATTTTGATAAACAATGCGTTTCGAACGTTCACAATACGAATATTAATCAATTGATTTAAAAATGAATATTTAGAATGTCTGTTTCACAACAAACAATCATTTACTAATCATTTGAAACACTATGAAATGTATTTACCCTAAAAGCAATACTTTGACATTTACTCGATAATTTATAAACGAAAACTGCTGGAAAACTATCAAAACCTGCACATATAATACAAAATTGACTACATATATACTCGTACACATAAAACAAAAGTTTCACCCCAGTTATGATAAAACATTTTGTAGTATGCAAATCGTTTTCGTATACTCGTAACTAAAATATTGTATTGAGCGCAAAGTACGAAGTGTGTAAAAGCAAATTGTCTAAAGTTTTTTCATACATTTTAAGAGCAAGAAAAATAAGCTCTCGAAAAATTTAAATATTTTAAACCAATTTCGTCACGCCGTCAATCAAACGATCGCCGATTTTTAAGCCAGCACGTTGACTGTCGAAAAGCTTTTAGCCGCAATAAAAATTTATACTGCAACGACGAAAATACGGAAAATCCAAAGAGAACCTTAAACATTCATACAACACCGTAACCGAGTCGAAGAAATTAATTTAGACATTTCGATACGTAATTCCCTCGAATACGAACATATTCCAACGAATCACACACACGACACACACACACACACACACACAAACACACACACACACACATAAAAACCCACCGACTTAGAAATTTTCCAGCAAAACACACAACGCAGACTCGAAGCGCGAACGTGCCCATTTAAAAGCGCACACCTCGCACCTCGCCGACTTTCGATTTTCGCCAATTACGTCCGATCGTTACGAAAAAGCGAAACAATCATCCGACAATTTAACGATTCCGCTTAACGATATCGGCAACGGCACGACCTTGGCTCTGCTTTCGAGTGCAGATTCCACGTCCGACGGCCGTTTTACGGTAAAACATTTGCATTAACGGTCTGCCGCTCGGTTATCGAATAGTTGCGCGTACTCGTAGCGGTAATGGCGGCTTCTCGACTCAATCAGCGGTAATTTCGATACGGTGATATGAGTGTGAGCCGATTCGAGATGTGTTTTGCATGTGTGCTCGGTAATTTTTGCAGTTTTCGTATAGAAAGTATCGATTTTGTACGAGTTTTATATAATTGGAACTATTTTCTCTGATGAATAATTTATGGTTTTAACATTATTGTAATGTAGTTAATTCGAAATTATTTCGCTTCGATGAATGTATATTTTATATATTATATAAAGAACTTTTTAATCCTATTAAGAACTCAAAGTGCAACGCTGAAATTAAATTTTGTACTCTCAACATATTATACTAGCTGAACCCGACAAACACTGTCCTGCCAGTCTACATTATAACTTGATTCTATGAATTGCGTAATCAAGGTAACTAAATTCAGCAAACGACAGATCTTTGACTCTTAGTACTGAATTTTTCTCATCTTAAATTAGCGTCAGATTAAGTTGTAAAATGGTTTTGATGATATAAAATATATTATACATATACATGCCAATTTTCATAGTGATCGGTCCTTTTCAATATCAAAACTGTTTTTTAAATAAATCTTATTATAATATTATCATAAAAGAAATATAATATTTTTCAATAAAAAGACGTCAATGAAAACTTTGAAAGCACTTCCTTGCCGCATTGCCGACATGTCAAAAATGCAATCAAGACATTTTCCAGTCGAGCTGCGGTGCTGCTCACCGTCGGAAGTTAACTCAGTCAGAATTAGGTCAATTCAATACACAATATAAGCTTATATGAAACATACGAAATATTTCGGGTAGAATTTATAAATATGCAAAAAAAAGGTCGGCTTATAAGTGAACAAAAGGCGTTCGGGTGTTATTTTTGCGCGAAATTATTCATAGGGTTTTTGTGCGATTTTAATTATGCTCCTAATGAAGTTTGGTCTGCTTTAGCTCCGTCTCGGGACTCGATATGTCGTTAGTTCGACGTAAATATTATCTTTTTAACGAAGCAAAACATAAGCGTGAAAAAAAAGTTGGATGGATAAAAATTCGGAACGTTTCGCGGGAGGAAATCAGACGAAAATTCCCGTTTCTTTGAGAAGAAAAATAATAAGATTGTTGAAAAAATTAAAATAAAACAAAATTTTCAAGCGATGAAGTGCAAAAAATTGCGAAAAGCCGACATTTTTGAATAAAGAGAAAGAAAAAAAAAACAACAAATCTTCTATCGCGCGTTTTACTTCGAACGAATTTACATAATTTAATATTTAATAAGACTCAATCTAAGGTCTCGACGGGGGAGAAGACTCTTCGGAAGAGTTCGTTCTTATACAGGCGGACTTGAAACGGCATAATTTCTACAAATTTTGTATAAATCAAGGGAAATTTTTTTTCATTAACTAAAACGTGTTTTCGAATATTGTCGCGGAAAGCGAAACTTTTCGGTGTGAAAAGCGCGAACGAGAGCATACGTCGGCGACAAACTTTGTTTTGAAATCATATCAAGCCACCGAGATTCTCAAACTTTGACGTTCATATATCCCCAAGAGAAGCTCAAACTTTATATCACGAAGAACTCAAATATAACCCACGTGTGTGCGTTTTATGCTATGGGGGAAACGAATAAAGTATCGCGATACTGATGATGAATCGTTTAACAAAACAAATATTTATCAACACAAAACACATAGTCTGAAATATATATAATAAATAAGTTATTTTTATTAAAATATAATCTGTTCCGTCACTGTCTGTCATGACGGGATGTTACTTTTTAATATTGCAACGTACAATTTCAAGAGCTCATATTTATTAAAGTTCCTCTATATATTATAATATTGTATCAATATAATACATCTGGGTGACGAATAGAATCTGAATCAATAACCTGAAATATAGGGAAATAAAATTTAAAAATTTACTCATTCAAAAAAAACAATCAAAAAAAAACAAAGTAAAAAAATTTCGTTGCAAAATAACGATTTACTTGTTAAGCGCGTCTTATTTTTGAAAGAAGTCCATAAAAAAATTTGCATACTTCAAGTTTAAAACATCAAATCGTTACTACACCCAAGTATTATATTCATCACATCGAAAATTTCACCGATATAATATTAAAACGAACCTTGACACAATTGCAAAAATTAAATTTATAACAAGATAGCACAAAATTAGCCCATTATCCTTATTTTGGCGATGTAAAGACCCGACGCCGATGAACGAGTCGACAAGGTACAGCCTGAGGGCGCCTTCTCAAACGGAGCGTAAAATCTTATCCTCGGAACAATTCTCGCGACGAGTTAATATATAATAACCGAAAAAAAAGCATCCGAAATTATATAATACGACGCCCGACTATATATCATGTTCGCGGCGTTGTAAAATATTCAAAACGTTAAGTTTTACGGGGCCCCGGATTAGTCAATCTGTAAAATATGACCGCGCCGTGTGTGATCATCAATCATACGGAGCGAGACAAACTTCCCGTTCATTAAATACACATCATGTTGTTTTCGGATGTGCGTACACAAAAACAACTAGTATTCTAAATGAAAGTGAGATTTTACGAGTGAAAAAATTAAATTGTTTGAAATCGGCGAGTGCAAAGCGGATTTATGTGTGCGGTTTCGTAATTGAATCTGCAAAATCGCGACCGTCATTAGATGTTTTTTTTTAGTGTCGCTATTAGATGAAATACTATCAATTATCCTTGTTGCATAATGTACGAGATAGTAATTGGGATATATCCTTTACGACGGTATTAAAAATAAAATTTTAGTACGTTCGTGTGTGAACTGGTAATAAAACACTTTTCTGATACTCAATATTTAACGAACTAAATACGTCAAAGAGAAACTCGCTTTGAGCGGATTAATCTTTTGCGTCAAATTGTACACTCTGATAAGTTTTCCGCCTTTTGAGGTTTGACGTTTTCGCGGTTTCATTTGCAGAAACGAGCAATAAACCTTGAAAAAGTATCGCCAAGTTGGCACGACGAATTTCACATAAATCTCCATCCAACATAAATTAAATACCGATTCGTATTTCCAATTTTAAAACGCTTATCAATATCCGCGGTTGCGTATGCTCCTCTCAGATAGAAATTGAACAGATTCGATTTATTGACTTTTGAGCGAGTAGCGGAACGGAAATGGGTGGAAATTAAATTTCAAACCGCTTCCATTTTCTAAAATTTGATTTGTGCCATTATATTATGAAATAAGTATGCTTTTACTGCCGCCTTGAAAAAAATCGACGTTCAATATGCATTTCGATGTTGTACGACAAGATAAGGCGAAGAATATCACGGAGCATTAAATGTGAATCGTCGACGATAGTTAAATATTAAAAGACCTGACTTTTCACCGTGCATAATGAACAGCTGGAAACGAGAGAGGTCAAATTATGGGTTGAATTAATTAAAATCCCAATCGTTAATTAACTGTTGTTAAACTCGTTTTGCGAACGAGTGAGGACTTTAAACGAGCACTCGAGGAAAATTCCAAACGAATTTTCCCGAATTTTCGCATAATTTACGAACACGCGAGCCAGACGTAAAAGTTGACGATTTGAAATTATCCACCTCGCCAGACATCCACCGGCCATCGTTTAATTAAATTTTATCGGCTTTTCTACCGAAAAGACATTTATTATATAAATATTATTTTTCATTAAACATAAAACTGAAGTGCGTTAGGATAATATTTGAAATCATTAATGTGAAAATACCCCTTTTTTCCATACCGTTTATTTCCGCAAAATTGACTATTATTTCAGTACGTTTGCTTTCACATAAATCTCACTGAGGAAACTGAAAATGTTTTTCCATAACACAACAAAAAATCCAAAACGTCTCATATTGATACGCTCGTGTGATCGATTCGTGCTGAAAAACAAAGAAAAAAAAACCGATGACGAACGTCGTAAATTGAAAATCGCGATGTTTCAGCCCGACTTTTATTATACTCGCTTCACTTTTGCTCTGAGCGTTCATAAAATGCGGTTTCTGGTGTATATTGTTTTTCGATTTATTTCGCATTCGCTCTGACAGACGCGGGAAAGTATACCGATTCTTTATTGCCGTACGATAGTAACGTTCGCGTTTCGATCAAATTATATAATGGCATATAAAACAACATATAAAAAAGTTATATTATTCCGGAGCCAACAGACGGCCGCGGTCAGAATCGCAAATTAGTCGATCGAATCGAAATCGATAGTGTTCCGAGGCGATATTTCGAAAGGGTCCGAAACTGATTAATTTGTTCACCCTTATCTGGAAGGATGGTTAATTGAACGATCCGACAGAAACCGATTCGATTAAAACAGAATATTCAACAATTTTCCAAACAAAAACGATTTTAATATGCTCCGATACAGCGAGCGCCGATCCTTGTACAGTTTGAATAAATTGGCGCCAATTTTCGAATTCAAAACGGTATTTCTCTGTAACGATCCTCGATCGATAGCTGCCGATCTGCAGTCAAGTGAGATCGAGACCAAGCGAAAGGGAGACAGAAAAACGACTCCGAAAGATCACTGAACTCGACAATACGTATAAGGCTGTCCGGCAAACGCCGATCACAATTAACATTTTAAATAGGACTTTTTATCTGGCCGATTGCATTATCTGGCCGCGGTGCGGTTTCGGATCCGAAAAAAAAAACACAATAAAACGGAGTTATAATGAATTTTACGACAATCATCGGTCGATTAGCGACGGCCGTAAAAGAACAATGGTTTCAGCTGTGTTCGTACGATTGTGGCCGATGAAGCTATTGCAAAACGCTTTTGCAACTCGATCTGTTTTTTTTTTATTTGGGTACACACAAATATAATACAATAGCATCACCATAGCATAACAGGTTTTACCCCAAAGTCGCCATGGTGGCTAAATCATTAAATCATCTCATCAATAGAATAAGATGGCATAAAGAGGTGTAAGCCCTAAGTCACCATTGCGGCCAAATTATTAAATCATTTCATCATCAGGATAGAAAGGAAGACTGACTCAAACGCGCGTACCGCACATAGGTACTGGTGCACCGATCGCCGATGACAACTCATAATTGTTGTTACAAGCAATGGCGATGCCAGTATATACAATTTGTATGGCGGACGATAGAGGGAGAAATCGGAACCATTTTTGGAATCGCCTTA
This sequence comes from Hydropsyche betteni, assembly GCA_028571205.2. Lineage (NCBI taxonomy): Eukaryota > Metazoa > Arthropoda > Insecta > Trichoptera > Hydropsychidae > Hydropsyche > Hydropsyche betteni. The sequence continues at coordinate 2,597,598 of JAOXNN020000052.1, read as the reverse complement.
TCAAACGAAAAATTTAACTCTCATTTTTTTGGGTCAAACGGTTAAATTTCCATCTGAGACGATCGAGTAGGTGTTAAAAACGGAATCCTACTCTGACGAACCCGCGATCTGAACCATCATCAATATATTGATAGTTTGTGGAACATACCACGACACCACGGGCTGGTTTTGAAATGAACAAGGTTGAATAGTTGGCTAAATATCATATAGTGAAAATAAATTATTAAGTACTTTCGAATAAACGACGAATTTGGTATTGCGTAAATAAAAAAGTGATGGGGGCGTTTTATTGTGATGATATGGATTTTATTACACGATCCTTTTATTTAATGCGAAAATTAAAATATATGTTCATTATATTTTTTTACGGTAATGGAAGTTAAATATGAAAAACGACGGCCGTTTATTTGTAATCCTTTTATTGAACTCGGTGTTTACAAATTAAACTCGTTTTAACTTTCCGACGCTTAATTTATGCCAATTTAATTCTATATAAGAATATTTGCTCGAATAAGACCAAAGTAAACAATACAAAAACTCAATAGAAGTACAATAAATATGTCCGAAAAAGTTAGATGAAGTTGTACAAACAACATGGCTTTCGATAAACATAAAGCATTCTGAATAGAATGTGAGATTAAAAGTTTATTTCGCACAAAATAATAGAACCACCGAATATACATCGTTTCATGTTTCCATTTAAATGAACGAACCAAATTATGAATTTCATGGTAGAAAAAAAAGCCAGCGTGCGCCCGTCATCCAATACGAACTAATCCTATTGTACTTATGGAGTGAAGGCTTTTAGCTTCTCAGCGTCTTATCTATGTACATAATGCGGCACTTGCTTTATATTTAATTCGTATCCGGCTCAAAAGGAAGGTAACTTTATTACCTATGTTAACTTACAATGAAAAAAAATACGCTGATGGTAAGAAAAGGTCGAGAATAATCTGTTAAATAAACAGCGAACTAAGCTGGCGCCAAGGAAATCTCGTTTCTCCTATATTTCTAAATTTAGTTCCAAGAAAGCGTATTTGTGACAATCGACAATGCGTCTGCATAAAGATAAGAAAATATTGTGAAAGACGAAACATTCAATTTCCTGAAACGCCGAATAACTACACAACAAACCCACTGCTTAAATTCGCGTCGGAATCTTATCCGAATTAGATCTCGAGTGGCGCATTCTCAAAGAACCCAAAATCGAATCAAACACGAAACGTAATACCTAATTTAATTTCAAAAATAAAACCTCACACACACACACAACCCACTGAAAACATCCTCGGATTACAGCACGCCTCCAGACCGCGATCCTCCACCCGACGCCATCAAACCGAACTCTTAACACTACTGCCGGGTTAATTTAACCGGTCCGGTCCACCTGTGCGGTTTCGTTGTAATTTAACTGCTTTTGGGCCGTCGATCCTCCGCCTCTCTCGGATGTACCACGAAGGGCAGTTTGCCGGCAGAATTACGACCGGAGACCGTTAATGTGGGTCGACGGTTCGTTTCGGGTCAATATCGCGCTTTAACGGCGAGCTGGCCGAATATAATACGCTCCGGATGACTTCTTCCATTGGCGTAGTCGGTTTCTGATCGGAAGCTTTTGTACGGTGGGTGTTCTTTGATGGTGTAATTAAGGTTTTGATCGGGGCGGGAAAACGATATTGCGCGTGGGAGTGTTGTGAAATGTCCGGTGGTGTTTGTTTGTTTTGGTTATTTTCATATGAAAATTATGAAATTGTTATTGAGTCAAATGTTTGTGAAATTTTTTTCTAAAAAAAAAATCGTCACTAATGAATAAATTAGTTATTGTTCTCCGTGAAAAACTGTCGAAAAACGGAATCGAAAGTAACTTACATTTCTCATTATTCTTTTGTTGAGAGCAAAAGAATTCGATTACACGTCCTTCTAACGAAAGTTAGTTGAAAGCAAAGTTTCGTGTCCGAATTTACGCCTTTTTCATTAGCAAAGTTTCGCTTGTTACTTTCGCACTAACACCACAGAGCACACACGCGAAAATTGCAACTCAACCATTTCAAACGGCCAATAATTCACTGGAGTTTAAATGCAACGGCCACACGATCGATTTCCATCAAGCGGCCGATAAAATATTCAACACGAACGGAATTCGCGCAACCTTTGGTGTCCGGACATGCGGCATTAGTCCGACATTGAATAATACGAAATTGCGCTAATAAATAATACACCGCGGCAATTTGAGCTCGCATCGTCAAATTATTTTAAACGCCAGCGCTTGTAATAAATCAGACGAGGATGTAATAAAGTATTTTTCAAAACAAAAGTGTTGCAGTGGTAAATAAGGGTTACCCGAAGTACGTCGCAGTTGCCCGCATTGTTGTTACAACTCTTTGAAATTATTTAATTAAATTTTGTTTATATTATTTTAATTTAACGAAGTAAGTCAGTATGTTAATTGTATGAATCCTTTTAGTGTGTATAATAATTTAATTTTAATGTTTCTTATGACTCAATTATAAAGTATCACATTAAAAAAAATAATGTCACGAACAAATTAAAAAATTTAAATTAGATTTCAAATAATTCATATCGCCCAATCAGAGATCGGCTGTCATTTATTTTGCGCGCTTTTTTTGACAGCGCGGCGCTAAATTCACGACCATAACCGGCGCATGCGAAACTGTTATCTCGTACAAATATTTAACCAAGGTACGAACGGAAAAAAACAAACACTTTCGACGCTCGTTATATAAACGCAGAATATAATGTTAATGAGCGTTTGAATTAAACGCTCATTTCTCATCGGAGCGATTTCGCTTTTGCGTATCAACTCTTCGCTATCTCGCGGCGATATATGCACTCCCCTTTCTAACCGATTAAATTGCGTTGCGCTTTATCTGCGAATATTATCTGTTATGCTTCGAACAAGGTGTGCAAAAAAAAAATCGGTTTTCACCGTTGGCGCGAAATTTGAATAGCGAAACGGCGCGCGAAGAAAACGAAAACGGGCGTCGATTATGCATCGAAAATAATCAAAAAATTGATGTTTTGTACTTAGTTTACGGTGGAAGATAATAGGTTGAACTTCATTAAATTTCAAACGGGATCCGTAACTCTATACGGGCTCGAAATTTGCAAGTCAATCAAGGCGTAACATTTAGAAAAAACGAGAATCGAACAAAACGCTGACGTATTGTGTTACGTTTCGGTTGTTTGTTTTCGGAAAATTTATAAAGCATCGGAGGGAATTTATTGAATATTAAATGAAATTTTATTCACACGTATAAAATCATGAGAAAGTGTCGACCTTGATGTTCGTGCTTCGGTTCGAGATGCGTTTTCTTGCACGAAGAGTAATTTTCACGTCTTTCAAACGTCAACGTCATGCAGAAACAATTTGAATTCGACATTAAACGCGTTTAATGCACAATTTCGATCGTTTTATCTTTATCGGTGGGCGTGCACCGATTTAGCTTCAAGCATTTGAAAATTTTAATACTAGAACGTTTAATTTTACGGCGCAATGAATCTTCATTTTTACAAAATTCAATAAGGAGACTGATACAATCATGACATCATCGATAACTAATCTTTTAATTGGACGCGAAAAAAAAACATGTCATTTTTGCCAAATCAATTTACATAAACAATTGTTAAGATGAAGATATACATCGTTAACACTAATGAACTACTCCTACTAAGTCAATGAAATATCACCGAACACGTCTACTGCATCATCATGATGAGACCATTTCACTATTAGCACACACAGTATGTCACATAAATATTCATAAATCGGCACAATAACATCGTGCGTCACTGATCTATGCTAATCGCTTGATCTTTGGATCTGGTGGATCCGAAGGATGTGATGGACGACTGCTCGTCTTTGGCTTGTCTCCGATCAGGTCTGACCAGACGGGAGGATTGCCAAAAGTCGAGAACTGGTAACCGAAAACTGGTCGCCAAAAACGAACGAGACTCGTCAAATATTTGCAATCGTCCACCAAACCCTTCTGAGAAGACGAGGACCGTGGGAAATTGGTGATTCGGATGTGTATGGTCAGCTGAAAATGCATGGTGTATCTAGTTGAAGATTGAGGTCGTTTTGCTTTCTGGGTCTATTGTTTTCCGTATCGCTTCCGGGAAGTGTCAATCTTTATTATTTCAGCGAAGAATTGAGTTTACTGATTGGAGATGTAGTGCAAAAAGTGTTTTATGAATAATGAAAGAATTCTCTGTTTGGGTGAGTTCGGTGCGAATCGTTTTTTCGATAGAGAAAAAATAAAACGTGTTGTTTTTGCTCGGACAGTCTTCCCACGAATGGTGCTTTGTAAATAAAGCAACATCTTGTGACATCATTTTAACAGCGTATAAATAATTCCATTACGAACATGAAAAACAACACGAGACCCTTTTTTGAGAAAGACAGCATAAAATTTAATCAATACCAAATTCAGACCATTAAAGAAAACGTTAAATTTATAGCATCAAAGGGGAAATTCCGGACACAAAAGTTAAATACTTCAAATTAACACAAAATCATTCGAATCGCACAAACCCAAGATTGCTGAGAATGTCTCGAGTTAATTTAATTGTGATTTATCAGTTGCATAAATTAGTGGCCGACCGAGCAGGGCGACCGACTTCCACGCTGTGAGTTCCGATGCTCTAACGAATTTCGCAAATTCTATTTCTAATTGTTGCAAAAATTTAACACTTAACAAAGTGTAAACAATGCACACGTATGAAAAATTCTATTCACGAAACTCTCTCTCTTATGTTACACGAAGAAATTTATGAATATGAATCGTAACCGCTGAAATCTTCTAATAGACCGTGAAACGAGAGCTATGCCTGACGCGAAGGAAAAATGCTCGATCGACTAGGAAATGTGTGAAAAATGTGCCAATAAATGTAAATACGTATGTGACCTGTGCCGTAAATGGATGGAATGGCGAAGCAAAAAATATGGAACACCTCTTCATGGGTGGGAATCGAAATCTCGCTTTTACCCTTTTATTTTTTACGTGCGCTTTCTCGTATGAAATCCCTTCTCGATAAATCCGCTGATTTTTTCCTTTCCCGGATTTCTCACGGCGTTTCCATTTCGATTATGTATTTTTATGGGATTTCCTTTATCTTCGGCCGATACGAAAGTAGGCGAAATAAATACGAGAGTCGAATGAAAATTTCTATGCATTTTAAAGTGTGCGATCCGTTTCCGATACGTTATTTTTTTTTATAATGCAAATTTTAGTTTTGGGAGTTTTTACGCTATTTTGAGTACAAAATATGTGATGCGTATAGCACATTTTACAGCCGGATATTTGCAATAAATTATCAAGTGCTGAAAACTGTACACGATACATTTATTAACGCCGTGTTTGAAATCGTTGATGGAAACGCGATTTTTCCGCTAAATCGTCCGGTGCGATAAATTTAAAAAGATATATTAAACCGTCGTTCGAATTTATAATAAAAAAAATATTATGTACACCATCTGCTGACGGTGAACGTGCAAACCAATATATGTATTGGGTGTTTTTTATTCGACATAAAAAATATTTGCTATAAACTCTCAAATATTATAAAAATTACGATAAATTTCATACACCATATTTTTTTAAAAGGATTCATATAACTTTTAAATATTTTATTATAATTATTATTCATAGTATATTGATGCGAATGCATAAATATTTTTTTAGTTTAATTGAACAGTTTCATTTTAACACACGACCAGTTTTTTTTTTAAATATGAGGTATTGTCCATTATAAATGCTAGACACAACGAATTAATAAACAACCGAATTGACTATTTCAACATTTAATATGCCATAAAATAAATATAAATATATGAAACGATTTATTTTATGAGTACATATTATGAAACAACAATCGACCAACGTCGAATATATATTATAAACGGATTCTTAGCATTAGATCTAAGGAGCCAGCGATAAAGTTTAATAACAAGAACAGAGAACAGCTTACGAAGTCCATATTTTACAAACTCGAGGAAATCTCGACTACCTCGTATGACCTAACTTGCGTCCCACGCTCATCCTCACAACTGCATCACCGCAACCTTCAAAGAACGACATCATATCCATTTCGTGCACCGTACGATACGTTCGAATCCACAAATAGATACGGTTTTGAATAAAAATTGCATATTCCGTCAACATATGAAATTTCCATACATGTGCCATTGATATTCTGAATCATTTTATGGAAATTATTTCAACGTATTTCAATATTTACCTTTCTAAAGATGATTTTCAAGATTTATGCAAGATATTTTAGCGTTGTATTATATTTATTTATTTATATGCTTTGTTAAGTTTGTTTATTTTCAATCTAATATGTGTAATGAACGTTTGATAAATATATAACGAATTTCAAATAATAATTAAAAAATATTAGTAAAAATTCTATTAAAAAATCAATAAATTAATTTATAATATATTGCCAATTCGAACCATTTGTTTCACATAGTAGCTTCAAATTATTAATACAAATAATAAACTTTTCAACTGCATTCAAAACCAATACAACAAAGCTTCAAAACCAACACAAAAGGAACATTCTCAACCCGAACCAGGACTCTCACCCCGAACTTCGAATCCTTTGATCCCGAACCGTGACTAGGCGCATAAATCTCAACCAGCACACATACACACATTCTTTCCTCCAGCCTTTAAAAGCAATCGAACCCCGAAGCCCGCAACCAAAAAGACAAGAGACCATCGGCAACTAACCTGAGGCCACTAACCGTCCGGTTTCGGAACCAGTTTGCGCCCCGATGGCCGCCGCCGACAATGATACATTAAATAGATAACGACGCACAATATAAGGCCGTGTTTTAACGAACATGTGTCTGGCGGATTGGGTCGGCTTTCGGACTGTCTATGGCCGTCGAGGCTTCGCGGGTGTGGGTGTTGTCGCCAGATAAGGGGACGAGTCAATCGACGGTGTCGTTAATGGGTGTTTTCGTTTTGTTTAATTAGGGGCTGATTGCGGATGTTCAGGTCGATCATTTGCAGAGACGAAAATAGATTAATTTTTTTGAATGGGTATGTGCTCTTTTGTATGTGCTTTGTATTCTTTCAAATGGTAAAACGTCCCTGATAATATTGAACGTCTTTTGAGGCAAACAGGTCGACAACAAAGCCGAGCGAGGCTTTGACGAAAAAATCCGAGTTATGAGACCAAAACAAACATGGGTCAACTTAAAGCGCTTGCCAGTCATTTTATTAGTTTTATTTTCGATGAAATCTTGAATTTGTGCTTGAAGTATGAAGAAACTGCAGCTAAATGAAAATATTAATTAGAAATCGAGATTAGTGTCGTAATAATTCAGCGTAATCTCGCAAGCGCATGGTAGTCTGAAGATAGACGAGCAAATATAAAATAAGCTAATTAAAACCATAAGATGATTAAAGTGAATAAATGAAGAAACGATTACATATAAATACATATGATATATCAAATTTCGCATTTTGAGCGTAATTGAGTAGTCAACTTTGCAAGGCTTAACAAACATCGCGAAATAGAGATAAGTGCAATGAACTAAATTAGCAAACTCGATAATAGCGGTATATTAGCCTACGCTTATTTTTTTGCACAAAAAACACATCAAAATATCTATCAGGAGAAGCGCGAAAAAGGATATTTAATCCTCAGGCTGAACATAAATAAACATGTCGATTAAAAGTTTAACGACCGCCGAATTATGTACATAATCAATTTTTCTCATTTAATGGTTGGCTAGAACGAAAGAAAATACGTTTTGCCAATAACAACATCACAACGAAGGTAGCCATAGTTAAATTCGTTTTAGAGAGGAGCAAGTTGAGAAAGCAAAATAGTCGAAACGAAATTTATTATTACGGACAGATAAATTCGAATTTGAAATGATAATTGCCGAACGAAATACGTCCATAATAGTCGATTGAAAAATCCCCCTTTTCGAATTTCTATTGCGTATATTTTTACATGTACGATTTTATAAAAATTATACTAAAATAATTTTTCAAATTTAAAGTTTGGTCATCAAACTTGATTGAAAATATTCACGAATGCGAAAGTTTGTAAACAGTTTTCACACGAATAATTTTAACTTGCCTTAACCATAAATCATATTATTAAAAAAAGTCAAAATGTTTCTTATAAAAACAAATATTAATGAAAATATTCGCATATACATTATAGATGATCGATATAGATCCATCATAAATTCGAGAATTTCAAGGCAGTTTCTAATATTGGCCGACCATTTGAAAAGGTGCGGTAGACCATTTTCCAAAATGTGGGCTCCACAATTTGAGAAATGTGACACAATAGGTCCGAAAATCCGATACTTCGAGCTCAAAGGGAATAAATTCTACGTCGTTCTCGCCTAGCAAGTAGATTACGGTTTCACGCCGAAGCCATTCCGCTAAATCAGATGTTCTGAATCGCGTTAACGTTAAACGAAATGTTAAAGTCGAGAAAGTTTTTTTTGTGAAATTTTCCATTTTTTAGTAAACATTAAAACATTTGAAAAGAAAATATCATCGTCATTGTCATAAAAAGTGTTTTCAGCAAGGTCTTCAAAAGTTTGGCTAATTTTTTTTTATTATATACGAAAAATGTTTTGATGAGTTTAAATTTAAAAAATTATATATTACAAAATTTTCTTAGACTAACAGTACTTATATAATATTTATGTATAGACCGCATAATTTATTGCTTAACTTCAATAATCAGTGGAAATTGATGTAATCAAAAAATCTGAAATCATTGCCTATTGTTTCATAAATATTTATTGAAACAAAATTGTGTTTATTGTGTAAATTTTTATGAATTGTCAAATTCAAACAACATATATTACGTAATGTTATATTTTAATTAACAGATGGATATACATTGTCGACCTAAAACTATTTACCAAAAGATTTTACAAACTCGAGAAAAGTATCCAAACTTCCGAAAGTGTTTGAAAGATCTCGTCTTTCAGCGGACGTATATAATGAATAATTTTACAAAACACATTTCATTATTACATCAAATAACACATAAATTTCACCATTAACATTTATTTAAACAATTTAGACGTAACACTAACGGCACCAGTGACTCATAAGGAAAACGAGCGCGTGTGAAAAACACTTCCAGATTCGTGCAACAAACGCGTTGAATAATCGAAAAATTCAATAATATACAAACAAAAAAAATCGGTACATTATGCAAAACGAGATTGTGTACGTCGATTACGATAATTAATATTCCGTAATACATATCCGCGAAACTCGTACATGATCCGCAATAATCTCGCATAACTTACGAGTAATCTGCTCATTCTCAAACATACCGCGTACATGCGCATAATTAATATTATAATGTCATTACGAACATGAATAGGTTTATGACAAAGATGTATTCTTTGCTGAAAAATTTACGAGTGCGTGTTACACAATCCGACAAAGATTTCTATACTATAAATATTCATGATATATCCTTGTTAAATCGATGCCATAATATCGAATCGGATCGCTAACGATCCTCGAACTTTCTTTATTCGAGTTTAACAGTTATTATGAGAAAGTTGCTGCAATTAAACTCCTTCCCTTGCGCAATAATGACTATTCAAATTATGCTCTTCGAGAAAGTCAAACATTGATAATTTATAATTTTTTTTTTTAAATATTCATGATTCTTTTTTATGGCCACTTATCCGAAAGATATTAGAGCTTCGTCGGCTATAAAACAAAGGAGAAATATCTCACTTATATATGGAAAAGAGGGTCCTCCGATAAATATGCGGCCGCGGGCGGCAAAATATCTTTAAAAACGATTCCTTTTATGTTATAGTGCTTCTATATTGAGGGTGGAACGATGTAAAAATTACGTGATCCTTCTTTTTTCACATATGATCAAATTTGTTCGTAATATCGTAAAAATTTAAAGGCATCTTACTGAACGACGTAAAAGGAATCGATAAATAATCTATTGAACATAAATACGACGAATGAAACTTCCTTGTTATTATCAATCGGAAAATAATTTTTCTTTCCGAACTTTATATAAAACCCAGCTCCAATTGTGCAATCGAGGAAAAGTTGTATGATCGTATACAATTACGGAACAATGAAAAACTCATTACATTTATATGAATATTCAATATTATTGACGTTTTGAGAAATATTCTCCGTTTTGATTTGCGTTTATGTGGTTGCTCTTTTAGTGCATAAAAAAAATATATATTTGCATTATTTTTATTAAGATATGGTTTAACGCTTAATTTTTAATTGCAAGGACATTTTTCATTTCGTAACCGATTATGTGGGAATCATTCTGAACGAATGTGTTCAATTTATGGAAAATTTATTGTTTTTCGACACGCGACGACGAGAATATACAAATGAAACCGTTCACAATAGAAAAAATAAACAGTAGCTATAAAAAAATCGAACCATTTAATTCCCATACAGAATTAAATTTTAAATTTCAAAATAAACGATACGATTATAAAAAATATTACGGTTAAAATTTTGTTAAAAATGTCATCGCTATAAAACATTAACCTAATTAAACAACTATCAAACATAAACAAAAACTTTTCTCACCTTTCCAAAAAAAAACAAAAACTCCCCCACCGTCCAACAACCTCAAACGAGATCGAACACGAAACTATCGTCGTACATTTTCAACAAAAAAAAAAAAACCAAAACAGCTCACAACACCCAACAAACAACACACACGACACCCCCGCGTCCGCAAAAAGCCCGCGCCGAAATTCAAAACATCCGACCGGTCGCCTTAGAGGTTATGGCCGCGACGCGCGAACTTCGGGCCGCCTTGCACAAAATGGCGGCACGTCACGCGCATGAGCCTCCGCGACAAGCACTGAACGGCCGGCCGGTCGCGCGACCACCTGTGAAGGTAGGCCAGGGGAGAGGGGCACAGGTGGGCGGGGGCGGGGGGTGTCGTGTGTATGTGTGTGTATATATATATGTATATATATGTGTGTATGTGTATGTGTGGATAGTGGACGTTTGATTTTTTTGGTTTTTTTTTTTTTTTTGGTTTGGATGATTTGTGTAGGGAAAAGTTTTGTGGAGGAATGATTTTTTTTGGGTGTGAAATGATTTTGGTATTGTTTGTTTTAAGGTGTTTTGTTATTTTGAAATGTGTCAGTTGGGAGAAATGTTTAAAAATGAAATATAATCAATGCGAAAATACTAATCCCCTATATATAATAGCGGATTTCTGTGTGTCCGTGTGTTCGTATGTCGTTCGGATGACGCTCGCGACTTTAAAATGACGCGTCGATATGATTATTTTTTTTTGCGTCTATAAAATTATTAATATGGTCTTTATGCGTATATACTTAACGTCTATAATATCATGCTTATGAAATAAAACGATAAAATTGTAGAAAATGTGAACGGAATATACGTATCTATTGATTTATGTAATAGGGAATAGCGTCTTTACCTAACGTATATGCAATACGGCATATATTCGTTCAAATTTGTAAAAAATGTGTCGATTAGCTGCATGTTCGTTGGGAAAGCGTCTCTTTTGACTTATGCAATACGTCGATTATTACGCAGTGGAAAAAATATTTAAATCCCCTATATATAATCACGGATGACAGAAGTCTGTGTTAGTTTGTATGCTGAGGCTCTCGACTTATCGTTCCAATTTAGCCTGTATGCCATTAAAATATAACGGCTATAATCGCTACACGAGAACGGCTATAACGCGAG
>JAOXNN020000052.1:2523868-2585751 GCA_028571205.2 Hydropsyche betteni | reverse complement strand
GGCCAGGCGCCCACAGGCGATTAGTCGCGGCGCGATTTATAATGGAACACATTGTTTTAAGTTGACGTGCGCCCATATGGTTTATGTGCGTACTTCAACCCAAAACAATATGTTATATTATAAATCGCGCCGCGACTAATCGCCTGTGGGCGCCTAGACTTATATGAATTATATGGGAGCTGTTATAGAAATGGTAAATACAAGTTCGTTTCAAAAAACAAAAGAAATCATGTATAAAGTAATTTTATATACACTTAGGCCAGGCGCCCACTGCGAATTTTAGTCTTGGTCACGAAAATAGAACGCATTGTTTTAGGTTGAAGTGCACCCATAAACAATATGGGCGCACTTCAACCTAAAACAGTGCGTTTCATTTTCGCGACTAAATGATCGCCGCGACCACAACTCGCACTGGGCGCCTGGCCTTATAGTTATTTTTTAACCTTTAATGTTACCCATAAAATATGGGCGAAAATGCACACCACTCATTTATTAGTTCGTTTTTTTTTTATATCAATATTCAAAATACAATTCGAATAAAAATATAACTATTAGATATCCATAAGTGATCGAAAAAGTCTCAGTTTTCATCTCGAACCATCCATGTTAGTTCAATTAATGTCGTCAATGTGAGAGATGTGTGCTTAAGAATGGTTCTTAACCTGGATATCGCATTTAAAACAAAATGAGAAAGTATTTTATATAACTAAAATTTATATTACATAATCGTCCTTATTTCGAGTAGTCCTTATTTATATTTCTACAAATAAATACAAGTTATAATTCCTCAGTTTATTCGATCAGAATCTCGTTTGTTTATACAAAACTTTCAAACGAAACATGTCTGTCTGAACACAAGATTCCCGTGCACATTTGCAAACACAGATTATTGCAAACAATGGATGCAAACAGGCGGAATACCTATGGTCCTTAGACAAGGATTAAGTCAGTTCTCACCAGCTTCCGCGCGCATGTATGAGACGAACAAACAATGGCGGGGCACTGTTCTCGCCATAAATTCGAATAATAAAACGCATTCGAGATTTGTGTTTATGTTTGTGTATCGCGATAGGGATGTGCGAATTGCAGTCGCAATATCTCTAATTGCAAACTGAGAGCAAATGCAATTTTGCTTCTGCAAATCCTAGGAGCATTGGATTACAGTGATGGGGCGTAGAGGTCAAATGTGACGAAGGCACTGTATTGGTTTTTTTCATGTGTGATTATGAGAAAATTTTTACACTCGATAATTTATTATCGTTTTATATGTGTGACATTGTAAAATAAAATACAAAATATAATAGAATGAATTCGATATTATATTATATATAACATTTTTTCATGATAGTTCTGAGATGAAAAATTATGTGATATTCAATGATATATTTATGATTCTTTCAAATAATTTTATTTTTATAAAATGAATATATTCTTTTGGCTTTGAAAATTTTATGTATTAAAATCCGTATTGCTACATCCGCCTCTGTAAGAATGTACAGAAATGTAGTAAGAATACGTTTGCAATCTCGGTATTTCTTCGTTTAAACTCGACCTTAGTTCGAGAACACAATGATATGATTTTTATTTTTATATTATATATATATGATATATCACACATTACAACAAAACAGGTCGTCTTTTCTCTGAGCACCATTGTCGAGTAGTTTCTAGTGAAAAGCGTGAAAATTCGAAATCGCATCGGAAGTAGGTCTACTGCAACGCGTGCGAGCTCGAAAAAGAACGTAATGAAATTTATTTGCGAAAATTGCAATTTCAGCCGATCATTATGGAGGAAAAAAAACGATACGCTATGGGTCTCGGATGATTAATTATCGAATTAAGAAAACTGCAGTGTGCGGATAATTTATCCGGTAACGATCTGTGCGAATACAATGGCGGAAAAAAATACCATTGTGTCTGGCGAATTTTTTTCATTTTCGGGATTTTCAAGCGTGTTCGTTTGTAAGTACATTCATTACAATCGGCATAATAATTGCTATACAAAATGAGCTTTTCTCATGGTAATTTCGCAATGGATGTGAAAAGGTTGGTTTGTTGTTTTTTTCACAAATTCTTAATATAGTCGATCCTTTTTTGTAACCTTTATTTCTGTTGAAAAAATTCATCTACATGAATCAAAAATTATCTATGTGATATTTCAGAAATAACAACTCTTTTATTCTATGTCGAAATCGTATTTTTGCTCCTTCCGCAAACATACATATATTCATGATATAATAAATAAAAAAATGAAACATGCAGCCTTGCTAATAAAAAAAAACCTTTTTGCGATGAATGATGAACTCCGCTACTGTGACCTTTTCATAACACCATTACTCTTACACATCGACTTATAATTTTTCACCGTTGTCTAACGTGTTCACGTCGTATACAATTCGATCATTATATTTGACTACATCCATTCATATCACAACAATACAATTTTTATATAATAACAAATCGAACAATATACGAATCTGTATTTGTGCGATCTACTTCGAAAACTAATCGAAAGCTTTCCCTTTCGATACGACGATTTGCGGAAACTTTTCCGTCTTTATCAAAGTTGACAAATAACTTATTCGAGCATTTATACATCGATAAAACACAATTCTTGTAGATATCACTGCGATTGTGATCGATGGACGATGGCTAACTTTACCGAGGATGATTTATATCAATGAAACGGGACACTAACCGAACAAAGCACTAACTTTTTACATAGCCAAAATTGCGAGTTACGTATACAATTAAATGTACGAAACACATTAGCCTTGTTTGTCGTTCACATTGACGGTATTATATGCATGAAAGTCTACGCGTGTACGATTATAAAAAGAATAATAAAAAAATGAATAAGTAGAACGATCCATTATTTTGACTAGACAATTGTGGGAATGCGACTCGGTAATGAATACGTGGAAAGTGGGAATAATCGTGAATACACTTCAACTGTCAATCCATCAGTCGCCATGACTGTTATAAACCCGAATGTCTATCAATCTTGTTTCATTATGACGATTTTAATCGTTTCATATTCGGTTAAGATTAAATTTTCGCGTTTTCAAAGGTTTAGCGTGACGGCGTCCGTTTCATGACTTTGACCTTATTTTTACAAAAATCGAACGGTCGAAAGGAAGCTGAATACACAAAATTAATCATTGTTCATTCATCTATAATAAAAATAATATGAAAAAATTATCGTGTGAATCTAGTTTCGAAATGGCGAACGTTTTGCCATGTTCCTCGAATAGCCAAACGACCTGATCCGTAATAATTATTATTCAAGGACGATACGTTCGAACACATTATTGGAATTCTCAGAAATTTACTTTATATCTTCATTGCATTAGTATGACAAAGGATAGTTCTATTCGAATCCTGTTTTTTTTTTTTAACACCTAAACCATTCATTATTTTCCCCAAAAACACCATATAAAGGTATAAATTTCAATATAAAAAGTAGAGTTTTTAAAAATAGAATGCAATAAAACGCTTAATATTTTTATGTCAATATAACCGCCTTTTACGATCCAAATTTTATTGTCATAAGTTATTGTAATTCGACTACTTGATATTCATGGAACGTCCACTAAGCCGACTGGACAAAGGGAATTCCTATCAAAACGTATCCTTTGCATATTAAATTCAGCACGTGTGATAGACGAACCTTTCGTGAAACATTGTCGGTTAATGAACCGACGATTTCGTTTACAATATGTCACAATTAAACAGAAAAACCGTTCGTCGGCGCGTCCGCTCGGCCGCCATTATTATAAATCGGTCAAAAACGCTCTCGAAATATATTTTTATCGCGGTCAAATTAAAAAAAAGTATGGGAAAAATCGCAAGAGGCATCATTATAATACGGGTCAATCTTTTGAGATTTTCTCCCACTTCTTTTTTCATTCGGCGAACATGTACAGAAAAAAAAGAAAGACCCTCAAAGTAGAGGACCCTTCTGGAACACCATTGAACGTGATTGAGGATACCTTCCAAGGTTCAACGGCGAGAATAAATCGATCCACTTAGAATCGTCTGTGTTTCTGTATACTGGGTAGTCGAATCCTTCGCAAGGAGAGCGGCTTTGCTATAAATCAGGAAAATGTTTTTCCAACCCCCCAATAAAAAAGTCATCAATATTCAGTAGACTATATCGGAAAAATTCAGCTTTAAAATTTGAAAAAAAAAATTATCATTAAATTTTTAAACTGTCCATTTCACTATACAATCACCCGTTAATTTTCTTCTATTTAAATTAATCACAATAGAAGCTCATCATGAATCTTCCAATCCGAATTAATTATTTTGACTAGATTACAATTTCACTTGAGCGCTAAATGTCAGTTTATCACCTAGCCGAATGTAAAGCGGTGGCATTTACTCTTTTATTGCGAACTAGAAGCATTCAAAAGGTGATAATCCCGCTTTACTACCATTTCGACGCTATTAAAATGTACCTGCGTATATATAATTAATTACGGCTTTGCATTTTGTTGTATTTTCCTTAGCGGGACGCGAGCGTGCGTATTCATTGAAATGGCGCGCATTTTTGAACAGGTCGTTGCTCAACTTTATCCATTACGCTTTTCGTTCCTAATTCAAATTAAATTTCGCCTCGAAGGCGAAGTAGTTTAGTTTTGTCTTCGAATCCCTTTTTCCTGCGGTGCTCATATATCCGTCGCTTGCGAGTTTTAATCAAAACGAACGAATCTTTTATAAGGACGGTGTTTGTGAACAACGTGCGCTTTCCCGCTTGGAAACTCTCGTGGAAAATTGTTGCACTTTGTAATTTAACCTTTCGAGTATGTTTTTTTATCAATATTATGATAGATTATTCGTCTCTTTTGTCGTTTATGTTTCTTTTTCATTCAAATTTTGACATCAATGTCGTCGTCGCCTTGGATTCACCTTCGCTAAATAAATGCTTTCTATCGTTTATGAAAGTTTTTGAGACATAAGTCAAATATAATTTGAATATTTTAGTATTTGTTAATATTTTTTTATAATATTTTGCCTTAATGCCAATTTATTTACTATTGGTGACTTTATAATGTAATTTAATATTTTTTTGCTATACCAACATCACATTCAACGGTTTTTTTATCTCATTAAAATTAATTTAAAATGATCACATTTGTACTATCTAGTAGAAACCGCATCACTCTCATAAAACTAATTTCATTTAAAAGTTTTCCGTCATATGAAACATAAAACTCTCCGGGACTTTAGAAGAATAATAAATGCCACCTCTAGTATTATGTTCCAGACCATTTAAAGTTTTACAGGTCGGCGGGAAGTTTCAGATGGAATTGATACCATTTACGTTGAACGATCATCTTAAGATGCACTCAGTTTCATAAACATCTCACGTTGCACATTATACAATGTGAATACGATTTTCGCTAGAATTTTCAATGCGTTCGTCAAATTATATAGTTTTTCTTTGATATACAATAAACTTACAAAACTACACTTTATATCCATTTCCACAAAACGGTAACGATACAAACCAGACCTAACACTAATCCCATTCGGTTCTATTAGCGAAATCCTCTCACCGACGATGGCAAAGAAGCATCGAGCACTTACTTGTCCCCACCAGCCGATTAACGGCCACAACTCTAAAAGTGGTACAAGCAGTCGTCGACGAAGCCAGTCACTCGCCGAAGACTACTTCACGTGCACGGACTACCACATCGTTGTCTTGCCATCGGTGGAAACTTTGAGGACTCTGCTGCATCGAGTCGTCCTCCTCCAAGTCCTCAGCCGACGTCGAAGGTCGAGAAAGTACCAGTTTTCGAGGGACCGAAACCAAAAGTGGTCTTTCGGGTTTTCAGTGGTTTCGACTGGTTGACTTCGTTCGGACTCTAGAAGGTGCTACGATCTCGCGAGGAACATTTGTTTTCAAGTTGTGAGCGGTTCTGAAAGATATTCTGTGGGCTATATTAGATCGCCATGAGCTATCTTCATGCTGTTGTCGGTGAGTCTTTTTCTATGGAGTTGTCTGGAAAAGTTTCGCGTCCGGTATTTCTCGATGAGGCTTTTTTATCATAATCTTTTATGCGGTTTGGATTGGAAGTTTTTTTCGAATTTTAAATAAAGGATTTCCTCCCTATTGTGCAGTAGATGTAAAATATGAATCTCTCGAGAGTACGAAACTCGTATCTTCTACGGTTTTTCAATTTAAATAAAATATTATTTTATGAATATGAATCGATATTGCAAATTTTGTTATATATTCAGGCGAAGAAACGATTGCTTTTGATGCAAATTCCATTTTTTTTCTGATCAAAAGCTTATTAGTTTTTAATAGAATTTTACTCTTATTAAATCTGAACTTTTAATTTTTTCACGATTAATTTTATCGATGGTCTTGAAATGCATCTGATGCTTCCAAATAAAATAAAAAAAATAACCGAGCTCACCTTGAATTTATGTAAAGAGAATCAGCCCTGACTATGAAAAAAGATACATTTCACTTTTTTTCAATTTATACATAGCCATTAGATGATTCAAGCGTCTTACATGTTATTATACATCCTCAACCGGTCTCTCTCTCTCCTAATTATTTCATTCAAAGGTCACAAATGTTTATGAAAATTAAATTTGAATAATCTCTCCATGAGATTTATGCTTCTCGAATCGCTTTTTTTCACTAGCCAATGCTAATTTGTTAAAAATGAAAATCGTTCGAAAGCCGATTTCTCAACAGGAACAGGTTGAACACCGCGTTTATGCGAGATTTTATAATATACGACGCGTTATATCAAAACTTCTCGTTTACCTTTTTCGAATAGTAATAGTTACATAATTGAAAAAATATATATGCGAACGTTACACTTTTTCATTTGATATATGTAACAAAGCTCGAATGTTTTCAATAGATCTATCGGACCTTGCGTAACTACTTTCTAACAGTTTCTACGGCCCATCTTCTCATGTTTGATACATTTTTTTCGAATTTGTCATATGATTAATTAATATTTAGAAAGTATTGTTCGCTTTCGCATCAAACAGCGATCTCGGAACACGTTCACCTTTCCTTTTCTTTCGAAACATCGACTTTTATAATCCTGTCGATGGTTCAAACTCGTAAGCCTACTCTGAAAGGTTCCCACTTTTGTATAGAAAAAATTGCCATAAAACAATGGCTCAAGTTTTGCGATCAGACACACAAAAGCCAGCGGTTAAGCGTCCTAACAACTTCCTACTTCAAAACTACAAAAATCACTTCAGGCCTCTCGATTTAGTTTCCCACGCTCACTTTTATAAAGACGACCTTCACCCCGGTGCCTAGATTCAATACCTTTCACGAGAAGCGATCTCATTCGGATCGTTACCGCTTCTTGGTTGATGTTCGAGAATTCGTACGAACGCTTCCGTTGTGAAATATTCTGAAAATCTGATTGCTGAATATTCACTTGACATTTTAAATTTTCAATTGATATGTTTATTTAATTGAGTAAGCTTTCGCAAACTTTCTGTCGCGCCGTTGAACTTTTAAATACGTCGAGAGATTTTCAATTTGATTTGCAAAATTCTTATGAATTTTTTATAGGTATTTATCCGTAATTGGTCTATTAAGAAAGGAAAGTGTTTTTTATTGTTTTCTATATTTTTAATTGGTTGTTCATTATATATTCTAATATTGATCGAATAGGATGATTATCAAAATAATTTAATTTGTTTAATTATAATAAAAACATGATGATAAATTTGAACCAAATTTCTAATGAAATAGTGGTAGAGCACGTCATGCTCGCAATTATGCAATGTCGAATTTACGTAATGGCACATATGCGTAAACGCACGACTATCCATTATGGAAATATTATAAAATTATTCGTTTAAGTTATTATGAAAATTTCGTAAGGTCGATTTGCATAGACGAAAAACGTATGTATACCAAAACAGGGTAATTAGATCGAGTATTTGCCGGACGCACTGGAGCGAATTTCTCTAGAAAATTTCACACTTGTCCAAAAAGTAAAAGTGTAAAATCATTGTCATATAACGTCGTAATTGCAGAAGTCGTGTAAATCGTTTCGTAATTGTTTGTTTTTGCATTTAGCCTGCACATGGCGCGGCGAAAGCGTTGTGCAACAAGTCATTTCTTCGCTTTGTTCATTATTTCAAAAATAAATATATATAAATTAGATTTTCGTAATCCGCAACCGGAATTTTTCGAAATTGCAATTTTCATAACATTCAAAACTTTATGAAACATTTCGCAAAGTACATTTACATACATACATACACATATATATACTTCAATTTTCATCAATCGATTAACTCGAAAAGATTTATTTTTTTACAAAAGAAAACTTATCGAAACGAAAACTTATCGAAAACGTATCGAATTTCGATTCAATTCAACAACTGGGTATTTCTTTAGTATAGTACGTGCACTACATATACGAACGGGTGTGGAAATTCGAAAAATTTTGCACGTTCTGAATAATGTGCATTACCATTTTTAGGCGCTCTATCTTGGATAAAGATATTGTGCCGTGTTGTATGCTTTACCTTTACGGGGGGCGAAACGAAGTGAAAACTCGAAAACTCGATAAATAAATAAATAAGTAAATAAATGATCGAGGTAGTAAGAGAAGCTTATTTACTCAGAGAGAGTGAATTGGCCGCCATCATTTTCCCTTCGAAGACTGAAAATCAATATCGAATGTAAATTTTATTTAACTCACCGAAAACGGAATTAACTTTTCAATTATTACTTAATATTTTTCTTCTCCAGGCAAATAATTTCAACTTATCAAGTCCGCCTCGGAATTATAATCGGGAATTAATTTAAACCGGATAACTCACAAAAAAATAACGCACAATCAATTTCGTATACTAATTAATTATTCCTTATATAAACATCTAACAAAAAGTCCAAACAAACAATCGTTTACTATGCAATCGAAATGCACAACAAAAACCACTTCAACCGAATAAAAAAATATTCAATTTGAATTACAAACTAGCAACTTTTTCAGCCAGTGGAAGAATTCGAATTCGATTTTCATACATTATCATACGTGTCAAGCACGGAACGTTCGAAAAGGGAAATCCACCGATTTTTTTTACATAATGCAGCTTTTTACGCAACATTTTGTGTTTTCGCGGACGCCGGTGACACCGAAATCGGTCACGATTGATCGGCGATGATTTGCATAAAATATTCAAAGCTAATTATCCGCCAAAAGCCTTGATAATGACTATTCACCGTTGACCACGAGAGCCTTGACATCGACCAACGGTTACACACGGCGAACGCTCGACAGGAACCGATTGCTAAACGGTAAACGCATATCGGTTAAAAAATATGTCGTAAATCAATCGAGGCTTTATTTATAGATTTTAAATTTAATTTTTATTCAGATTGTAGTTTGTAAGAGTGTTTTGCGTTTATTTTGTTTGTTTGTATGGCTGTTGTTATATGTTTTTTTTTATTGTTGAATTATAATAGTTAGTGACAATTTATTTGCATTCGAAACTTATCTTTAAGTTTAAAATTATATTCATGCTAATAAATCAAATGCTAATTTAGCTTATAAAAAATGAGAAAATTAGAGGAAAATTAAGATTTAAGAGTGTTTTTTATCTAAAAATCAAAGACTTTATGTCATTTTAATTTTTTTTTTTAATATTTCATAAATTTATAGTAACATAAATCCTTTCATCAAATGTATTCAAAATGATATTTTTGATCAAAAATATAATCAAATCACACAATTCTAAACATACCTAACTATAAATCAATTAACAAAACCTCGTCAAAACAATTTTCTTGTATAATTGACGCAACGAACGCCTAATTTGAATCACTGGGCGTATCCAAAGGAAACGCACGAGCATTCTGCCAACTTTACACATTGTATTATAATTTCACGAAGTCGTCAAGTGGATCAGACGATGATGATGGAGAAAGTCCACGCCGGCTTCCGCTCTAGACCAGATCGACTTCCGACCACGTTCAGGTCGACACGGATTGGGTTACATTCGAAGGCGACGATTTGCCATGAGGAAAACGACAATTATTACATGTGTCGACTGTAAATCATCGCTTTGACAATTTGTGTAAATGACGATTGCATAAATAATTGATTATGGGATAAGTGGTAGGCCGTGCGTTCGGAGTGAATGCCAAATCCGTGAATGTGTAATTGTTTA
The DNA here is from genome assembly GCA_028571205.2 of Hydropsyche betteni. Classification (NCBI taxonomy): domain Eukaryota; kingdom Metazoa; phylum Arthropoda; class Insecta; order Trichoptera; family Hydropsychidae; genus Hydropsyche; species Hydropsyche betteni. The sequence continues at coordinate 2,575,575 of JAOXNN020000052.1, read as the reverse complement.
ATGAATGTTCTATTAAATTTTTAATCGATAAACGTTAGATTTGAAATAAAAGACCTTTTCCTTGTTTTGACATTCCGATGAATATTTACCGCAACGTAGAGCACATCACCTTTAGCACGACACGTATAAAATGTTAATTATATTTTATAATTCTGACAAAGTACCGAGTTGCGTGTATGCGTGCATATATTACAGAATGGCTTACTCGCGAGATAAGTAAAAGTGTTTTAATACGACATTAACATATTCATGCGACAAACAAACAAAGTGTATCCCCGACGTGTTCGTGCCCGAACATTTTCATACAAAATCAATATTGTCTCAAGACACCGTCCGTATTTTATACTACGTTTTAACGCATAACGGCAATAAATTAATTTCGTTGTCAATCCGATCGGGGACCACTCGTTTTCCCACATAATAGAGGTTTTCAAATATGCGGTTTCAATGCGACACGTTATGATGTTGCGTTTACCTATAGAATAGTTTAGCATTCACTTGAAAATGTAATATTGTTTAAACAAACGCTTAAACAAGCGTTGAATAATTCACAAATATGGCTTTGCTCATGCAATTTGTATCCAGGATGAATCAGTGTTCGATTATTGAGAAGAGTAAACTTTTTTGGGTTTTCTTTTCAAACGAAATTGCTGAATAAAATATTCAAATCGACGCGCTCGTTACATAGTTTTGTTTGTTTAGTGCTCTGTGTGTTTGTATGGAAAAAGTTCTATCCCTTTTTTTCGGTGTGTGGAATATAAATTTCAATATGAAGTTACACGAATCTCGGCTCCGCATACAAAATGTATGCAAAGTTTAATGAGAATATATTTGTGAGTATGTTATTAAAATTGACGTATTTTATATTAAGGTATTTGAGCGTGTTTCTGATTAAAGTGTGATATAAATTCTATTTAAATATTTGACGACACAACGAAGCAAAGGTCCGAAGCAATCTGCATTTTTTTCAGCAGAAACTTTTTTTCTTTGAGTTCTTTTTTTTCCGAGTCAACATTCCCATTATAATTTGAACGAATTTTCCGTTCATTTCCATAGCGCTGTATACATTTTTTCGAATAACTTTTTTCATAACGTTACATCAAATAATTTCAGAACGATTTACACGAGCATAACGATATTTAGATTCTACGCATATGATAATTACGTTACACACGGTACATTTAACATCCATTTAATGACGATACACGGAATCGAGCAAAGCTGGAATGAAAAATTCACACGTTTATGAAATTGAATGAAATTTCGATTTACCCAGATTGAAAATATATTGAAATCCGTAAATTTTCGAGGTTCGCTGTTTACTGAAAATTATAATTTCAATATGTTCGTTTATCCCTAAATTTCCATGATATTTTATTTATATGCTGTTGGATTTTGGCGGTTTTTATGGTGAGTTTTTTTTTTTAAATTATAGAATATTTTGTAATATTTTTAAGTGAAAACTTAAATGAATCTCACACTATGATATTATTATATATGATAATTCGTATTATCCATTCATAAGAATATACTTACATGGCAATATATATATTCATGAAATAATATTATATGTACATATTATTGAAATTATATTAATTCCTTTCAAGTATTTGATTGATAATATGAACTATATACATTCAACTTCTTTGAATATCGCTAATATCGTCAAAGCATTTTTGTATTTTTCACAAATTAGGATTTTGTAATACTCTAATTGACTCTACTATATTATTTTAGTAAGACAAATAAATTTTATTAATATTAATTAATTAAAAATTTCTTGTTTTCTATTTCTGGTAGACACGCTGAACAAGCTTAAACAATGAACGACAATTTAATTAGAAATGACGGTATCAAAATCGAATAAAACTTCACATCGAAACGACCACGCAAAACACTAAAAGCCCGAAATTCATCATATTGCTACCCACAAATTATCCAAATAATCCACTATAAAATCCGAGGGGGTCATAAACAACCTAAAAACCATCACAAACACCATTCTTCCGAAGCGAACAATCGCAATTGAAGTGCAATACACAAACCAGCAAAGAGACCAGCTCAGCCATCGGAGAACAAACAACATACATACACATAATACGGGAGTAATCGTAATTTAATCGCGGTGAAAGTGCTCGTGCATTTATTTCAACGATGGAAAATGTCAGAAGTTCAACGACGACGGTAGAAAATCGCGTCGATTTGGAATGTGCCGTTTGTGTTGTCTTTTCGATTGTTATTCTGTGTGATTGCGGACTAATATAACGTGTACGTGGTAGAAGTTTGTTTTTAGTGAGTGTTTCGTTTGTTTGGATTGATGATGTTACTGTGGTGTGTTTGTTCGTTGAAATATCGAATGTGTGCATTGTTATACTGTAAGGAAATTGATGTAGAATAATGGGAGAAATTCATTGTGTGATGAATAGAAAATTTCGAAATAGAACAATCGTATATAAAAGATATTAATCTTATTTTAATGCTTTTATACTAAGGAATAATAGAACATATTAAATCAAATAAATACCATGATAATTGAATTTATTGTTCCTTTTTTATTACTTCAAATATACTTTCGATAAACAAAGAATACTTAAGTGTAAATATTAAATAAAATACCATTTTCAACATGAACCAAATTCAAATTCTTCCACATTGGCTTTATGTACTGTTATAACAGTGGTTTATAAACCACAATTCTGACATTAAACTCTAATTTACGTGAGCAAATAATTTGTATGCATCTGCGCCGTCTCGTAGTTCAATTATTGATTTAATCGTTGCGCTTTAAGGATTAAAACCTTCAATTATTAATTACGCGATTTCAGACTTTGAGTGCTATTACGTTCCAAAAATAGTAACCAATGAAAATTTCATCGAAACTGTTTGTTAATAGAAATTCAAAAATTTTGTATTAATGTTAGGTAAATACTAAATAATGCGTTATATTGTAATGTAATTTTATAATACATATAAATTTAAAGATATTTATTTAATCGTATTTTTATATTAAATTTTCTTTGAATAAATTTGATCGACTCATCAAACTCAATAAAGAAAATTACTTAATATTTAAGAAATTTATATGAAACAACTAGCAATTACGTCTAATTGTTAATAATATTATAATATTTATTTAAGTATTGTATGCCAAACTCTTAATTTTATTATTCACTAACGCATTTTCATACATAATTAAACTTTCGAAAACGTAGGCCCATTTTCGACGACCACCGACGCTCGTTCGCTGATCACTTACTAATTACTTTGTCAGCAACACACAAACTGTCAATTTATATAACACATTTCGATACTGTAAACCTCAAAATTTCAATGGTCCAATATCGTCAATTTCAAAAAGCAATCAACAGTTCGATTATGTATTATATTTATACCCGTATCTCTGTCGGGCCACGGTAATCTGTTAATTACGCGAAATTATAATGGTAAAAATTTCACGTTTTTATTAGAGAAACTTTGCAATTTATTCACGCATTCGAATAAGCATTATTCTATCATTTACGTGTACCAATTTTAGTACATTCAGCGCAATAATAAACCGAGAAATTGTACGTTTTCATTAGCCGGGTTTAATGGGTGGCATTATTCCGCGAACGCACGCATCGCTAATTCAATTCGCCCCCATTCCAAATTTAATATGATAAAATAATAAAAGATGTTACGAAAAAGGGTGGTGCATACTAAAAAAATATTTTATCGTGGGTTCTTCGCAAGATTACCCTCTGGAGCTTACGTAATTGCCCTCGATGCAGTGGCGTGGCTTTAACTGGCAAACACGAAAACCATTTGAGATCATCTCGATTATTAAATTTGGAAAATTATACAAAAATATTGTATATCTACGTATATATTTTTATTTATAATATTTCGTATAATTTCATTAATATTTTCAAGTTAAAATTACCATAACAAAAAATATTTTTCAATATATATTAATTATGATTATTTGCGAAAACATTATGAATGAGATCAAAATCCGAACGAAGGACTTTCATTTGCCGATACGCCTCTGCCGTTCAATATTCGAATATCACACATACACATTTCTATCGGAATTGTTCGATCCTTTTTTTATTGTCCCGATACATTTTCTTAAGTTACGTCCTCGTTATAAATAGAATTGGGTTCTGCTGATACATTAAACGAGTATAAATTTTAATCGGAAGCACAAGAAAGGGTAGCGGAAACTATTAGCGATATTAAATTATGCTCCCTTACCACCGTTGGGTTAGAAACTTGACGTCGTTGTAAAGGATATACCCATGTGTTCTATGTACTTAACCCTGATTAGATTATAGTTGATTTAAAATTGACATTGTCTTTCATATTAGATGGATCGGTTGAATTACGTCGAAGAAATTTCTTGCGACAAACGCAAGTGTATTTTTCACAATTGGGTAATTTTGTCTCAATTATATTTTATTGCGATACATTTACGACATGTGAATAGATACGATGGTATCGAAAAATAATTTTCAATGCTCGTATACGAAACCACTTTCATAGCCGTAATTAAAGGTTATATAACGCATTATATTGTCGTACGTGTATAGCAATTATCGCATCGATCTTGTTAAAAACATCAGATTACATCATATTTCATCGAAATCTATATGTGTGTATTTATTTATTAATACTGTTTTCTTGTTCCAATTACCTATAGGTATATGTGGTTTCTAATAATTGAATACGTCGGTTTCCCAAAACACACTCAAATATAATTTTATTAAATTATAAGATCTACCTACATTGTAATCACAATTTGATAGAATTTATAATTATTTTTTATTTCACTTGCATACATACTACTGTTTTATTTTCTCGCGTAAAATTTACGCTAAAGTAGAATTTCTATTGAATTTATACAAATGCTATTTCAGACAATAAAGCACAATTAGACGTGTACACGAAGAAAACAAGACCAAGAATTAAGGAACCGTATTGCTTCAAGTATACTTATCATGTTATATGTTTTGAATTCAATGAGAATGCATATATAGATTTTAATTAGTTAATTAAATTTTCGAAAAATGAACATCATAATATAAAATTTTATAAAATATTGGAACATTCCATAATAGTCGCACATTGTACTATAGCAGCATTAAGTCAATTTCGTTGGAAATTTCTACACTTTTCTACGACTAATCGTTCTCCATTAGATACTCTATATAAAACTTTATATCTCAACAATATTCATGTATTGATTTTTATATAATTTTCAGTCGGACTCCTGGCGCTTTTGGCGCTGGTACATTGCAACCCCGTAGAAGACCCATGCAAGATAAAATCAAGAGTAGCTGCCGATGACAAATACTGCGATAAGTACTGGGAATGTGACGGAGGACAACCCGTAGACTACGATTGTCCCAATGGATTGGTATTTGCTGGAAAACATAGGGGCGTAACAGAAGGTTGCGATTACCCTTGGCGCTCGAACTATTGCGAATATCCGAAGACCCAAATCAGTGAGTGCTCTTTTTTATTATCGTCTTGACGACGTAATAAAGTCATGGGTCGTATATTTTTCATATGTCGGATCAAGATTTTGCCCGGCTTAATTAACTCCATTAACTAATGTCTATTTATATGCTTTATATGTGCTGCCGTGAGGAAATGTCTTCGTGTTTTTTGCACGAATGTCGTTTATCTCTTAAGCTGTCTATCGACAAATAAAATGTTATAAAAACGTGGAAATATATTCTCTGGAGAAAAGTTGTCTCTTCGGTTATAAAAATATAATATTATTGAGCCTCACACAACACTCAAATATTTTAATGTCTAAAAGAAATATGTTTTTACATGAAAAAAATTTTATTCATCGAACATATATAGGAAAGAATCTTATTTGAAAATTCGGATTTTTTTTATTCATGTTACGAAAAAGACGTGTATCAAAGATAGCTTGGGATTCGGTACATGTTCGGTTTCGTCTTTTGTAGTTGTTCGTTTATCATTCCTTATATATGCATTAAAAATTCATATAAGACTATATAAAATTACATAAAAATACGTAGGGGTTCAACATGACCGATGTAAAGAAAAACATTTCTCGGGAAAAATTCTTTTCGCGCAAATATCGAAGGGGATTTCGCAGACAAATAACAAGTTTAGAGAACATCGTAGGAGCCGAACAAACGCACGGAAAATGTGATTAGCCATAAAGATTTCACGAAAAATATAAAAATAATAAATTATTTACAATTTTCCTTTGAAACCATATTTTTTGTCCTTTTTGAACTGATGCAGTCTTTAGAATTTCCCGTTCGCTTTAGCTAGTGTACGTTTATTTCACTAATGGAAAATTAATAACGTTATGGATTGCTCTCAGGTACACTCAGTTACCGCGATTTGATTGAATATTCAATTTTTTTACGTTTCGTGTGCAGAAAAAAAACGGCAATTTCAATATGATAATTCCACCGATGCAAATTTGAAATTGGAAAAATTTGATTTCAATCGCGGAATGTATTTGGGGAAATTAACGCGGTCAATAGGTCGTGAATTGCAAAAGAATTACATTTTCAAGCCAATCCATGGTGCAGCAATTGGACTGTCATTCGTAAGGAAGATGATTCAAGCCTCGGAGATGGCGAGGTAGATTCCGTTTTAAACAACTACTCGATCGTCTCAAATTGGCTATTTAACCATTTGACTCGAAAATGAGAAATCAATCTCTTATTTATAAGACGATTTCAACAAATTTTATTATTGTTACAACTATTGCATGCGGTCGTGGGCGATTGGTACACCAGTGCGTGCGGTTCGTGAGTTTGAATCGGCACTCCTTCGTTTCCCATACCTTTACACTATTTGTAAAAATGTCATATCGAAAAACAAAACCTTATCGTATTCCTACTTTTGAGGAAAATGAACTAGTCTAGATACCACCAATCAAATGATAAACACATGATGATATTTTTGTAATTTCACACATGTATCTATTGAACTTTTGCTAAATAATACATGTAGGTGCAGCTTTTTTTTATCTTTTAATATAAATTTATGATATTTGTAAAAAAATATTATAAATTCGATAAGAATTTGAAAGAAGTTTAATCGTCTCTATTAAATCAAATACAATTTGTGACGTTGAAAATATAAAATACGTCACTAAAACGATTGAAAGTATAAATAAGAATTTTCTAGTTCGTTAATAATTTCATATTTTTATGTGAATCGGGCGATATTTTTAATCTTTCGCCGAGTCCGTAAAAAAAAAGGTCAAAATTCTTCTGTGATGACGCAAAATGTCTCGGATTCGTGCCCCTATCGAATTCACTCGTTAAATACGCAAAAACGTATTAGATATTTACGGCCGACATTTCTAAGAATCGACGATTTACGCTGAAATATCAAATGATCAAATATTAATTTCACATTTACGAATTTCCGAGAAGCGAGCATGCTACACACCTCCGAGTCCACGTCTCGTGATTTTTTCTCACTACCGAAAATAAAAGGCGATCACGTTATTTTCCACGTTCTCCGACCACCTGATACTGCCGAGTAAAGGAGTTCATTCTCAGATTTGTATTGCGAAATTCCGAAGACCATTGCGAGAAAAACGGCCTGTACATTATGACGCATTCGTAAACACAATACTCGAGCGAGGCGGAGGATACAATGAAATGCGAACTACTCCCCTTTTCCAGTGTAGACTTTTTTCAGCCATTGAATGTTGAGGTTCCTGAATACGTTTTCGTTCTTTTTTTTCTCGCTCTTTATTCGAAAATCTCCGATGGGGAATATGGTGAAATTCTGGCAATGTTGGTAGGGGTTGCGTTTCCCTTTTCGCGGACTACTTTCGCGCCCGCATCGAAATGTATTCCCCAGATACTGCAGTGTGCAAAATCCGGCGGTGTTTGCGCAAAATAATAATGGATGATTTACGAGTTGAGGAACTGGATCGTTGAAATGTTTATGTGTGGTTTTTTTTTTTTAATTGGAAAATTCTTTAAAATATTTGCAATAATAAATTATAATGTAATCTTTATTCTATCATAGAATATGAAATGAACATCTATGGTACCATTGATCCATCTATTATATGTTGAACTAAATATCTATTATATTTAATGCGAGAAATACCATTATAATTTCATATCAAATTAATTAATTAATTTTATTTCAATTTATTATGTTGTTTTAACATATATTTATGTTGAACTCAAATATTTTTCTCAAAATTAATTACTTTCAAATATTTTGTTGATCTACATATATATCATATAATCTGGGTTGTTTATCTATACGTTTTTTTTTTTCGATAATTCAATTAAATTTTTAATACACATTCCACCGTTGAATCAAAATATTATTAATTAAAATAAGGATCCAATTCAGTACGAAATTATTCAAAATAACAATCCAAAACCGCATAAAATTAAAATTAAAATGCGAGCAAACCTCCACGTATTCATTTGGCCGCGAAATTGAAACACCTGTTGTATGAGCACATACACACAACACAAAGTGCACTCGTTTGAGCAGATCAATATTGCGTCCCCGCACAGCCTTTAACCTTAACCCTATTTTGTTCTGCAGTTTTCCGGGCCCGGAACAGTCTTCTTCCTCATTTACATTCCTTGTAATATTATGAAAATCACAATTTAAATATCGAGCGTTTCTCAGAAATTCATATATGCGTACATATCTTCCTTGACATTTCCCAATGAATTTTTCAGATCCTCCTCAAGGAACGGAGCACTGCGACTGGCTCTATGGAATATTCGGTCATGAGACCTCTTGCACTCGCTATTGGACGTGCTGGAATGGAACTGCAACGGAACAATTGTGCATCGGTGGTCTGCTGTACAATGAGAATGCCCACAGCTGCGATTGGCCTGAAAACGTAGACGGCTGCCAAAAGCATCGTGAGAATACCAGATTGCCTATTCAAATATTGTATCGTTGTTCTTGGTGTTAACAAAAATTGGTATTTTTTCAGCTTTGTGCAACGAAGATCCGAACGGCAATGTTCCTTTAGGAAAATCGTGCAACCGTTATTGGCAGTGTCAAGGTGGTTATCCCCGTCTTCAGAGGTGTCCTGCCATGTTAGTTTTTGACAGGTACGTACTTTTTAATTCTCATAATTATAATATAATGCTAGATTATGTATGAATCAAATTGAATTTTCAATTATTAATTCTATGTAATGTTATTTTGAATGAAAATTAATTTTAAATTTAGCCTCTTTGAAGATTGAAATTATTTGATTTCATTGTGAGAGTTTATAATTAGTGAAATCAATTTATGGTTTATTTATAATATTTTAATTAAAAAATAAAAATTATTTTCCCGGATTTATTTCAATAAGTCAACGAATTTGATATGATGATAATAATAGCGAATGCGGGTCCGCATAAATAAAATACAATGGAATTTTAGAAAGCCATTGTAAAAGGAACCTTTTGACATTACTAAATCGGAACCTTTCTACTATATATCCACGTTCACGAATTTCTCTCTCCGCTTCTCGTTTCGAATATATCTGCTAGTGCTTATTTGAATGCCAGCATTGTCTTTTGTGCACATTCGGTTATCGGTAACCGATGGGTGTGTACACTTTCGCAATACTGTACGATTATTAAATCCGCTGAATTGTATTCGAATATGCCTCTATGCGAATTCAAATTAACAATAGAACATATAATTTTACAACTGTAAATTAATCTCATTCATTTTTTTTAATAAAAACGTTTAATCGTTTCATAATCTCCAAAAAATCCTTCATCATTTAACACCAATTATTTTTTTGAGATTCCGCTTCGCATTCCAAGAACCGATTAATCGACAGAAGCGAGCAATTCCAGCGGTCATTTAACATAAATATATTTGACGATAAAATTTCGTATTTTTCGCAGCGAAACAACTTGTAAAATAATGAAATCGGAATTAAAATCTGTCGCGCTTCGTCGACCTTTCACAATTACATACTAAGCTTGTGTAACCGACAGACAAGTGGGTCGCTTGCCGCAGGGCTCATGAAGTACGAAAATTTATTAAAACGTTGAAATAAAACTTCGACTGCTGGGCTTTTCCGAAAAATACAACCTCAGTAACAATCAAAACAATTTAACTATGGGCTTTGGGCACAAAGGTCGCTATTTCGCGAATTATTGCACGTTGAAAATGAACTTTCTGTTTATTCGTGTCGTATAGGTTTGTGGTTGAATGTTTCTGTCGTTTGATTTCGATTGACGTGAATGTTGCCTTGTTGTGGATTATTATTATATTATATTATATAGATGTTTCTTATCGATAAATTTTAATAATAATTGCGTCATTTGAAGTTATAATGAAATAAAAGCCGCAGCATATTGGTAAACATATTCGAAAATATAGATCATATAAGTTATTATCATATAAATTTTCTGTTCAAATCAAAAATACGTTTTTATGAAAAAAATTATTAATATTTGTTACTGTATGTACAAATATGCGCAAAATTAAATCAAATAAATAAAATGTGCTGCATTCTCTTTGTCGTAAAATCTCGAATCTTCAATACTTAAATAAAATAGAATCAAACTATAAAACTATATGAAAATAAAACGCCAACGTATACATCAAACATCACATTATTCTATTGAATACGTCCAACATCGCAGATTTTACTGCTGAAAGTTGACATTCAGCACAACCCCGGAGAAAAATAAACCAAAACGCATTAGCAAAGAGACGAGTCGTGAACTTTGAAGATTACCTTCAACATGCACATTGTAATCTGGAAAACGTTTCGACTACACAAAATATATAACACAATACGATACGGTTTCCCTTTGTCGGTGCAATGCCCCGACACTGAGAATGCAATGTCGATGCACCTGTGCACGTTCGCATCAATTGCAATTTAATGGTACCGAAGCGAAAATCCAATACAATATTTGCCGGACGGGATAGATTCTATTTTGGGACTCTTGTTTGTTCCAGAGGGTTTTACCCTTTTGAATCCACCAGAATGTTCTATGGCAATTTGCGGATTTTCATCTTGTCGGAATAAAATTGTGCGTTATTTGGAAATGCGTTCAAAATCGTGTTAGTTGGTTGTCGATTTTGACGTTGATGTTTGATGCGGATGTTCCGAATTTGATATGCCGAGGATCGGTCGGATTTCGTTTTGATCAATAGTTTCAGCGAATTTTGTTCTTTTGTGTGTTCACAATGAAAATTTTTTGTTTTGAATAAAATTTTACTCGTATTGTGTGCTTTTAGAGTTTCGGATGCCGTATGAATATGTTTTGTTGAATGTTGCCGAAAAATGTTTGAGGACTTATTTTTGAACGAAATTCATATTAATTCATGAAAACGGTATATAAACTTTGCTCCAACATGCAACCGAACATTTTCCATTTTGATGAATTATTTCTCACTCGTTTGTACCGTGTATTTATTCAATTACAAGAATATTACACAAAGCAAACGCCGCGTCGCCTACTATTCAAACACAGCTCGACGCTGAATTTATTTTTTATCATTACGACCCTAAACCCTAACTGGGCTCTCGGAAGACCTACATTCAAACCTTATTAATTATTGGTTAATTTAAACGTGTAAATTGGGAATAATATGCCTGAAGGACTTCCACACTATTGCAGTATAAATTGTATACGGGAAACCACAACGGCTTCTTCACGAAAGAATGAAAAAATTGCCATTATTATATTAATATAATATATTGTTATTCGTAATACTAAGAATTTGATACATTGTACGTTTTGTATACTATACAAAATACCGGTTGAAACTTAAGCATGTTAGAAATAAACTTTTTATTATTAATTGTGTTAATTACTTATAAGAAACTGAAAAAAAAAAACAAAAAGTTTTATTCAAATTATCGATTAAAATTTGGAAAAATAATATAAAAAAAACATCGAGGTATCACATTCTTTTTTTTTCTTCATGCTTTCTTAGAATAATTATAAAAAATAAAAATTTATTCTTATTTTTTTATTTCCAATTTGAACAATTTTTTCTTTAATGAATATTTTCACGTGCTCATTTATCATTTAGCCTGTTTGATTTTCACTTCAGAACAATAGCTTTCCAATGCCATGGGAAGTTTGAAAATCAATTTTCTTTATCGATTTATATTATGTTTAGCTCTTTAAGGTTTATTGCCTTATTATACCACATTTTTCCGTAAAATCACTCATACGTTCAACATATTAATCAAATTAATAAACAAAATTAGTCACTCTACTTCATTATTTTTTTTGCGTAGAAACATCATCCATATTGTTCACAACAAATAAATATGATCAAATTCGCATCTAACCCTCAAAGCGACAACAGTGGAACAGGGCTATTGTCATCAAACAACAGAACCTAGCTTTGTTCGTTCGTCACGTATGCGAAAAATACGGGATCGCGTTATTACTGCGAGTTCTCGCGTTCAATTCGAAGTTTCGCATGAAAAATTTTCACTGTCATCCGTGTGAAATGTGTCGGGATATGTGCCGGGGATTATCCGTGAATTACGTTTTTTTTCACGGCCGCGGCGTTAGTTAATGACGTTGATTTATTGTTGCTCATTGTCGGTGTATGTTTGTGTAATAAAGTAATAAGGGTAATCTAATTTATGCGAATGCGCTGACGGGCTGATGATCGATATGTTTATGTGCTCAAATTATTTTCGCAAATGGTCACGTTTGTGTTTTTAGGATGTTGTGCCGAGTCGGTTAGGTGTGTTTGATTAATTTTAAATTGTGTTTGTTGTTTTTAAATGTGAAAATCCGCCGAGGGAGTTTTTCGGACATTATTTTGTTTATATATAATAATAATACCGTCGATTATGATCGGTTTTATTGTAAAATATTTAGAAGTAACATTCATTTTGAATCGAAATTCGAGAAGTGATAATTTGGACGTAGATAATAAACGAATATATCGTTTGGTCTATTTTTACCCATTCAAGTTGTAATAAGAAACCTGCGTAATTAATTAATTAATTTACAATGTTTTTGCAATTACTTCACATCAAAGCTTAACAGCGTAAAAATAAAAAGCTTATAAAAGTATCGTTCTCTTTTGCGATCGACTCTCACGAATAAGCTCATTAAAAGCCCTCGAGCGGATAACAGAGTTTTCGAATTTTATTGTCGAATCTTTTAAAAAAAAAATCAAAACACAATATTTAAAATATATAATTAATAGAAATCACACTTCCAACTACGATTTATGGCCAAGCGGTTATCTTTCATCGAGAAACAAATTAAAAATCTATCGAGACACTGTAAAAATCTTTTATTTTTCGTTGTTGTCATGTCGTAGTTTCTTTTTCCCAATTTTCCGCTTTTCCAAGACGCTTCTTCGGAGAGGTCGCCATGAAAATCGAGCCATCGTTATGGAAAGTGGCTCGCTATTTTATGCGCATGATTCAACATAGTTTGGCATAGTACAGTCTCGTGATTGTACTTCGGCTTTTATGTGAATTGAATATTATGCGAGTCGCGAATTGCGAGTTGTTAGCTAATGCGAGGGCTTGGGTTATGAAACTATGGAAGAAATTGGTTATCGTACGATTCGATTAAGGTTGATTTGATTTTTTTTACGATCGCTTTGGGTCGAAGTAGTTTTATAGACCTATTCATCATTTTCAATAAAAATAAATTATAATTGAAATCATCAAAACATCAACCATTCTACGAAAATTAAACCAAAATTGAACACAACAAAGACCTCCAACAACACAAATATACGAATTTAACACCAACACAAAACACTATCCACCGAAATTCAACCCCTGAAACCTGCACTCTAAACACACACACGTCAAAAGTTACTTAACGACCCTCCGAGTGAAAACCATCCCTTTATGGCGGCCAGATGCATTCGGCCACCGATGCACCAGCGCTTTGTGCACCTCTCGAAATAGAATATAATAATGTGTACGGTATATTGAAATTTGTAAAAGCTTCCGAGCATGTGTGCATCCCTTATTATGTGCTGTGTGGGAAAACCTCGATACATCAATTGCACGCGAAGGGTAAATCGGATGCACGCGGATTTATGTGACGTTATGCGTTTTGGTGTATATGTTGATTCAAGGTTTTGTCTAATATATATATTGTTAAAAAAAATCAAATTAGTTAAACTTGAATGATGATCTTTTGTAAAATTTATAAATTTGTGTTGTTGTGTTATATTTTGTATTTAGAAAATAAATTTTTCGCATACGGTAAATCTTGCTGGATGTTCAACTCAACGTGAAAAGAATGATAATCGAATTATGAAACAAAACGTGTTCTTTAACATCTTATTTACCTAATTGAGCATCCGTGCGGAAATTTCTAAAATAAGAAAATAAAAACAAGAAAGTGCGTACAAGCGAGGAGACGTCAAATAAAGTTCTGTATAAATTTGCACACAGATAGATGCGCAGTCATATTTGCTCGGAAAAGTTCAGTTCATAAGGAAACAAAACAAACATTGCTTTAATATCTACCCGGGGAAAATATATTTCATGCGAAGTTTTTACATATCGCTAAACTCAAGACAGTACAATGTTGAATGTTGGTGTGTTTCATCTATAAACAAACTCTAGTGGAAACGTTTCGTTTTGAGAATAAAATTTGAATTTTAAAAATTCCTCAAATGCGATAAGTTTTCTTCAAAATGTGCATATATTTAAATAATATTTCAATTCATCGATTCTAAAATATTTTACTTACAACATCCCAAAACTAAAGTTATCCATATATATTTTCATTAAAAATGCTTGAAAAAGCGTATCCTAGATAAAAAAAATCCATTCTAAACTTTTCAACATTAATTAATCAATGCGTGAGAAAACCAGCACACAATAATGCAACCCATTCTAGAGCGACAAAAAAAAATTTCAATAAATTTAATCCTTGTATTTAATACATACATGATGAACGTACGATCGAACGATGAGCACTTGAGCGCGAAAGCTCTAATCGGAAGGAAAGCCGCGTCAAATCCGTTCTTCGTTCGCTCGGAAGGACTTGAGCTTTTCGCTGATAAATTTAGAAATTATAATGTACAAGTCGATGTTTTCAGCACGTCGATTTCGCAAGATCGCCAGTCTGAATTTGTGGTCGTTGAGCTGATTTGATGGTTGCAAAATATGATATTTAAAAAAAATCGATGGTCTTATTCTTAGGAAGGACATGTTTTCTGAGTTTCTCGACCGTTCTCCATCATCCAGTTTTGACCTTTTTCCTTGAAATCTGCCATTCATGCGTTCTGTAACTTCGTCAAGAAGGTCAGCTCGTGGAAAGACGTATTTCGACAATTTTTTCTCATTCCGGCATTCTGTATACTTCCCGAAGTTCAGTCTTTTGCAATTGCTTGGATAAAAAATAAATATGGAGTTCCCAGTAAATGTAAATATGGTTTTCAGAGTTTCGCTTACATTAGTGTTGCTGGTATCCGACTAATTGTAAGCTGATTCAAGAAGCTGGCATAGAGTAGGAAACATGTGACAGGCAGGATTGTGGACTTCTCATCGAAATGGAGTCTTTTTAATATTTAAAAACAAGTATAATACAATTAAGTTCAAAAATGAGAGTATAACTTCTGACGTATTTTACAACCGAGTACCCAATTTTTTTTTTATTTTAATAACATTTCAAGGTGAAAAAATATGTTTTTTATAGACCAGGTTGACTTTTATCATAATACTATTCAAGACATATTTTTTTCATTAACTCCCTGATCAAAGCGAAGCCACGCAAGCTGAGAAACTTTATACCTTTTTTTATATAACATTCGTGATTCTGCATACGTACGAAAACTCGTAGGGCCCAAGAAAATGCTTCCTAGGGGTGAGATAAGAACATCGGCGAAACGCGAACGTATTGTACCAATAGGGTTTGCAACTCCGAAATTGCCGAACCCGCCCTTTGATCATACCCACATATGAATATACGTCGGAAGACGAGATATGGTGATGAACAGAACCGTAACCCTTTCACTGCCGACCTGACCTCGACTTATACATTCCCATTCGTATGTTGGAAATAAAAAGATTCCTCAAGCACGAACTTTCCATACTTTCACGTATGCAAAGCTGTTGGGCGATATTGATCCGATGTTGCATGCGGCGTCCAATCGGCAAATTGTTGCAATCCAATTCGTTGTAGATGTTCGGATGCTTTTAACCGCATCGTTTTCTCTCTTTATGATGATGGGTGTATGTATTTGAACTTTGTATTATAACTACTGAAATGTTCGCGGTTGATGAATTTCGTTTGTTGCTTCTGTGTTTCGAACTTTCAGCGGTGTAATCATCTGAAATGGTATTTATTCTCGTTGTGTTTATCGGAACTTGATTGAAATTTGTTTTGTTTTCGATAGAATATCGATTTGAGTTATAGTTTGGTTGAAAATTTGAAAGATTTTATAGTTTGATTATTCATTAAATCATAATTTTAAAATAAAATGTTTTTATAGTAATATAGAAAATTTTTAATCATATTAAAAAAATATTGAATAATAACTCGTTTCGGATGCGAAGTTATTTTAACACGAAAACGATTGGAGTTTTCTGAGAATTTGTAATTCCACCGCGCTTATTATGACGAATCAATATCCGGCAACATTTTCCGTTGATATTCCACTGCGTTTTCACGAAAAATAATTTCTTTTTATTCACATTTTTCCAGACGATCCCTGCGTTGCGTAGTACCACCGACCGAAGATTGTGATGTACCTACCACTTTACCTCCGCCTCCGGAAGAAGATTTGCCAGAAAACCAGAACGTTCCTCAGGTAAATATAGACGATAAATTCAATTTCAATTCAAATACTAAATTTGAATTCAGTTCTAATTACACTCATTCAATTTATTTATAAAATATTTCATTATTTTCAGAATACTCCTAGGCCCAGTAACAGAGCGAGACCAGAAGGAGGCGATTATCAAGCTGCCCAACAAAATAACAGACCAAGAAATTAATTGATTATTTAGTAATTTTATTTTTGTGTATCGTTGTAAAGTTATTGCATTTTTGCCTATCGTTGCACGTCATTTTTTAATATTTTTGTAAACATCTTTGTCGATTTTCATATCGTGACGCGTTTTTTACAACAAGATCCGTCAAAAAATTTTGTAAATTGAAAATTCGTGTTGACTATAGAATTTATTGTACAACCATTGTTTATCACGTGTATTTTAAGTATGTATTTTTTTATGTATACGTACGCATTAAACATAAGTTGAATTATTTTTTATACATATAAGAAAATCAAAGTGTAAAATAAATTAGTTTTTAATACGTTCTGCGTTTTTTTTTTAAATATCGTTTTAACACATTTCTGAAGTAATCGATCGTTGAATACTGTGGAAGAATATTTAATGAATTTGTAATGGTAACAATCAAAAAGTAATTAGTCAAATGAACGAAACGTAGCCATTATTAATTGCACAACCGAATTGGTTTATAAAAGTTTTCTAATTTGTACAACGATAACGTAATTAAAAATATATTGATCGATGCGACGTTTTGTAAATACTCAATTAAAAAGTAATATCATTATGCAGGAGAAAATTATTGTTAATTACGCATAAAAAATTGATTTTCTTCCCTTTTAATTTTC
Source organism: Hydropsyche betteni (assembly GCA_028571205.2). NCBI lineage: Eukaryota > Metazoa > Arthropoda > Insecta > Trichoptera > Hydropsychidae > Hydropsyche > Hydropsyche betteni. The sequence goes on along the minus strand of JAOXNN020000052.1, from coordinate 2,557,986 downwards.
ATATTTAAAATGGAAAAATCGTATTGGATTTTTTCCAAAAAAAAAATCATACAAAGTGCATCTATTAAAAAATCATACCTGACAGTCTGTCAAGAGTTTCACCCAATTCTCGCAAAAAAATAAGAACCGTTTTTGCATATCGAAGTTTAAAAAAATATAATTACTTTTGCCAAACTCATTTACACAGAAGAATATTTTCGATAGGGATGAAAAATCTATAAATATAAAAACTTTTATATAATACTATATTTATACAACGAACATTGTCCTTAATGTGTCTTCCGTAATCATGTCAGCCGGAAACGAGTGTGAAACCAGAATATATTGACCTGAACACGCATTGGCGCTTCACTTCCTGGTTTTTGGCTAAATTCAGATGTTTTCATAAGCTCTTAACCTTTTCCCGACAGAGATTTATGAATGATGATTTTCATTTTTAAACGAATTAATCGCTGCCACGCAGTGATATATACGGCTCATTTTAACAATTGTGTAAACAAGATAAAGTAGCGTCAGCGGTTTAAATTAACATCCGAAAATTTTATGGGGAAATTGATAATAAATTATTTTATTTATAAGCTTGATATATTATATTTTTTGTAACAAAGGTATAGTATCCATTGATTCAAAACGGTATTTCATTGACGAATACGATATCAACATTCGATCACTTGAGCACAGTTAATATTGTGCAATATGCATGATGTTTGGATCAATCAAAACATCAAAGGACTCGTTGTTACAGAATTTAATTGATATTTGAAGTTATAATATATCATAATAACGAATATAAAATAATTATAAATTCGTAAATTTATAGTAACTATCATATATTTCCCAACTCTTAAAATGGTAAGCCTCACAGAAAAATTCTACCTCTTTATATAAAAAATTGTGTCGTACATCCAAAAATTTTACAACTTTTCCCCCATAGAACCATTGATACTGTAAAAAAATTGTATTTTTTAGACGTATTATTCTTGTGTACAACAAAAAATGAAATATAATATTTCATGTTTATATAAACATAATTATAGGAGATCAGGAGATCTTTTTTTGAACGTGTAAAATGAACAATAAATTAAATAGCGTGAACTTCGATGGTACCCTATTAACAGACAAATGCTCGAAAATTTTCCTTTATTTCAAAAACATGAATTGTTTAGATACCTAATTGAATTTGAAATTTATAATGAAATGGTTTTATACTGATCTATAAACATTTTTTGCAATCTATGTCTCAACAGAAGACTGAAGAAAATAATCCGCATTACTTTTTATTTCAAATTGAACACAGCGATATTGTGAATAATGGAAAAGTCAAAACGAAAAAAAATAAGTAATTTCACGAAAACGACAGAAAAAACGCAAAACATAATAAACGCAATTATCCCGGTAAAAATGGGACGTATGGTCCCCCTTGAGGGGGTTGGGTATATCATATTCGACCCCTAATGACTCAACTATATTATAGTTGAGTAATATATTGAAAAAAAATTGTCACCACTTTATTTATAGCCCGATAAGGCTAATGAACCCTTTGTATCTCAAATAACTGTAGTATGAAATTATTTATATTATTTTTCTATGAAAACGAAGAAGTCAAGTCTATAAATGAAAAGGAAAATAAGGAAATACTTTTTTCTTAATTTAGTATAACATTATTCAATTATTAACAAAGATTAATTGAAAACTATTAGTAAAAATGTATACCAATAATCAACATATTCGATAAAACTATACAAACCTCCCTTCCCCTCATTTATCAGCAAAAAAAATATCAACAAAGCAAACAAAAAAAACCAAACCGAAACACAAAATAATCAAATATCTAACCATCGTCATTTCCTCCATACTCCAACATTCATCGAGGTAGTGACTTGAATTATTCCCGAGGTACGCAAAACCCCTTCAACAATGATGTTGTTCAGCGGCACTGCAACGTGAAACATTAACCGAAGGAGGCTTTTGTGCCAGCCAAGCTTTGTGAGCTGATGATGGAGCAGGAAGTAGGCGTGCAAGCATTTTCGTTTGGTTTAAATATTGATAAGAGAGCCGGAAACGGCTGGAGGCTTTCACCGCTCCTGAGGGTTGGTCGTTTTGGGGGTGTGTGAGTGATTTTGGTGGGTTTCTTTTATGGTTATTGTAATTTTTTATGCGTGTCGAAATTGAATGAAATGTGAATGTTTTTTTTTTATTATTTTTGTTTTGATTTATATAACAATGTTTGAAAACAACGTTTTGCGTCAAGCGATGTGGAATTATATTGTTAACCTACAATTTGTCAATATTCTGTTTTTTTATTTTTATTATATTATTCTTGAAATACGTAAAATGGAAAATTTGATAAAATTATTTAGTTCTAAAAAAATTGATTAAATAGTGTTTTTGATAAACATCTATTTATATGAAATATTATTTTTATATTGTAACAACTATTTTGCTTAATGTGGTCGTGTACTTTTTCATATACTAAAAGTAATCTTAAAACATATCAAAATTCATGTACATTAAAAAATTTGTAGTTAATTTTTTTAACATGGGTGTGTAATAATAACCTTTTCCGTAATTGATATTTTTATCAGAGATATTAACGAATTTCAATATTCATATTTTAGATAGAACCAATTTAATTAAGCATGTATATTATGATTATAATATAATTTGTGATAAGAAAATATAAATTAAATTAATTGGTCAATGTTTTATACGAACGATTACTTAACATGCGAGTCATGTAAAAATCTATTATTTTCGTCAAAAAAAGCGTTATTCTAAAATAATTAATTGGTGAAAAACATAACAAAAACATTTCATATAACCTATTAAAACATTTAAATGACTGTTGCACTTTAAAAAAATTATATTCAGGAAACATTTTTAAGTCAAAATATGAACTAAACGAAATTTCAAATTTTCATATATAAATAATATAATACTTAAACGAAACTTAATCAAAGGATTATTCAAAAATTTTCAATATACCGAAACAAAACAAATTAAAACTCCTTCCGAAAGTCGAACACTCACACCACTATCCTTAGAAGCTACGGCGGCCAAAGTGCAGGATTAACATTTTACGTAAACGAAAAGGCGATCGTAGAAGAACTACCAATATCGAAAGTGGACATAGATACGGTTCGTGTTCAGTTTCCTTTATTCCCTTATCTTTTTTATGTAATACATAATAAACAAAGTTATGGTGGTGTGGATACGTGCAGAAAGACATTCGTGTCCATATTATTATACGACATGAATACATTTTCACACACGCTATACATTCACGTGGCCATCCCGCTGATGTTACAATACTAACCCTCTGATATTCCTGTATTTGAATATAGACCGTATTGTAAATGTATATAAGAGCGCAAATGTTGCACAAAACTAAACAGATAACAGCTGCAAAACGGCAAGCTAGCCAAATACAGCTCGTTCAGTGTTTCAGTCGACGTCCGTACTCCTTACGAGGTGGTTGGTTCTCTGCGCGCGAAAAAAATATTTAAAATCGTTTTGCGATGTTTTCAAAAAAGTTAGAGGCGTAATTGATTTTCCGGATAAAGTCCCTGAAGTATCGAAGTGGTTTTCGTTGTGTTTTCGTGTGTTTTTCGGGGTTCGGGTGACTTTGGGGTTTAGAACTGTTGCTGCAGGCGCTGAAGGATTTCAGAAGGTTCTGTTATTGTGTGCTCGCAAGGTGAGTGTTGTATATGTATTCAAGTCACGCTTGTGATATAAATAATGATGTTGTATCGGAATCATGGGAAAATCAGTATATCGGTAGAATAATGAGGCGTTTAATGTCATGTTGATATTGAAATGTCAACTGATGGCTCATGAATTTTAATAGTTGTTAATATATTGCTCATTCAATTTAGTTTGATACAAATTTATTTCAGTTGAAGTGCTTTTGAATATTTTTTTATAAAATTGTTTCGCAAATAATGAAATTTATTTTAATTTGCATTGAAATCCATAATCAATTATTGATAAAAATTGTAATTAATGTATCCTAAAAGAATTTGAATATTTTTCATAATCTGAAAAAATCGAGTGTTGTTGTGATAAATTTTCTTGGCAGGTCAATTCCCGATAGAAATACCTGTCCTTTGTAATGTGCAGAGTATTGTATATTTTTCACACCAACGAAAAAACAATTCTGTATCGAAAAAATGAAAATACTTTTATCCATATTTATTTTTTGCGTAAAATTCAAAATTTATTAATCAAATAAAAATTTCAATCCGAATGAACACTTTCATGAACAAAACACCAACTTGTGGATTAATATAATAAGTGGTTGAAATGCTCGACTTACGTACTGAAAATAATTATTCGATTAAATTTTGATTTTACTAATAAATACTATCGGAATTCGGTAGATTAACAAAAATCTTCAAAAGGTTGAACGCGTTCACAGTGAAATGCATTGTACACGATTTCAATTAAAATAAAAGCCTCCGGATGTCGGTTATTAAGCGAAGTTCATTGCTAAATTAAATGACAGCCGTTTGCAAATAAATCGTAATTAAGCTTTCGTTGCTAAAAAAAATCAACATCAAATAAAAATTTTCAGTATTTATTTTTATTTTCAAATAATGAAAGGTAAATTTAATTAATTTTGTTACAGTCAGCACATTCAAAAGAATGACAAAAAAACTGTCATAACTCAAAAAATATGAACGTATTATGAATAAGTAATACTGGTTTTATATATAATATTTTGTTACAAAAATATAACTTTTAATATTAACCAACTATGAAAGGCTTCACAAAGTACTATCGATTTCAATATCCTTTTATACTCTCACAATAGCTCTACAACGAGATAATTTCACCCAAAAGTTCCGCAGCCCAATCCACAATTTCTTCAAAAATCACAAATAATTTTCCAGCCATAAAACACCACATGACAAACAAACACACACACACACACACACACTTGCGTGAAAATTATACCCCATTATTTTCGGTAAGGATTCCAGTTTTGCCGAAAAGAGGCAATATAAAAATATCTCGAATATCAAAGAGCTTGCAAGACCCGCTCACTTTTTATGGTTCCTTTTGATATTTCACTCAAACATTGAGCGTATAAATATATTAATGGTTTATTTTCGCTTTTGCAACTCGCGCCGGAAAGCTCACCGAAAGCTCCGCGTGAAAAATTAAAATTCGAGCCGGCTCGTTTCCAAGTTTTAACGTCTTAAAGAATAAAGCAAATATTGTCCTTTTCTATGACGCAAGCCTTCAACTTTCTACAAAAAAAAATTTGCTTGTTTGAACGAAGCGAAATCTTGGCGAAGTCCGTTGAGTTTATTTCGTTTTTTTTTTTATTCTTTACAATTTATATAATATATATATTTTCATTTCTTTGAGAATATTTTTTGCAGGTGGGAAAACTTTTTTGTTTGTCGTACGCGTTGTTCGTTTTGATTTCGTTTCTACTTTTGAATCTCTTCGCACGTTCGTTCACATTTATTGCTGTGAAAGTTTTCCGCGAGGCGAAGGAAAAACTCGAATCCATTTACGCTAATGGAAGAATGGACAACACGTATCGAAACAATTGAATTCGATAGTCCAAAATCAATAAAAACGTTCTTTAATCATTGAACTTTCTTATCGGAAAACATTAAAGTGTTGATCGCTTCTCTTTGTATGTATTAAGCGTCTCGGATGAATGGTGTCTTTTATTTTGTTTGGTCGTTCGAATGACTGACCGATTCAGTTTTACGATCTGAAAATAATTTTGAAAGGAAATACTAAAAAAAAAAAATTTGTAGGTGCATATTTTGTTTTTGTAAAACAATCAATTTTAAAATTTATTTATTTGATTTTGGCTAAAAATATTTATAATAAACTATTTGAACGATTTAGGTTTTCGTATATATATTTTTTCATAACTGATTCAGTAATTTATAATAAGTCAGATTAATTTGTTTACATTCATAAATGCATCAGATAATTCTGTTCTCAGAATCTATTTCAAATTATAATAAAATATTTTCCTAGAACATCATTCAATTTATTTATTTATAAGGAATTGCAGTTGAATAATATATATTGTAATGTACCACGTAATACAAATTGACACATAAATCCTTTTTCGAATAAATAATCATAATTCAAATTTCGTTGGAAATTTATCGCACATACTCTCGCGCGAAATTGATTCGATAGTAATTCAACCCTGTCCGAATTATTTATTCGCAATGATTCGCAATACAAACGAAACGGAAACGTATCCATATAAAATATAATATATCAAACAAAATGTTTCTGAGCGAATTTCGTTCGAGGGGCATTGTTACCATTTTTAATGACATGAGAAATCGATATCGGCAAAACGGCTCCGTTTTGTTTTATTTCCACGCTTTTTTCGAATGAAATTTTTCCATATTTTAGATGAAAATTTTTCATCGTGTTGTTTGGTGAATGGAAAACTTTTTCGCGATAAAAACAAAATTGAAACAATATATCATAATGGGTATGTGTCAAACTTCGCATGGGATTCGTCACATTGCTGTCAGTGGCTGGAAAATTCGTTGAAATCTTGTATGAGTGATTTAAATTTCATTGAAGTTTTCTTGGTTCAAAATATTATGAATAGCGGTTATTTAAAGATTGAGATAAATTTGAAAATAGAAATAGATATTTCAAACTTTTCAACTTGAACGAAAGTTTTAATATTTGTTTTTATTCGTTCAAATGTTAATTTTTGTATTTTGAACTGTCTTCAAATTTCTGGAAAATAACTAAATATAAATTCCGAAAAAAACATTTATTTATATCTAGAACTTCATAAGAGCTCAAATAATGTTTGCTGCAACGTTATAGAAATGTATAATTCCTCGATAATTGATGAATTTTCTTTCTTCCTTCTAATTAATGATTTATTCATTTGATGAATCAAAGTGACTTTAACGAATCAAAAATATAAAGCAATAATAAATAATTTTTATATATTATAATATGATTCAATTATGAAAAAATATTCGATGTTATAAAAATATTTATCACAAACATTTATATTATAATGAAATTTGTTTTGAAAGAAAATCAAATAAATTTTTATTGAAAATTAATAATCTATTATTAAAAATCAATATTGAGATGTTGTTACAGTTTATATTTTTATTTTTCACATTGTGTTTGAGTTTTTTTTTTCAAAATTAAAATATACAACAAATTGATTCAAAATAAATTTTATGATGAAATTGATAAGAAATATATATAGTACGACAATATTGGAATTTTAAAGCTCCACTCAATATGAAAGATTAATAAAAATAATGAATACTGAACCTTTTTCAAATATAATATTCATCAAAAAAATATCTTCAAACATAATATAGTAGAATCTATTAAGTTTTATGTTTCGAAAAAAACAAAAAAAATCATTTTTCATACACATAATAAACAATTTTCAATCAGCTGTCTTCACAATTCCCAAAACAATTTCAAAACTCAAAAAAAAATCAAAAGACCATCTTGTCTTATTACAATACAAACACAAGAATTTCCACTCGCCCAGAACCAGCCCGAGGAATCCCATGCGATTAATTTCGACCGAACGAACGCCTAATTTCCCCGAAACGAATTTCCCGCGCTTTCGGGAAAACCCCTTGAACCGTACGGGATTCGTATGACCGGATCGGTGGACTTTTATACATATTGCAATGTGTTATACTGTATATATAAAATGTATTGATGTATTGTGCAGAAAATGGAGGTCCCTTTTCGGTATTTTTACACGCCCCGATAACGACCGTCGCTGGAAAAACTTTCGGCAATAAAAGTGGCACTCGACTGGACTTGCGTTTGTGTTGATTTTTTTTCGTTGTTCTTTTATATGCGATGGTTTTATTTGTGGAAAAATTTAATAAATTGTAATTTTTTTTGATTATGAGATTTAGTCGTGTTTGTATTATATGTTGAGAAAATAGTTTCTTGATATTGATATTAAATTATTTTGTATTTGTTATATAAATTATCTATTTATTGAAATGAAAATTAATAACTTTCATCATATTAAAAAAAATCATGAACGGTCAAATTAATTTATCAATCGTTTGAGTTGACAGTCTTCGTTTTTTTGATTATTGAATTTCTTTTAATGATATTCTGATACTGACAGAAAACCCATTTCAAATGCCATCCTAAATATACTTTCTTTAAAATAAAAAGAAATGTATTTCAAATTACGCGGTACTTTATCATTAGAAAAACGTGAAAAAATAAAACTTACATGCCGAAGGCTTGCGCACGTCACATTTTCTGCCAATTGAATCACGCATAAGCGAGAAAATTGTTTTTTCTCGTCGCGGAAAATAAAAATTGAAGCTTTCAATGTCGGCTTTTTTTTCGTTTTACATTCTACCTCTTCCTTCCGCAGTCTGTCCGCAATGGCAATGACTGGATTTCCTCTTCGTTTTTGTACGTTTGATCTTCACAGTCCAAACTAACTGGAGTGCTTCATAATTAGATTTCATTTTCACGAACGCAGCCCGACAGTAAAGAAAAGACATTCCTGTGTACAAACAAAAAAGAGAAAATATTAAATTTCAAATGTTTACCCGAAATTAAATTAAGCCAAGACAAGTTTTTTTAAGACTATTGCGGATTTTAATTTTAAAAGGTACATCGAAATTGTCGATAAGAGTCAACGTGAAAAATTATATTGAATTAATTTTATACATCAATTAAGAAAATTATATATGTAATTTCGAGACAGCTCTCCTGTAAAATGCACGATCTCAATTTGTATTAATGACAAAATAAATACACCATCTTGTACGAAAAGCGCTCATACGGTTTTTCCGCGAATTTTCACATCCGCTTTTCCAGAGCAAACAGTCAATGCTTTCCACTGTCTTATATGAAGGTATTTTTTATTCGGTTTTTGGGTTCGACGTACGTCTCGAGGGCCCTCGGCAAATAGCCTAAAATTCGCCAAATCTCAATGTAAATATTAAGGTCCGCTCTTGCGGTGGCAATTCATGAAAATCCTCTTTGATGTAGAATATTAAAAAATAAAAGTATCGTCTACGAGGTTTCTCATTCCTTTGCTTAAAATATAGGTTTCGTTTACTTTTTGTCGACGATCTTTCTTGTTATTACGAGTTCGAGGTAAACGTTTTCGTTCTTCAGAATCGGACAATGGGACCCGAAGGCTGGTTGAATTGCCTTTTGAATTCATAAAAATATTCTTTGTTTATACAATTGATTAAAAATTGAAGTATTTATAATCTGCGATAAATATAATTGCGTCCTAGTAATAATAAATAATAAACGTCAACTAAATGTTTGCGTTCGTTATATTCAATATAACTCTTCAAACTGTTTCACTTTATTAAACTTGATTGTAGCACTCGATTGTTTTGTAAACAGTGAAGAAAAATTAAATTTCTCGGAAAACTTTTTAAGTTTACCGATAAAAATAACGATCCTTTGAATTATAAAAATACATTCAGTTAACTAATTAAAATTTTTAATGTTTTAAAAATATATAATATTAAGTTGTGTTCATTTCAAAAGTACCGAAGTACTACAATGGAAACGATCTATGTTTCTATAAAGTAAACGTCATATCCGTTGACCTTATATGCGGGATTTGAAGGGTCCACAAAGGGACATTTCATCAGAAAATGAAAGTTGGGTTTTGGCGTTATCTCGTCGAAACACGAACACAGAACATGATCGAGATCGTTTTAATAATCAAACATATTCGAGCGCGAAACGAAAAATAAACCCTCATAAGCTCCATGCGAAATGCGAAAATTCGTTATTTTAAAACTTAATTAAGAGTAAACCAAAACGTACACAAGATCGAATAAATCATCAGATTTTCACTGAAAAAAAGCAAAAATCGCAATTTAAAAATATTAAATTAATGAAGCTTAAAAAGTAAAAGGTGTTTTACGAGACGCTCGATCCCGTTTCACACAAATCCCCAAATTGCGCTGTTGAATTTATCTTGTTTTAACTAAGAAAGTTTGTTAATTCAGTCGTTACCATTCTATCTGCAAACTGGATAAATTTACGCTTCGAATGTCGGATTTTCCGTTTGACGACTCCAACGCTTCGTTTTTCAAGAATCACTTCGAAGACTCGAAAAATCTGTCCCTTCTGTTTTCATATTTATTATAGGACGTGCAAAACGACGGTTTCCATCCGGAGTTCGAAATTTGTACCAGTTGAGAGAATTACAAATTTTCAATCAAAATGTTGCTGTATTATTTCAAAATAAATTTTCTAAAAGAAATTGTATGTATTTGAAAAATCAATATTATTGATAGAGGTGGAAAATATTGAAATTCGCAGACGTAAAGATTTTTCACCGTTATTCAAGTCACGAAAATCTCAAAACCGCTTCCACGTTCGTAGGTATCTCCGTATTCGTTGTTCGGAAGCAGTTCGCAATTTTTGCGATGTGTATCGAATAAATTCAACCGGCGTTAATTTAACCGATGAAATTTGTCAAAAAAATGTCTATTCGAACGGAAAGGTACGCCTCGATGAGAATTCCCGTCTGTCATAAAAAATAATGTTACTACATTTCCTTTTCGGCAAGAAATATTTCAAAATTTTTACGTATGTATTAACCTTGAATGTTGTATCGCTTTTCCAATTCAATTTTCTCGTGGTTTTTCTCGATAGGTTTGAAAATTGTATTAATGGAAAACGAAATTCAAACCATGAATTTTTCAGTAGAGCGAGCGAGCTGTAATGTAATTATCCAATTTGAACTTATTTTTTAAAGAAAAAACACGTGAATATTTATTAATGTATAATCGATTTTTATCATTGCTTTTCGAAATTACGTTATCGAAAATTATTTAGGTAATAAATACAAAAAATTTCATTGTGTTATAAAAATAAAAATAAAATAGCCTGCTGTGATCATTTCCTGAATACTTTTTTTCCAATTATTTTGATATCGTAAATAAGAAAAGATTGAAAAAAAAGTAATATGAATTTATACTAACTGTATTCAAAGTATGCTTTAGTTTTTTTAAATAAAAAAAATCATGAGTTTTAAATATGTAAAGTAGACTATTAAACAATATAGATTATTAATTCGAAAATAAATCCATAATTGGTTATATAAAAAAACCAAACTTAAACAAGATACTTTAAGCCTCACCATACGTTTTCAAGCATATAAATTTCTCAAAGAACAATTTGTAAAAAGACCTGTGTAAAACGATAACTTTTACAAGTCACGATGTCCTTCCAACGTCGAAAATATATTTCGAAAAGCTCTCAATCAAAACGACATAAGCCAAAATATACACCTAAAAATTCACTACAGTACGAAGTCATGAATTATTAACCCCATAACGCCACCGAGTGTAGTTTCTCGGAAAATTTCCATTTTCCAGAGAAAATGATTTCGCACGCGACCACCTCTGTTCACCGTGACGTAATTTATTTACATTATATTATATTTGCAATGGGTACAATTTTCGTAATAATTCTGTAAAATTTTCGAAGTCAATTTTATTATAAAGTAAACTAATGATGATTCTAAGATGATGGCGTACTTAAGATAAATTTATATATTATTTTTAATAATAATTAAATCGAAATTTTTCTGTTTCAAAATTTTATAAGCAATTTTTTGTTTTTTTTTTTCTCTCCATTGGATTTTTAATATATTCTGTAATGGAAACAAAACGCTTATCTTCTGCGTTCTTTCGTATAAACATCCCTGGATGCGCTTAATGAAAAACGTTTTTCTTTCACACCGATAAAACAATTTTATTTCTAGAATACGCGATTTTTTTTTATTCCCAATAAATTTTTATCTAAATGAATTTTATGTGATTGGTCCACGCAGAAATTCTCCCGTTCATTTTTTCTATTCTTCATTTGCAAATATATTGCAATCCACTTTCTATTATGCTCCCGATCCGATTTGAACTCTCAGTTTATATATAAACCCCCAATTTTTCACAAATCGACGGTTTTATTCCCAATTTAATAAACTGAATAAATTGAATAAACTCGGTACCTTTATAGTTTTACAAGCAATTTCTCGTACAAAATGTGCTCCGTTATGCATTTTAAAACGAGCTTTTACATACACGCAAAAAGCTCAAAAGGATATAAAGTGCATGCATTATAAAATGCATCCCGCCATTTTTACGATGCATTAACTAAAAAGTCAACTTTTATAAATGAGCTTCTTCCACACGGACGTCGCTGGAATTACATACACTTTATGGGGGAAATTTAAAGTGTTAAATAAGCATTGTTACGAAAACATTAAATTTCTTCAGACCCAAACAACATACAAAGACGGCAACCGCACTTAACGTCCGAAAGCACGTAATTATTCACAAAGCCACTCTCCATAAACATACGTATGTTGGCAAATATTCGTGTGGACTTTCACAAAGGATTATCAAATCGTAAACACCGTTCGTTCCCCTTAATAACAATCCATTATAATTCGCGAACCTTTACAGAATGCTCGTTATTAACTTTATGTATTTTCCAGATCATAACTTCTAAAGGGCACGTCGGTTGTAATGAGTACTTTCGATTCTAATCACGCATAAATATTTATTTGGTTATATATTATAAATATTTGTATTACCGCTTTATATACCAATTAAAATGATTGATGTATAAAATTCCCAATATTTTGTTTGTTGCAATTATTTTAATGAGTTTTATTTTTTTTTAAATTGAAGATACACTAATCTGAAATTTATTTTTTATATAAAAAAAGTTTGTGCTTAATTAAACTAATTAAAGTTCAACATTTCTCTTTTAAAGGTATTTCAAGTTTTTCATTTAATTCTACTTAACAACAAAAGTTTTACATTCTTCTTTTTAAAATCATCCTACTTCAACATTTAAACACCAATCTGATAAGTTTTTTTTTCAAATTTGGTTTTGATAATAACAATCAAACTAGATTTCGAATTAATTACAGTTGATAGAATCCAGCAGTAAATATTTCGCAAATTTTAAATAATATCATGTATGAAAATATATTAGGCCATTCAAATTCGAAATTTATAAAATAATATAACTTAGGAGATATCGAAACCATAGCTTATAATATTATAATTGAATTGAACAAAAAAGTTTATAGATTTATTGTATTAAAAAACAAGTATTAAGTATTTTTATGAACAATCACATAAATTCAGTCCACAATATTATATTTTTTTTAATAATTACAAAACGTTCGCATTAAATTCGCGTCATTTCATAATAAAATACATGTATTAATATGTCAAAGGTGCGCTTCGCAAGGCTGCCAAAGGGAGTCCGCGTCGGTTTCTCTTGACTTGATTAATTAGCTCCGACTAATCATTTATTAAATTCGAAACATTAGAGCTTTTTACTCTAGCATCACGGGCACAAAGCTCCGCGGTCGTTTTGATAGACGACGAATAATAAATTAGCGTTGGGCGTAGTGGATAAATGGAAAGCCCCGAAACGTAGACGTTCTTTTAGCTCGTAATGAAAAAATATCTCGCGACTTAGTGAAGAAAAATGCCGGGAATCTGTGGTAAGTGTGTTACACGTGTAACATTATTGTTCTTTTGGGTGCTGTTTGTCGTGTGACGAGTTTGTGTGAGTGTTTGTTAAGTTAGTTTCTGGTGATTGCTAAAACTTGGTGATTAATGATACAGATAAGTGGGATAGTAAGATCATTTAGCACTGAATATTTTTATTACTCATTAAAGTCCAAAATGCAAAAACTTTCAATTGAATATAGTTCATGTAATCTCAGAATATTTGAATTTAATCAATTGTACACAATTGATTAAATTCAAATATAATATTATTACCTTTGTTCAATTAAGCGGACATTCTATGCAGTAATGAATCACGGACACGTTATCTATTATTAATACGTACACAAATTGTATTCAATATACGCAAACAATACGGTGGCGATATATTACGATATATCATAACGTAAATAATATATAAATCGTCGAAAATCCCCAAGTAAACAATATATTTACATATTGCTCTACGTAACCTTGTGTTGATAACGTTCCAGTTAATAATAACTCGATCACCATAATATTGGTGATCCCTCATCAATTAGATTTAGATTCTTCCTACGTCACAAAGGTATAGTTGTAGGTTTATAATATAAACCCTTTTGTGTTCGTGATAGCATTTCGCTTAATATTTGCTCTTATTGTAAACGAAAATGCCAAGTCGACCGTTGTATATGGTGTACGACCTAAAAGTTCTTGCACTCGCCCAAATGCATAATATTGTATGAGCTTTAGTGTCCTACCAGTCTAGACGTCTCATATCGTGCACAAAAAAATTGCCGAAATCGTAAAAAGAAACATACCAATTTGCCATTCACTTTTACGATTCAGATTTATTATAATTATGAGCTTTTGCGATAGCGAAAATACTAGTTTGTGTGCCACGTTTATTTAGCACTTCGTTTTGTCTATGGGTTGAATTTGTTATGGAAAATTTATGTGAAGAAAGCTTCTTGTAGTTTTAAAGTACGCTTCTAAGTAAAAGAATAGAAGGTAAGTAAATTTTCGTAATATTTCCATCAAAGCTCTCTCGCAATTCACAAAGTTCTCCCGCCACTCGAAGTATAATATTAGAGCGTTTGCGAGAACCGCTTTCATAAGTCTACTTTTCACTTTTGATTTATTGGACGCTATCAATTTCAAAGCTTACACCATTTTGACATTTCTATTCGGAAAATAAAAAATCCATTCCCAATCGATATCGGATCGATAATCACTCCAGCCTAAAATTACAAATCAAACGACAAATTCGAATCGCGAGAACCATCGAACACTCGACTATAAATAGAAAACCCAATCAAGACGCTCGATTCGCATAATCATAATAACAATTCGCAAATCTATAACACGAGCCATCGAAGCGTAACACAAGCCAAAACCTTCACACTTCACCTAAAGCTTAATGCGTCAAAGCTCTCGTTTACACGAAGCGATCCCTTCGAGTACACCTTTTACACGCACTCGAAGCACACACCTTGAAGAACCTTTTGTCTGCTATACAGTCATAAACATCGTCATATTTTTCGCTTAAATACGGAAGAGACGCGGTTCCATTACTGAAATTGCTCCGGTAGAAGAGTCGGGATTTATATCGCATCACGCCCACTTTTAGGATATTTGGTCGGAAGGTGAGTGTGCTGGATATTATGAGTTGTTAATGGATAGGTGATTAATGGGCGGTGGATTTAATACGACGTTTGAATGTGTGGAGAGTTGTGTAATTGGAAATGGTTTATGTGTTTCGGGTAGTTGATTTTATAATTTAAATTTTTAAATATAAAATTTATATTCTTATAAATGTGACCGAAAATTCGTTGCGAAATTTAAGCACACCTGTGTTTTTTTTTTTAGAAATGGGCACATCAAAAATTTCATGCAACCTTTTTCTTAGAAAACTTTCGTATTTTTTTAGAAACAGATGCGTTGAAATTTTCTGATAATCTTTTTTTAAAAGCAAACGTGTCGAAATTATTCGTACCAGGCGCAAAACGATATTTCTTCGATTCTCATTTTTAAGAAAAAAAAATTGATAAAGACTGAATTCGCATATGAAGTTTACAAATAATCTGAAGTAATAATCTTTACATTCTGAATACATAGAGTTAAAACAATACGATATTAAATCGATAAAATGTTACTAAATATACATACAAAGAGCAATCAAATATGCACGATCATAAAAATTATATGCAAATGCAAACGTATGAAAAAAATTCTATTCTTTGTTATTTTACTATTATATTAATTATTTAAAAAATAAAATAACTATTAAGCCAGTCCATGGTGCAGCGATAACGCTGCATGGATTGTCATTCGTAAGGAAGATGGCGATGGTAGATTCTGTTTTTACCAACTACTCGATAGTCTAAAATTGGGTATTTAACCATTTGACTCAAAAATGACAGTATAATCTCTCATTGTTGAGACTATTCCAAAAAATTGTTCTGATTTCTCAATTTCTCCGAATTATATGATGTGCCGACGTCGCGATTATTATAACAACTATTGTGTCGACGATCGGCACATCACTTTGTGCGGTTCGGAAATTTGAATCGGTTTTCTTTTCTTTCCCGCCTACAAATCTCACCATATCGCACCCGTCGTTTCATAATTTCCCTACATAGACTAATCCAGATACTACCAATCAAATGACAACACTTGTGAAAAAAAAACTATTATCAAATAATATACATTATAATATATAAGAGGACATCCGCACAAAATCCATATTTCAGCCACGGCTTTAGCTTCTTAGACAGTTTATAGAAGATTTGATTTATATTCTGCCGAAGATTCGGTGGGACAAATAAATGTATGCAAATCGTATTCAGGTTGTGCGATTCTCGATGTCCGCCCCTCGACGCTCAATGAAATTGCATGAAATTTTCATTTGAGGGAAACGACAATTTGTTTGTGTATTGTTATAAATTCGGTACGCTTGGGTACTTTAACAGCGTGACGTTCGCGCTTTTCGGTCGTTGGCTGCTTTTCAAGTGTTGGAAAATACGATTTTAGATCCATTATAAATGGGCCGGTTTCAGTTTGCCTTTTCAGCGAACAGTTTTTATTGTGTTGACCGCGGTGAGTATTTTCATGTTTGAATTATCATAAGAAAAGGTTAGCTGAATTCGTTGAAATTAATTCGGTTTTATTCACAAATCGTACGCCCAAATAATTACTTGAGGGTTCTAAAATTATCTCGTATGTAAAATGCACAACTTTTGAAAGACTTCATTGAATATTTATATGGAAAATTGGGCCAATGTTCGGTTTTATATTTCAAAATTTACGTTCAATTTTTAAACCTTCATAGTAGAATAAGAATTTTTTTCATTTATAAAAAATAAACCTTTTCTGATTTCCAACTGAGATATAATTCGATGTAGATTAATGAGTTTTTTCCACATGTAAATTTTCATTATGCATAACACATATCGTTTTGCTACGAACAATACATAAATTAATCTAAAGTATTAAAATAATTTATAATTTATTTTATACATTGTATAATTTATATATAAAATCGATCGAACTTAGAAAGAAAAATAAAGCCAATATACGCTATTAAATATTCATTTGCAACCTTCTAGAACCATCCATCGCATCAGTGAAAAGTTTACTAGTGCTTTTACACACTCAATAAGGACTCCCGAAACCATTAGTGAGTTAACCTGAAACCTGTAAACCAAACGAATCGATGGCCAGTTTTATGACAGGAGCATTAACGTTGAACAATGTAGGTCATGGTCATTTTGTGGCTGTCGGTCACACTTTCAGCTTGAATTTCAGCTGAAACATCTTTTTCGCTTTGATAAGGCGAACCGATAATGACCGCTTTACGGGCTCAGAAACGAATGTCTCTTTTTCGATATCTCCTTTTTTGTGGTTCTTTGAAACATTTTAGGGACATAAATAACTGCTCGATTAAGTATATTTCCTTTCTAATAAATGTGTGTTGGAGTTTGTATTGCGATATGAGATTAATAGATAAAAAAATCACTATATATATTTACTTTAAAGTTCAAATTATATTCTATCACAGTGATATTCAAATGTGTGAATTCATGTTTCGAAATATTTCCAGGTAAATATATTTTCATGTCATAATCGTTTCAATGTCCTTCGAAGAAAAAAAAATTATACGTGAAAAGCACGGGTTTTTATTATGTCAGTAGTAGAGATTATTTTTTATATGGAATTTCCTATTCTACGTTTCTAGCATTGCAATATTCAAATCACTACACGTCATAGACATTTCAATAAAGGAAATATAATATTACACGGCACGTAGTGTAAGTCATTGGAGGCTATACAAGAAAGTCAATATTCCGGAAACGATGTTTTATTCCTGCTCCCTATTTTTATGAATATTTTTTTGAGTCAACCTTCGTTTGATTTTGTATGAAAAAGTCATAAGAAAAGAAATGGGGACCGTTTGCCGACTTCACCCATAGTACATAATTATTTTCCATTCTCTTTATACACATTGCGTATTCTAAAAAAGAAATAAAGCACGTTTTCGAATGCATTAAATATATTCGGAAAAAATATATAAACGCCTCAATTTTTATGTGAATGTGTTTGCGATTGATTTCACGCTTATTTCACGGCGTGCGAATTTAACTCGACCTTGTGGTTGAAATTTTGAATCGATACATCTAATAATAAATTCAAAGGGTCTCTGTTGTGTGATTCGTAAAATATTGAAATACACACGCACCCTTCGCTCCATCGATTGCAAAAGTGGACTATTGATATTTGAGTTCATGCCTCAAACTGGGCCTTCATATGTAATTTTTAGAATGGAAAATGGCCTCTTTTTCAAAAACAGGAAGTGTTTAAATAGATTTAAAGTGGAATGAAAGAGCACTAGGGCGTATTTCGAGTCCGAATTTGTCGACTCGTAAAAATGTACGAGCCCATATTCCATGCAAATTTAATATTTTTTATGGCGAGGTATTTTTCCATCCGTAAACTCAGTTGTTTTCTGAACGAGCGAACGTTTCAAAAAGATGCAAAATTTTAGCGAAACTCGAGCGTTGAAATAATATGAAAATAGCCGAGAAGTGGAGGAAATTGATGTTTTTATACATGTTATAAAACTGTAATTTTATGTTTATTAGTTCAAAGAGCCAGTGATAATATATAAAGGAAGCTTAAAATAACTCTAAAAATTTTCAACACAAGACTCCATAATTAGCAGTTGCTCTTTTATCTCTAAGTTAGTTTTCGCCTTATTTTTTTTTTACAAATTACCTTTTAATTTCTGAATCATTCATATTTAATTAGTTCTTGTTGTTAGTTTAATATAAGAATAGAAGTCATACAAATTTTACTAAAAACATAAAAAATTAAAATCACATTACTATTCAATAATCAGCATACGAAAATAATATAATATTAACTTCCATACAAATACTACAAATAAAACATTCGATCCGACGACAATTTCAACCGAAACTAAAGCTAGGGGAGTAATACAAACATGACATCCAATAATCCTTAACCTGAAGTCGACTTCTATTCCAGCAAACATCGCCTGCATCGAAAATAGCGATTCTCAAACTTCGACAGTCCAAATTCATTATCCTCGACGATAATTATAGTCAATTGTCAACACGCCACCGGATCAATCAAGCGGAGATATTAATTCTCTCCGCCGAGTGCTCGTTGGTAATTCGACCGATTAAGATACTCGAGGGTTGTGCATGTCAGAAAATGTGTATATGTGGAAGGTTCGTGTTATGGTTGGCAATTGGCATTTCGATTGAGTGTTTTGGTTCCTTTGTCGTTAATCTTGACTTAATAGTTTCCGAATACTCTTGCCGGTTCGGGATGTAAATACAAAATCGCGATTAATTTGATGCTGGTTCGACAATGGGTTTGCACGTTTTGCAATCAATCTAGATATGTCTTATTGTTAATGGTATTGATTAACATGTTTGGTTTGGGTTTCGTTGTATTGTTATCTTATTGTCTTCATAGGAATATATTAACTCATTCAATGCGGAATAGACAATAATCGTGTTCATTTTGATATTTTAGCCACGCTGAAAACACGGAATTCGTGTACACACAAATATCAATATTCAGTTTTTTTGAGGGTTATGACGAGTCAAAGTAAATGCCGACTCTAAAATCATTTTTTTTAATTCATAATATTCACTTATTTTAGAGTGGCGACTATCTCGCTTCGACATGATATAATATCTCAAGTCGGAGCAGGACAGCATTGTTGGTGTATAAACACAAGTAAAGTTTCTGTGTGTTAGACAAGGGCAACAAATATAGTTCCATTAGGCCAGGCGCACACTTGCGTTTTAGTCGCACGCGATCGAAAATGGAACACATTGTTTTAGGTTGAAATGCGCGCATATTTCATATGTTTATGTCAACTGTTTGTTTCAAATGCATTTGAAAAATTTAAAAAATTTGAATTTGAGTTTATTTGAAAAAATTTACGTTATAGGGGTACCACCGCAAAAATTATAAGGGAAAACATTATAAGGAGGTTTACTGTACATCATTTTACTCACACAAACATATTTTCCATACTTTTTCAAGATCGTTATCTACAAATAATTTCAATATAAATTATCAAATTGTTAAATAAAAAGATAATAAAGTATTTTTTTATAGAACGCATCAAACCCTATTGACCACTGAAGTTGATGAAATGAAAAGTGATGTGATCAATAGATGAATGTGATTTTGTACTTTAAGTATAATTGTGAGACCGTTTTTTATACAATATAGTAATATAGTACGGAGTTTTGAAAACCTGGCCAATAGATGAGTATCTTTTGAATAATAAACGACCGAATTATTTTATTATTTTTTGAAGACATTTGATATATTAAAAATTGTCAGCACCTCGCGAATGTTCCTTTTTTTTTGTTCGCATTGAATTTAGTTAAGAACAATACTTTGAATCTTCACATTATAAATGGACGAATATTATGATAGAATTTTGCAAAACTTTTATCCAATAAAAGTATTAATTTCTTATCGAAAAATAAATTATATATTTCCAATAAATTTTATAACTTGTTTCTCGGATCATACATCATATGAAACTTATGCAGAGGACTTTCATAATATGCTTACATAAACGTCACATTTTCAATTTCCTTGAAAGATTCTCTTCAAACAAACACGTAAATATCCTCTCTATAATAACAAAACGCATCACAAATTCTTGTTATTTTTATTTAATTAAATTCCCTCAAAATTTTCTACAGCAACCGTATCGAAACCGAGCTATCGAATAAATCAAAACGTTATCCCAGAATCAGTTTAGAATTTCATTCGGCAGAGCAAATAATGAGTACGCCGCTCACGATCCTCGCATTTATTCAGACCAGAATAATTTTCCTCGCTTTTCGGCGCATTTTTCGCGTTTATTAATTCAAAATAACGACTAACCGTTATAAATAACGGCGAAAGTTACCACCGTCGACGTATTAAAACTATAAAATGCCCCAGCGGGGAGTTTCGCACGTGTCCCCCTCCGATTAAATTACACCGCGTGAACTTAGTTAATTAACTTGAAATAATTCGAACGAGATAGCTTCGAATTATTCTCAGCAGAAGTTCATCTGCTTCAAAAGCATAGTTTCCGAGGATTAAGCACTCTCGAGGAAAAACAGGATTGATCGTTCCCGAGATGGTCCTCGCAAAGTTTCATACGTCTGATGGTGAATCTGGTTATTGTTAATTTTCCGAGAAATTCGATATTATCGAGGAATATGTTCCGACTGTGTTTGCGATTTCGCAGAAGTACTTTTTGTTGTCGGGTACTCAGTTATTGCTCTGGATTCGAATTTCGATCAATTCGCGCGACCCGTATAATCCGATCGGATTGTTTGGTTTCTAGATTTTCAATCATGATTATTCGTTTATTGTGGAAATTTTAATTCGTTTTGAAGTACAGGCAAATATAATTGTTTTTTTAATATATATTTTAATTCAATATTAATTCAGTACATTTTCATGAATGAAAAAATATGTATTCGAAAATACATCGAACCGCAAAAATTTCAATTTTCCACAACTCCAATACAGACTACTCGAAACAACTTGCACAACTCCGATATCGAAATACGGCTTTCGTCCACCATATACATAACATCCATAGAAATTTTCATGGAATCCAGCATATTTTTTCCGAAATATCTGTACAAATCTACCGTATTTATGCGTCGGTTCCGCCATTTGATTTTCTGAGATTTCCGCTTCGCCAACAAACGTACCTATCGAACCCTTAACTTCGGATCGCATAGTTGACCTGCGAAGCCTTCGGACCAAATTCAATTATATGGATAAAGCCGGTACGAATTGTACATAATGTATTCTTAAGATAATACGTTCCATATTGTCGGGTGTACGGAAAAAAAAGAAAGCTTTTCGTCCGAAATTACTTATTTATGTGAAGACCAAAAAAATCCGAGTCCGCATATAACTATGGAGTTTTGTATGAATGAGGTCAACCTTGTAAATTTATAACTTTCTCGTTTGGTCGTTTATTTATATTTTAAATATGGACTTGCGAATTGCTCTGTGATAAATTGGAAAAGTGCGACGATTTGTGACGAAAGTTTTCGGCTCAGCGAATCGTTTTTTTTTTTACTATTCGGTGTATGCGTTGTTTTAAAATATTATATCGTCTCTGGAACTTTATCTTAGTGGTTGAATCAATATTTTTTATAGTTGCTTCATAGATTTATGGGTTTTGTTAGTGAAAAGTTTTCGTGCTGAATATAATTAATTGTAAAATCTTTCTCAAAATTCGTTTATTTGTTGTTCCCTAATAATTCATCAAGTTTGATAGTTCGATGAAATTTGAATATCTTGGATTTTTTTATTATTG
Organism: Hydropsyche betteni; assembly: GCA_028571205.2. NCBI lineage: Eukaryota > Metazoa > Arthropoda > Insecta > Trichoptera > Hydropsychidae > Hydropsyche > Hydropsyche betteni. The sequence goes on along the minus strand of JAOXNN020000052.1, from coordinate 2,535,588 downwards.
ATTGTCTGAAATTATATAGATTAATTATTCTTTAATATAATATAATCATTAGCATTAATGAAAATCATTATTGTAAATATAATATAATTTTTTCGAGAATGCCATATTAATAACTTGTGTTTTTAATTCACTTATGAGTGAATCCTCACGCAGCACAAATTCAACGTTGGTTATACGCATAATTTCCAAGCAAAACATAATTCGTTTTCAGCTAAAAGACACACCTACTCACCATATTTACCACAGCTAACCTTATATTTTTTCACAAAGCTAAATTCATTCGACACTAAAAGAATACTTCCCATATTTACATATAGCACATGTAATATAATATTTTACTGTCGAAAACTGAATTCATTTTATACTACGCAAACATATCAATTTTCTTTATTTATCGTACTCTAATAGAAAATAGTTTTTTTTTATTCTGAATTAATTTCTATACTAGAAAAATATTTTCTTTTATTTAATACTAAAATGGATTTGAGAAAATATCCAGATTTATCATTTAAGTGCTTGATATTCTTTGTAAAAAACTGAAGAATACGTATAACAAGATGAATCTTTCTGTATTTAAAAAAATAATAATTTGATTCCAAACACCTGTATTTATTAAGCTTCTTAAACGTATTTATTTTTATCATTTTAACAAAAGATTTTTTATTTTAAGAACCATAAATAAATAACCACATTTTTCTTTCTTTCCAGAATATTTTAACAATTCATATAATACACATATCAAAAATTCTTAAAATAAAATCTTCACATACACCAAAGTTGAACCCTACATCTCTTTCCTAACCATACCAAATGATTCAACCGCAAAAGATACCAAATTTTCTCGACCCTCACATTGACCACGTATCGCAAATATGGAAATGTGTGCATTCCGGTCATTCTAGGCGACTATTTAGCTAATGTTTGTATAGTGAACTCGTTACAGGGGTACGTGTTTTTCCGCTCAACAGGGGAAAGCTTTTATCAGAGCATTAGCTTTACATTTCGGCTTCGGCGGGGTCACTTTTATGACGGCCGCTTGTGTTTTTCGGATAAAAGCCCGTCGTCCGGTCTTCGCCGAAATATAATGGAAAAATGAAGAGGAAAAAATTCGAGGAAAATCGGGTAAAAATGGGTAAAAGGTGACCGATGCGCGTATGGAAAGTTCGGTGGGTGTAATGTGATTCCGCTCCGATAAGCCTGTTTTATATGACGTATATGTGTGTACGTTTTTTTGTGTTCGATATATATTTTTCGTATAGTTAAAATATATTTTTTACATATTCGTAATCACCTTGTTTTTAGTTTTTAGATTTTTTTTCATTTTTTAATATTCGAATAAATTTTATAAGCTCCTCGTAAACTTCCATCTTTCGACCAATGACCTCTTCGAAGCTATGCGAAAAATGAAACTTCATGTAACTCATAAAAATTCCTTCGCGCCTCTAAAATACCCTTGTTTATATTTCATTAAAACATAAAATATTTTTAATACTCATTCAAATAACATCAGCATTACGACCCGAATTTCAGAAGTTCCACCATCCCTCAAAATCAGATACTTTTTGGCTATTTCGCTCATACCGGATAACGCATCCGAAGTGCGGATACTTTCCGAAACAGTTTTTTGTATAACAAGATAACGCATACACAAAAAGCGAAATCCCGCATCAGCAACACGATCACATCCGTAAATATTGAAACACACACGTTTTCACAGCCTCACCTTAAATCCGGGCAAAGAGTGTTGAGCACACACGAAGCGATAATAATCGCCGGAGCAAGGCCCCGTAATCTTTCTTGAATAATGAACAAACCCGGGTTTTCGAGCTCGAAAAGCACGAATCGCAAACAACACAGACACGAGGGCCATCTAAAGATGTGGTGTGTATGTGCTCGAGAGCCGGAGACAAGAACGCTCGAAGTTGATGACAGCTTTTTGTTGTGCTTTCGCTATATGGTGTTTGTTTTTAAACATGCATCAAAGGTATTATAATGATCTGTGTGACGGTAAATTGTATTTTTTTTTTTGCTTATATTATATTATAATACTAGTATATAGGCCCAATGTTAATAACATCGGCTGTGAATCGATAACCATACTATTATGTAATAAAATAAAAATTAAATATATCTATACAAAAATATTTTATAACCGTACCGTCTGTTTTTATACCGTGTACGAAAAATGTAATTTATAATATAATACATAGATTATGTTTAAATTTAATATATTATAATAGTGCTTGTTTTAGAATTATTTTATGGTATTAGAAACATTATTATTAATAGATTCTTAGAGTATAATTAAATGACTAAATCCTATTCTCCATCTGCAATAATATCCACAGATTATTCAGCTGAGAAGAATTACTGGTAATGGATTCATAGAGTCAATTCTAACTCTTTAAATATCAAGTTATATTAAGTTTAGTTTAATCACACTAACTGATTAAATTAAGAATTATTCATATAAACATAATTAAAATATTTATCAAATGTTAAGAATTGTGGAAAGTTTAATAATTTTTAACAATTGATGAAATTAAAAAATAAATAATGCATTCAATTCGTGTACCTTTGAAAATTATATATAGACAAATGATTTTAATTTTAACCTCATAAGTTATTTTTCTCTGTGATTAAAAATTCCATAACATCCGACAATATTTAAAATAAAGCTTATCATGCAGCGAAAGTTATATGAGCTGCTGTAATGATGTTGATAACAACATTATATAACGAAAAATACATAAAATCATATTTAAAAAGATCTTCAAAGTGTTTTAATACCAGCGTAAATATTCAACTCATAAAAACAACATATTTTCGTTTGATTGCCGCGGCTTAACACGAAACACATAAAAAACCGCGAGAACTTTCGCCACGGGCTTCGAGCAAATTAATCGAATGAATTATGCAAAAGTTTGTTAATAAACTCACCCGGTTAAAATTAATCATGCAATTTGCTCGATATTAATATAAAACATGAGAACCGACGTCGAGTCCGTTTTGATTAATTCGCACTTGACCCATATTAAAATATCCCATTGCAGTTTTCGAATTTCGGTACGTAATTGCTGCTAGAATTTGGATCATTTATGTTTCGAATATCGAAATAATGAAATATGAATTACGGTGTAAATACAAAATTAGTGTCGATAAATCTTCATGAAAAATGTAGAGTTCTTTGTATAGATAACCTTGGTAATACCGTATTTATTGATCCCTTGATATCATACAATCTCGATACTCTATATTTTTTACGTACGATGTTTCCGTTTCCGGTTAATCTCACATAATACATCTTTGTGTTTTATTTCTAGAAGATTTTCATATTGGAAAATATTCATTGAAGCACATAAAAAACCTTGGATTTATTGTTTTCGAAGCTTTTAATATTTTACGTATCTTGATTAAATATTCCTATTCCCGAAGCGCTATCAATTGTTTTATATCTTCAAATTCATTCAAACGGAAAATTTCTATTATGAATTGAAGTGACTTTCAGAATAACTCAAATTAACTTTTACAACTGAAGATTATCGGAAACGTCCTAATGGCGGTGATTATCATCTTACCGCCCTTCTTGCTGTTGGGAGCGTTTCGAAAACGCTTTCTCAAATAACTTCCTAATTGCATTACACCAATACCGCTTTTTATTGTATTTATTTAATGCGCCAAGAAAATTTTGAATGAAAAAACCTCTTAAAAGCTTTGAGAAGGTCTCGCGGAAGTTTTCTTTGGGGAACGATGAAAAACACCTTTTCATCAATTTCAAAAAAGGATCGTTTATTTCTGAGGCAAGTTGTAGAAGTGTCACATTGCTCATGGAAAAAACTAATACCTATAGAAGAGCAGTCCTTTCATATCATTTCCGCTTGACCTTTATTTATTTGACAACACATCAAAAACATTATTTATTGTGACGGAAAAAGCTGAAAATGTATTCTGTGAAAAGCTGAAAATATTGTTTTCAGAAAAGCTACTGAATCTTGAATTGTTTTGCGTGCTAAAAAAAGCAGCTTTGATTTGACATTTTCACGTGAAAACTATTCGTACGCAAGCGGTCCATAGTTACAAATGTCAGCGTATTAAGCTTCAAACGTCAACCCTTCGAAATCTAGAATCGTTTTTCCTTTTTGAAATTCAGCTCAAAGATCAAAATGGCTCTGCGAAGTCCACATTTCAGATTTGATAGTTATTACTTGAACGAAATCCTTTTGTAAAACTGAATTTTTCATCTTAAAGTCGTGCCAAATAACTCAAATAAATTTTCTCAACACCCAGCCATTTTGAATTCACGTAAAATTGAACAATGACACACCGTACATCAGTTTTCTAATACGAGCCAATCAATATTCAAATATTATTTAACCGAAACAAAAAAAAAATTCGAACACAACCATTCATTATTTTATACTATAATAGCGACAACCTGGAGTCAATTTTCCGATCATATTGACCAAAAAATCATTAATAATAAACGACTTTTTTTCATAGGCAGGCAATTTATTTTGTTTGATATTTAATCCGTGTCATTTTCGATGATTTGTTTCTGGGACGCCGCTTTGACCCTACCTACGAATAAACGTCGCCCTTTTAAAATACGCACATTAGTATCGCGTAACGAAATTTATTGCTCGAAAACGTGCTTTGCTCTAATTTCAAATGAAAAAAATACAAATTCTGTACATATACGCTTTAAAGAATAACGATTTAAATAAACATTTTGAATTCGGTGAAATTTTCCACTCCGTTTTTGTGTGTATGTATACTTCGCGAAAATTCGTCTTAATTGTTTACATCGGGCTAATTCAAAATTAAAATATTTTTTAATGATTATCAAATGATTTTGAAAACATTTATAAGTAATAAACGTCTCGTCTTTTGATATTATAATATATAGGATTCGGTATTATTAAATATTCAATTAGTGTCTGATTATCTAATCCAGTGTTTAATAACACTAGAGTTATATGCAAATTAGAGTTTATAAATTAATCAATTAATCCAGCTTAACAATACGTTATTAGTAACTATAATATCCAGATATGTTAGAGTCGATGTTGAGGCTATTTCGCATGAATCACCTCTCATTCAGCACAATGTCGGCAATTTTCCACCGATTCGTTTCTGCTTTATTAATATTCTGTACGTTGCTTTAACACTAGAGAATACTTCACCCTTTTTCTATTTATGTACGATGAGATCCATTTATACTCTCGGATGTTCCTCATATATGAAGGATATAGATCAAAAACTTGGTATTCATCAGCAAAAATTATTTATTTATTTCAACAATAAAAGATTCTCAGTTTGACCTCGAATAAAGAGAGATAAATTTGAGAATAATGACAAAATAATTTCAGATATTTTTAGAGTATAAATTAGTATGTATTTACAAATTTTTATTTTATTTATGGATGGTACTGGTAATTTTAACAATAAGCGAACACTTTTTTGTTCTCATTATTGATGATTCATATATTTTTCGACAATCCAATATAAAAAAATAAAAATACATCATAAATAAACAATGCAAATTTTCAACCAACGAAAAAACGACAAAAACTTCACCCAGACACCTAAAAACAGGGAACAGAAGGGCCCAAAGCGGCTGCACCGTCCACGAATCGATACCATCTAAAAATAGGCCTCGCATGTGTGGAACCTGAGGCACTCGTTCTAACAAAACCTAGACCTTTCCACGCCGAATTACCCACGAAGGACGACAGCCTTTGCAATTACGTGCAAATCCGGATGGCCCATTAGGGGGTCCTCGCCGGCGAATATTTTAAACCGGCACGTCAGCGATATCCGGATATTGTATGGGGTATTGCCATTATTTCGGGGTGTGTCTCTGTCCCGGGGGTGAATCTTTGTGGTTATCGGGAAGAGGAATCTTCAAGCGTATCGTGTGGTAAAGGCTTCGATTAATGGTGGGGTGATGCGTCTTTGTGGTAAGTGCCGGGTTTTATATTGTTGTTTGGTAATTTGTGGTCGTTTTTGTTGTTGGAGTTTGCGATATCGAAATTTTATCGGATCGGATGATGCTTAAATATGATAACATCTAACATATGATAATATAAAGTTTTAGATGATTTATTTTGTAGAAAATAATATAAGTTATCGGTTGTTTGTTATTTGTTACGGTTTTATATTCTGAAATTAAAATTACCATATGTATCATGCAGATACGAATACTTTTTCATATTCATTGCGTTTTTTAATACGTTCAGGAAGAGGTATTGAAATCCCGTACGTGTTTTATATGAGCGGTCAACGATTAAAACGTTAGGTATTAAAAAAGTTTGTATGCGTATCCATGAATAATTGCTTATTTTTTATCACATTTTTTTATACTAGTACAAATATCGTATCCCGTTTATATTCCGATAGGATTAATTGAACGTTTTATTTGCCGTTTTAATAATATCAATTTCATTTTTCACAGATGAAGCCTTCATCGGAACGCGAATGACGTCAACGTCGAAAAGCAACAACATAGTTTGAAAAAACGTGGACTTTTCCTTCGCTGAGTTCACAATGGCCGCCGTAGACACGCTCAACTGTCAAAGGTAACCTTTTTCGAGAAACACTTCTCCTTTTTCGAATTAAACCATAACGCAATTAAGAGATTTTGTTCTCTTTCGCAAAAATCGGAGACGTCGACAGTTCAACACAAATGAATTTAAGCGGCGGATTACGAGAAATTAATTTAAATTTAAATCGTCGACATAACGAATCGCTTTTTGGATTACATTATTGTATTATTAAACGACCATTTCATTCTGAGCCGATCGGCCAGTGTATAAATAATTAAAAACACTTTAGATTCGATAAGTTGATAAAAAATGCTGGATTCAAACATCGCGTGCACCGACAAATACACTTGGAAAATTCACTTATAGAAAACAAATTGAAATTCTAAGCAAAACTTTCCTACTATTTACCGTAAAATCTTGTTAAGCTAACCTCTCGATTAATATCGTGCTCAATTTTTTCGGAAATTGTTCGCGTTTTCAGTAAATTTATAAACTTTTTTCTTTCAGAGTATTCAAGAAGTCATCTCCGAACAACAAACTCACTTTATATCTGTGCTCTCGAGACTTAGTGATCGAAAATGGTGTGATTGACAAACTTTACGGTGTTCTATGCGTCGACCCGGAAATTTTGGAATCAAAGAAAGTATTCGGTCAAGTGACTTTAACTTTCAGGTAAGTCATCCTTTTGAATGCACCTGAATGTGAATTCTTCGTTGCATCGTTGCTGAAATGTTTCTTAAAGACATTCTGTTCTACCTGAGGAGGAATTTCAATAGACTTTTGCGAGAAATTTCAATAACGTCGCTGTAATATTTCATTCGTGTGAAAGAAAAGGCTCCGTGTGCGCTTTTCAGTTTGTCTTTTAAAAAGGGATTTTTTTATATATCTCTCGGAAGTATACGAGACGTTTTATGACTGAATATATATTTTTCCAAAGATACGACGCTATTTTCCGCATTCAATGACATTTTAAGTAGAACCATTATAGTAATTATACGGCTGTTTTCAATGTAAAAAAAAATTACTAAAGGTTTGTTAATAGGAACGTAAAAAGGTATACTGAAATTAATTCTGCATATTTACTTCTATTGAAACATTTGGAATTATTTTCTCATGATTGAAAAATATTCAAAGCAGCAGATTTCATTCAATAGAAGCCAATCTATTGACTCGGTTTGATAATCGCTAATAAAAATTAATTAATGAAATTCTCGATTCAGTCAAAAATCAATATAATAAATTTCCCAGAAACCTTTTATGTTTCACTGACGTTTCAGCTGGAGGAAGTTATAAATCAAAAGTCATAAATCAATATGTTCAATTTTTTCCCTAAAAAATTTCATTGATTTTTCGTAAATAATCCTATTTCACTAAAAAATTTATTTATTATTATTATACTAACTAAATTTCATTAAATAAGAATGAAAAAAATTGATGCAATAAAATCTTGAAATGTATCGATTTCGACCAATCGTACTAACGAAAAACTTCGAACGCCATCGATATTCATTCAAAATCAAAACGAAAAACCCCAAACGCCCAATCGCCGTAAATAATTCAACGGCAACACCGACAAAACTTTAATTACCCCAATACACAAATCGGCCTTGCAAAACAAACACGCACGCACAAAGCTCGGCCGCCACTAACTGTGATACACTCACATCCCGAACGACGAATCCGTTTAATTGCGAACCTATCCCAGGCCCAGGCCCAGACCTACCCTAGCCCAGGCCCGGTTTGTCCCTTTGGCATCGGCAAATGGACCGTACTTGCTTTGTGCTCCCGCCGCACGCGGAAAAGTTCGCGAATCTGATTTGCGAATGGGGTTTTCGTCCTTTTTGGCGGTTTGAGTACCCTAAATGCTTCGAAATGGTTTTGCGGGATGTCGACGCGTTTTGTGTGAAGATTTGATGGTGATTTGTTGGGTTTTGGGTCGGTTTGAATTTAATGTTTAATGTGTAATTGTTGTAATTTGTTTCGTTTTGTATCGAACAAGTACGATATTGAATAGACGTTATTTTTTAATAAAATATTATTCGCATCATTATTATATCAATATATATATAAAAATGAATTGCGGTGTTTTACCTGAATTTTTTTCATGAACCAAAAAGAAAGGCTATTATTTTTCGACTCAGACTTTTTTCTTACAAGATTTAAATAATGTTGATATATGAAAAGTTTACTCTATATTTAACGTATTCTGTTAAAGCAAAGTTTTTTGATAAACAATTTGAATGGCTTCTATTTTGCATACAATTTCGCACGAACAAAAAACTAGCTTTTCTTTTGTGAAAATTTGCTTTACGAAAAGCCTTTTCTCCACGCAACGTAAAGAACGTATCAATATCACCGCGTTCAATTTCATATTCCCGCCATATATACCTGAAATTTTCCGGGCCGAAAGCAAAATATAATCCGCCTACACTTTCTCCATTTTCCAGTGAACACATTTTAGCATAATTCGAATTTAATTCGCCCGCTTTTACCCCGCGCCGGGCCGGGACATTTTTTTCCGTGACATTCCGGGTTAATTTCGTTTATGCATCCGCCTCCATTTTGGTGTTTCACTTTGATGATTCGCATTTTTTCAAGGATTATAAATAGCGCGAGAAAAGTGTACATCTTTGACGGAAATTGTCGACGGGAAGAGATTTTTCCGGCGCAAAACGCGGCTCGGTTCCGGCGAAATAAAGCTTCGGTCCTCGCTTTAATTTCGTCGGAACAATTTCGCAAACTCTATACAAACGTTGACAAACTCTCTCGAATCTAATTACGGACTAATTAACGCACGGCAAACGCGAATTCCCAACTTACAACGGCTCTTTCAGCGCTTTCCGTGTTACGAATTTCGCATTTGATCTTTAACACTTTTAGGCATTTATAATCTGAGGGACTGACGGTCGAAGTATAGCTCTTGACATACGAAGATGTAAATAAATAAAATATTTACTTTAGAGCTGTCAAATTCGACTTGTTCATTGTTCCGATATTAATTGATTTTCAATTACTGAACTCAACACTTCTCGAGATTAATAAGTTTAATCCAAGAAGAAAATTTAAATTCAAAATCTTTAGATTACTCAAAGATATGACATGACTAAAATGATGTAGTAAAAAATATTATGATTCAGTAACAATTAATTCAGAAATTTTTAAACTAAATTTTCATCCAAAGTTTTGAAATTTTAATTTTAAATTTGTTTTTCCTAATTCTCACCAATAATTGAAATTAAATTTATTTTATATGTTTAGCAAAAATAAGGATGATTTTTTGCATTTGATAAACAATATTTTTGATACTTGGAAATTATAATTTTTTACTGTCACAACAATGAAAAATTACTACACTTATGATATACAAAAATTTTGACCGTGAAATCGACACCATTATTATATGAACAGTAATTAAATTTTAGATCTTAATTCAAAGTTCGATAAGTCAAAAATTATTTCATTATAAATAAATATATACATAAAATTTTAATCCGCACATTAATGAATCAGTTTTTAACTTTATTATTTATACACTTCAGCAACAAACAACTAAGTTCGCGCAATATCAATTTATTAGCTCCAAAACACAGACGCACAAAACTCACCATCAACCCCGGCCATATGGAACGAAACAAAAAAAATCTATTAAGCAGATTAAACACCAACATAGATTTTGATTAATTAAAAAATATTACCTAAAACGCTATTTTATTCAGCAACCGGAACGGACGCGCCTGCGATTCCATTAATTAAGGCCGGCTTAAATTGTCGTATGTTTAGATCAAAAGCGCCAAAAGCAAAAACTCATTCGAATCAATTAAAACGGCGTCGAAAAACCGAAGGGGAAAACACTGGGAACGATTTATTTTGAGGTCATAATACACAGAGCGCGGAGACATTATAGAAATTTTAGTACATGAGCGAAGTAATTTCCTATGACATTGCTTTCCTGAGGGCCAGGTTCCCAAAGTGAAATAGCATCGACCACTGAGAAACTCTGTAAAATAAACACGTCTCGTGCAAAAGGGTGTGTTTAATATTTCAGTATCGCGAAGGGCCGTTTTAAGACGGCGGACCGTTACGGATGAGTTTGCTTAATGGATTGTTCGTTTTTGTTTGTGCGATTCGTAATTAATTGATGGTATTGTATAGAACCGTCTTGAATTTGGTGTGTAGTAATCATTGAAAATTTTAAATATTTTCTCGTTTAGAGCTTATATTGTATAATGCGAGAACAATGTGTTTCCGATATCAATGGAAGTTTCTGGCTTTGTTCTTTGTGCGATAAGGGGAAGGTTGTTTTCAATTATTTGAATAATGGAACGACCCTTTGTCAAATTATCTCAGGTCGATGATTACGTCCGTCCATTGGCCGCATCAGATTTTGCTTAACTTCGGTGATTGATGGAAACTAGCGTATTCAACAAAATTAAAACTGTTCATTTTTAAATTATATATAGTATTTGTAGTAATGTAGTGAATTAGTCCCATTATGAAAGGACTTATTGTTAGACAACTAATAAATCAAAAAGCGGAAGTTCATTATTCAGTTAATCTCCGTTGAGCTCAGAAATATGTACGTACTTCAATATAGACGCTGATTTATGATAATCATTAATTTAAGCTACTGCTTTAATATAATAACATAAATTCATCATTCTTTTCAGAACCTTTATTTTTAAATCTTATATTAAAGCATCAAACATTATCAAAATTTATTAATACCAAATACAAAGAAATCGTATCATATCTATTTATATAATATAAGCCGGAGTATAAAATGAAATAATATATATATAGAAGGTTCACGAAGATAAAAGAAACTTATATTTTTAAAAATAAAACCACCTGTGACATATGTAGTATCCAACTACTGAACACTAGTCAGCCTCGGTACAAAGTTATAGTTTGCAATATTTGTTATGTAAAATGTACATATTTGCAGCATCACGTTGTAAGCTATAAATATAAATTTCATATTAAATTTCCTGCCGTTTTGTGTTCATACTTATTGCATCGACGAGAGTTATAATATATTGTAACGTTTGCTGCCTTTCAATATTGAGTGATTAAAATTATGCTATAGTAATATAATAATACTAGTATATAGGCCCGATGTTAATAACATCGGCTGTGATTTTGTTAAGAAACGGAAAACGATAAAATGTGAAAACC
>JAOXNN020000052.1:2408652-2523768 GCA_028571205.2 Hydropsyche betteni | reverse complement strand
ACAATAAATAAGTCAAAATGAACACTAACAGCGACGCATTTTCACTAATTAGAAACTACACAAAAATCAGGAAGAATACTTAAATATGACTCTGAACACAAACTAAAAAAAAAAACAATGAATATTTACAAAAAATACATCGACCCAAAGAAAATATAAAGCAGACATCGTCTTCATAGAACTTCACGAATAACTTTTCTTTTAAATCAATTTTCCCGACAAAGTTACGATTCAAAACCGCTATTTCACACGGTATGGAAAAAGTGCAAAAAAAAAACAACAAAACTTGGCATGCTCTTCCCGCATCAATTTTCATCACATTTTAATATGACATTCGGACAGGTTATAAATATAATATATACGTTGGCCGCTGCGAATGTCCCTAGTGCACTTCATTTTCGTTCTTTTTTTCCTCTTGCCAAAAGTTGCCACTTTCGCGGTGAAAAAAATGAAAACGTACGTCCGATAAGTTCACTGAATATTCGTTTGTTTCCGCTGCTTCTCGAAGTAACTTATCGCATAAATAATGTTATCGAAATATCGTGGAGTTTCCGTGATATTTTCTGTACGTGCTCGATTTTTTTTTATTTTTTTGTAATGCACCGATGTTAAGCGACGTGTGATGCGGTCTATTTATGGATGTTCTTGCTTGTTAGTTTATTGTAAATACCTTTTTTATATTACGCGTATAATTTTCTGATATGTGTCTGCTATATCTTTAGTAGATACTATAATATTATAAATCGTTCAAATTCAAGCAACTGCTACTTTGATCGCAGAATTTATCTGTAAAAGCTGAATCTTTGAAACTACATATACATGGATAATTTATATTTCTAAAAACTTTCCTTAAAAATTTATATATTAACCTTGATGGTATTATATTATCATTTCTGTGAAAAATCTTGCGGCAATTTTTACAGAACCCCTTTGAGTTATTTGGCGCATTCGGTTGAATATCAGCCAATTCAATAAATCTTCCAACTCATTGCGAAAAAGTTATGGTCAAAATATTTATTATCAACTACCATTATCCTGTTAATTTATCTGATTTGGTGCTTTGTGGTTTTAGTTATTTCGAAATTAATTTATTTATAAAAATAGAAAGATTTTTTTGAGATTGCCGATGTTGAACCCAATGTTCTAAAAGCTCAGAGATTTTTTTTCAAAAATTACTCCAGTATTTTTTTTTTCAGAAATGATAACACCATGAAAATAAATCTTTAAATTTTCAAGAATGACATTTTCAAAATATAAGTACCTGTTTAAGTATAATTTTAAATATCAGGTTTTTATAGATATATTCCACGATCAAAATTGCCACCTTGTATTTTTTAACAACCACACCGCTTTCATGGCGCTCAAATCTTATTCAAAATATCAAATATAAACAGAAAACGATAATCCAATATATAACATCTAAATAACCGTCCAAAACCGAGTGACATATTAATCGAACACCGAAAAACCGATCATTCGAACTTTCGAATGAACCGGCCGAAAACGCACAACCTGAATCCATCCGAAACGGGATTCGGTCGAAAGTTTCAGACCCGCAGACAAGCTTTTACGTTTACAAAGTTACATCTCACCCTTCTGAAAAAGATATGGGACGGGATTTCGGGGGAAAGGGACGGCCGCTTTCTTTGTACCAAGATTACTAATGTTACACGTATGCCTAATATGGTGTGTATTATATTGCGGCACGACACACGAGGAAAATTCGACTAGTTTCGAGGTAAAGTTCAGGTGTACGTTTTTGTAAATTCGATACTTATTTTTTTTGTATATGATTATGTAATTTTTTATATATTCTCTTTATTGGATAGTAATTTTTTTTATATAATAACGCTTATATAAAATACATTACTATGTACTCGAAACATTACAACGATATCACTCTATATAATGAAACGGTTTACGTATCAATTGTGTTGAAATATAATTATTTATTTAGAAGATTTTTCAAAATACACATCTACCGATACTTAATAAAGCTAGTCACTGTTATTTTTTTTTATAAATTTTAAACATAAAAATTAAAATCTTTTTAATCGTTGCACAACTAACCGAGTTTCCTCGTCGTATAAAACCTAGTACAGGTGTGTTGGCCAAGTTCTACCAAAAGCGGACCTTCTGGCAAACCAGAACCACCTAATGGAATATAAATTTGTACTCGTCTCGAGGCTTATGAAACATTAGCGAGAGAGACACGAATCCGGCTAAAGTTCCCGAATTCGCGCAGCCTGACAAACTCGAACACATATCCAGTATACACATGTTATTTTCACGAATCGAAAAAAAAAACTGAAGCCAGACCGCGGGGCACATGAGCAACAACCTCAAGGGCCTCAGCTTTGTTCGCGAATACCTTCAGGATGTGTCAGCACCTGTAAGCAAGGGCAGGTTGTTAGTGCGGGGGCGGAAGAACATAAGCCCATTAGCGTTCCGCCTTTGTTTTTGCGGATGTCTCTATGGCGTGGTATGTGTATGTACACATACATACATCTACGTAAGTGTGTGTGTGTATACTGTTGCTACAACTACGACTAATACATCCAGCTTATGGCTCGGGTAAGGCGATACTTTAAACCGAACCTGACCCCTCACCTGCTCGCCCTCGACATCCTATAGGCTTGTACTGTTGCTTGCATGAGGCAGACGTGGTCAATTATCAGTTTAGATTATAAATTTAATTATTATATATTTTTGTGTGAGATGAAAATCAGATGTGCTATTCTGTAGGTATGAATTTGCCAATGAGAAGTTAACTATATTGGTATAAGATTGTAGGTGGTAATGTGTGTCAGTGAGATGTGTTCTATTTGGCGTTTTGTTGACTCATTCAGGTATGAAGGTAACTTGGGAAATTCCTGAAGTAGATTTGATTTGATATGGAAACTGGTAGGTTCGTCAATGATAATGAGAAATGACAATTGAATTTGTATAGTGATGAAATTTGAATTAAAGATCTCAAAAGATATAAACGTGCTTTGAAATAATATAATGGTGTTGTGAAAGATTGTTTTTTTAGATGAATTTGTTGATTCGAAATGCCTGGAAAAGCTCCCTTTTGCGTACCCCTTACGAAAAACCTTCCGGCTAATTTCATAGAGACGATTGCCAACCGCGAACCACAAGATAACATCCCCTTCAACCCCTACAGTTACCTGCATCCTAATCAATAAACATACCCATCAACCGAGCTCACTTTGAATTTTGCCTAATTGAAAATTTAACTCGGAAAATTTGCGAATTATTTAAATAGTTCGAATTTGTTGCGAAACGCCGTATACTTTTTTGTCACCGCTAAAAATTCCTCGTCTTTTAAGGCGCAATTTTTTTGATTGTTCGCCGAAAGGCTTTGACTTTAAAACTTTACCATTTGCACTTCCGCCACATGTTGATATTGAAATTTATCCGAAACAAAATGTAGCAAAAAAAAATGACATTTAAATGTCAGAGCTTTTTGACAGAGCGTTCCCTCGACAAATGCAACCCAATTCTGAAATGCTTGCCCGATGGGAATTTTCCATTTTCCGCTCGTTCCCTTTTCACGTTATAACACTTTCATAAATATATTATACTTTTTTTGTTTATGATAACTTTTCGCATATGAGTTAACCTTTCGATTTTTTTTAATAATAATATATAAAAATTCTCATTTTGATTAATCGTGTTTTAAAATCCATCATCAATTAAATTTTTTTCAAATTCAAGTTTTTAAAAAAAATTGATGAAAGGTATATTTTTTTTTTGTAAATAAAAAACGTCAATAAGATACTTTTCAGTCATATAATAGATAGGACACGAACGTCGAAAAGACACGAATATTTTTCTTGAGAAATGAAATATTGAAATCTAATGGAGAAAATCAGCTGACACTCTTTGTAAGTTGAGGTTTTCTTTTTTGAAGCGGAGTGTGTTAAGTGGATTCACTCTCAAACAATCATTATGAAAAGAATATAATAAATATAAATTTCATATCCAATAAAGCGAGTTGATATTCTTATTGAAGTTTATAAATAAAATAATAAATTTGAATAAATACAATTTCACAATGAAATCACACACAATACACTTCGATTCTTTTATAAAACGAAACAATCACTTTTGAAAAATACAACAACACAAACACCAATTGAAACAACAACAACAACAACAACAACTGGGACATCGGCTGAAAACACGCAACGACCGAAAATGCGAAAACTTATCTGCAAGTAATCGGTTGCACGAATTTTCAAATCTGGCGCCAGATTTTCAAAGAACAAACATATATTTAGTATACATTCATACTGGAAATCCATAGAATACATTTCCTAATCATACATATAAACAATTTTATCCATCACTTCATAAACAACTTATACGACTCGATTCGAATCCAAATGCCTCGATACGGTTATCTGCATACAAATACAGTACCGCAGATAGAATTGATCATCCACAAGCTCTAATAATACTGCGGATACCGTATTTTGTATAGGAACGCGTATCGAAATTAATTAAGGTCGACTCTCGACCCAGCTCGACTTTCATATCCGATTCGAAATTCGAAACGCTCACCTTAGGGACCTGACTCCGTATATTCGTCAATTACGAATATATAAATGCCGTATTCGCTTTCGACCTTTAATTCTCGATATCGCGTGTCATCAATCAATCGATTCTCTCGGATATTTTGGGATTCTATTTCTAGGTCACATTTTGTCCGGTATGGATATTTTTCTAGTTTTGTACTACATGGGGGAAAAAAACGTATTTAAATTATTTTTTTAGTTGCATAAAACTATTATGATTGAAATTTTAATAAGTTCTGCAAACAGAAAGTTTCTTGCTTTGAGTATCATTTTTATTCTACAAACTTTTTATTAAATACCTTTTAACGTTTGAATATATCATAAATGATATTGCGTTGCTGATATTCGTTTAATTAAACCTTTATTGTTTATTTTATCTGCATAAAAAACATGAAATCCTAAGGCTACATGACTCTCGAAATACTCAACATAATAAAATATGCATCCCTCAAACATGAGTCGTTTTATATATTATATGTAAAAGTAGTGAAAATGCCAATTTTGAAAAAAAAAAAATAGTTAAGCTTAGATTTCTGTTAACATGGATGTTTTCTTTATATGTTTATAACAAACAAAATCAACACAATATAATATCCCCATGAAATAAACGAAATATATTTTTGGCTAAACTAATTTTTTTTTCGAAATTGGCGCTTACACCATTTTCATAAATGTATAAAGGCTCATAACGTTTTTATTTTTATATTTCTTGACAAATGAAAGTGACATAATAAACTTTCAATTATAAAAAAAGTTGTGTTTCAGTTATAATCCGATAATTTAATTACTACTTTAAGTTTTATATGTCTAAAACCTTAAAAAATAAATTCATAATAGTTCATAACAGTATTTTGAAATATTTTAAGACGCGAAACAAAAAAAAATGAGATACAACACTTTCAAATTAAAAGTTTAAAATAATATATTCCTCATTACAAAAAAAACTCTATACAATGACTTCACAACAATTACCAACACCTGTATTCACATCCCATACATTTTTCACACCTAAAGTAACAACAATACTTCTCTTTCACCGTCTGATTCTGATCACCATCGACAAAAAAACCCCCTCGTTCCCAACTAAATAAGCGCTTAGTAAGGAAAACAAAAAAATCGGAACAGAAATCTCGATCCCTTCGAAATCTCACCCGAAAGACTCGATCTTTATTGCGAACCCAAATAATCCGTTTTGCGGTCCAAAAAGACACGGTTCTGAACCCCATACTATGGCTGGCACTGTTAATAGCACCGGAGGAATGACAGCAGCAATATTAGCCGTAGTAATTGCGATAGAGATCGGGTAAATATGTTCAGATGGTGCCATTGCGGAGTTCAATTTATACAGTGACTGTTTTGAAAAGCGATTTATATCGTTGCCGAGTTCCGAACCGGGCTTTGACCTATATTTGGGCCGATGCTTTTTAATCTGGGCAAAGTGTTTGGGTGTGTTGTGTTGAATTCGTTTTCCAGACGCTGGAAAAGTTTTGTGTAAAGTGAATCTTATTAGTTTCGAATGAAATTGAGTTTAGAAGTGAGCGACGTGGTCAATAGATGGAGATGGGACGTAAAAAGTGATCGATTGTTAAATTTAAATTATTGTGATGGTTTCATATAAACAAAAAAAAATGTTGAATCAACAAAAATTTCGATTGAGTGAATCGTCGCCGTATTGTTTATTTTTTATTGCAAAATTGCAATTCATGTTTTTTTTAATAAATTATCGCCAGCTGTGAATTTACATGTTTTTTTTTAATTTAGCAATAAAATATTTTTTATATTAATTAATCACAATTTTCCTAATTTTAAAAGAATATTTAATATATAATGGTTATATTTTTCGATGTCAAATTTGTTTTGCTTACTTAGAACTATTTTCGAGCGATTATATATAGGGCGGTCATAGAAAAACCGAAGGATTTGGAAAAGTCTTAATTTGTATATATATAAATTTGTCTTAATTTGTAATTTTTATGTATTTGTCTATATTTGTATATATATTTGTAAATATTTTTTATTTTATTTTTTATAGGTTACAAAGCATCTTTTGCGGATTAAAATGGCTACATAGTATGTCTAGCAACGATTAAACTCGTTTGGTTTTTCTATTCCAGTGAAAGATCAATTATTGAAACTCGTAGAAAATACTGGCAATATTTTTTTTACTTTCACTGGAATAAAAAAATTCAATGAATTTTACTCGTTTTCGGAAATCACATACATTCATTTTTATCCTCAAGAATTTCTCTATAATTAGTAAAAAAGAAAATGAAAAAAATAACATATTATGACTTTTTCAAACCCTTCATCCTTTCAGTGGCCACTCCACAGCAATAAAAAGATAAATATTTTATTTTATTTTAATATCACAATGATCTGAAACTAATCTAACATGTTATTGTAACGATAATTAAAATTAGATCATATCCAATAATATAACATTAACAAGCATGTCACAAACGTCAAGCTTATTAGTCAACGCCATAATAAATATTATATAATATATTTGATAACCCAATATTGGCATAGCCAAAACTTCATATGCGTCGATAGGTTTTTGTACAAATGACAGATCCTGAAGGCCAAAACGACGTTTAGTTATATTATTATATTATAATATGATACTTTGTGTGTGTGAAATCAACAAACATCAATAGACATATGTTTAGTCAGTTATGTAGTTAATTGTTGTATGAAGATATGCAGTTGATGGAAATATATCGCTGTTGATAGTTATTATAATATTATATTTTGATCTTTCATAAAATTAAAACTTGAATCGAATGTTATTTTCGAAGATAACGTCGATGGGTTCTGATTGTTGGTTGTTGACACTAAATTCAACCATGTACAAATCAAATTCAACATTTTAAACTTCAAATTAAATTAAAGTATAATATTAAGACCGTTGTCATAATAATCAATGAAATACAATATACTCTTCAAGTTGATATTGATAATCTCAATTGGTATTTTTTACATACAAAATTAATTATTTTTTTTAATAATGGTATTTTTAATGGAATGTACTCAATATTTCTTTAATATATTTTTCATGAAATCATAAAAAAATTGAAAAATGAAGAGAATAAATGTGCGACGGTTGAATTAGATTTCTAAAAGACTTAATTTGAAGTAGAAAAAGTTGAATTTAATTTGTGTAAAGTCGAATTATGAGAGTAAACGCCATAAATAAATCTAACGAAACAAAATTTGAAGGCGTTTTACTAACCCTTTCATTCGTGAATCTTTACGGATAGCAAATGCATTAAAAATAATCAGTTTTTTTTTCGAAATGTTACGTATGTTCCGACAACTTTAAAAATCCGTCGACTTTAAAACAGCGAAGAAAGCTCTCGAATCGAGTTCGATTTTGGTTTATCTGTCGGACGGCAGAATTCCGTTTTCGAAAGTTTTAAGCTTCCCGATTTAAACGTTCTAAAGTGGACGCCAATTTTCGCCTTTTCACATTTCAGCAGACTTCTTTGTTCTCCGATAATAATCCTCATCCGTAAATATGTTCATTCAAAATATTATATTATTTTTGTTCCCAATATTCCATTCAAAATATTTCGTTGCAATAGTTAGTAAATTTATTTATTTATTTATTAATAAAACGCGACAGAAATATTTGATTAAATATTTAATAAAATGGAAATAAATAATATATCACATTACTTCAATTACTAAAATGATTTTGATCTTTTTTCTAACAATTGACCTTCTGTTTCCCCAAGTTTACTAATTTTTTTGATTCTTTTGCGATTTCATTGGCAGTATCCTTACACATTTTTATGAATTCATCGCAACATGTACCTGGATATCCTTTCAAATAAATCGGCACCTAAAATAAAAATAAATATGCTATGTATTTAATGATCAACAATTATACTATGAACTACCACATTGCAACACACATTATATAATATTTCTACTGAGTAAAAATTTTTTGCAACAATATATTAGGGGTTCCGCAGAAAATAAGGCTAAGCGCCTAATTTTAAAATTGAGTTTGTTTTATTTACTACAAAAATTAGTGCTGTTACTATGAAAATTAATAAATAATTCCACATTCTCTCGAAAGGTAACAGTACTATGTCGGGTTACTCCTAGTTATATTTGCATCTATAATAAATGCATGTAAACTGTTTTTCTTAATATTTCCAAAAGTGATAAATAGCCTTATTTTCTGCCGAACCCTTCATATATTATTTTCGGTTTAAGTACACTTCGATCATTTGTATCGTAATATTTATAGTATTTTCGATAAAATTTGAAATAATACAATTATTAGTGCTTACCTTAAATTTTAAATACGGGTCGAACTCTCGTTCCAACATTGTGAAGTGTTCGGACAGAGATACAACTGAAAATATCGCCATGAGATTATCTTTATAAGAATCGGACGAATACAAACTCAAAACAGTATTTTTGAATTTTGAAGAATATTCATCGCCTGCTCGTTCCAAAATTTCATTTATTTTGTAAACTTTTCCATCGCCAAAACATATTTCTTCGGACACTTTCACTGGAATCTAATAATATATTTTTTTTAATTTTTATATATCGATAAATATATAAATTTTCTTTGTAACTAGTAACTAAATATTATACCTTATTATCGACATCTTCACATTTCGAATTCTTTATTGCAAGAGATAAAGCAAAATTTGTTCCTTCCATCATAGAAACTAAAATTGAATCGAGCGCTTCAGTGTGCGGTGAACAATCTTTAGTATTGTCAAAATCGATAGTACTGTTTATAATCTGAAACACAAATGGACATATTACTTAAATTAAAAATTACGTTGTTTTAAAAATAATATTATATACACACTTCATACCTTTGCAAAGCTGCACAAATTCGGTTTGTGGACATTGTCTGACAAATATGTATGCATCCATTGTGTACCTAGCAGGGCTGTGACTCTCAACTTTAAATTTTTGCTTTGAAACATACTTTTCATCTCTTTTTCTAATTCTTTCCCATCGTTTGATAATGTCGTCGATGTGTTCCATAAAGCTTCGAATATTTGGCTGCAATGAAAACGTATCAATATTTTGCAGAGTTGTATTATGTTTGGGTTTTAATATTTAACTGAGAAACGAAAAAGAATACTTAACACTTTTGAAATTTAGTTATTTTAAAAAATATGATATTAATTGATGGGTTCAGCTTGATTAATCGAACTTATGTCTAATTATGTTCACCAAAATCATAATTCATGAATATAATGTAGTGGCCAATCATGATTTGTTAAAAAAATAACAATCATGCAATTTTTTTCTTTTCTTCATTTATAAATATATTGACATTGAATATATAGCGCTATATGCCTTTTTCAATATTTCAAAGGTCATAATCACATGCAAAAAAATATATAAATATATATATCGCAAACCGTACAATCAAGTCGCAGGCAAAAATCAAATTTACAGAACAAGGGAATTTTTCAAAAAAAAAAAAATCGCTAAAATAATCATTTTAATTAATACGTACTTGAATATTTTTCCGATTAAGCATCATTTTAACGACCATTCGTCCATAAATGATTCCATTTTCGATTCATCGTAAAAAGATTTCAACACCGACGGATTTGTTGCACTGAATATTCTTCTAATGTTAAAAATTATCGAAAATTCAATATTATAATTGTGAAATAAGACAAAGCGCATGTAAATTTAATTATGATGATGATAATTTCAGAAAGATTATGACCTTTTAACCCAACGAAGTAAAATAACGGTGATTCAATCAAAAAATTTACGAAACAATCAAAACAATTCATAGTCTATTATATAAATATTGTTTTTTTTTACTACTTGGAAAATTAATATTATGATTGTATAGATAAAAAAATGAAAACATACTTTTCAAAGAATCCAACTACGTTCTGATCCGAAAAGTCGACCTCGAGATGTTTGAAATGTTCGCATTTCTGACAATTGATCTGAAATGAAAATTTTATTTACATCTCTGAGCGTTTGAGTATGAAAAATATATGTATTTGAAAAGTCACTTACCGCAGTGACGGCCAATAGTAACACAAATAATTGTATCATCTTGAATGCTGTTTGATTGCAACTAAGACTTGAAAATCTTGACAACAGTATATAAACATAAATAATCTGTTTTCAAATTGTTCTTTTGACCTTTTAATCTATTGTGTTCACAAATAATCATATTTTTTCCGTGAAAAAAAAAAGCATATATATCTATAACAACATGAAGTGGAATTACAGTAAATAATTAATAATAATATTTATTCAACATTAAAATCATTTAAAACTAAATTCATTTTTTTAATTTGATCTCAACATTACCATATAGGTTCTCTTTTATTTTTATACGATATAATTCTTAGCGACAGACGATCATTTGGACCTATGAATTAAATACGACATTTCGATAATATTATCTTTAAGTTCATAAGATATCTGACCTCTATAATTACCTATAATTGACATTACTTAATTCTATTTCTTCGATATGAAAATTCTACTCGTATTTTATACACGTGGAAAATGTATTTCTATATAATACGAAACAACATTATCATAATCGATTACTAAAGAAAATGTTTAGCTTATTATATCCTCGATTTCAGATTTTCCCTGGGGCGTACGTTCTGTTCTCTTTTCTTAATTAGTCTGATCTATAAGTATTCAATTATTCGCATAAAATAATGCAATACTCGTTTCCTTTCATGATAAAGCATTAATTAATAATGATTAAACGCAGAGGCAACGTGTAATTCGTATAAGATTAACTTTCAGATTCATTATGTGCTCAAATATAGCAGCGACAGCACAAAATATTATAGTTTTTTTTTAATATTGCTTATTAAATGTTTTGTTTAAATACTATCTGTTGAGCCACTGTATTACGAATTGCGCTTTTTGAAAAATTTAAGCGCTCTCTTCCCTATCTGATGAATCGTATGAAAAATTCAGGAAAATTCTAAACACGACCAAAACCTACGGGAGAAAACGGCTTTTCCGCCGCGACAGCTCTGAATCTTGGTACAGAAGGAGCCTCAGGGTTCTGCTGGGTAACTGGGATGAGGAAACTAGGGACTAGGGACTGGGGAAATGGGGGAAAAGTGGGCCCAGGATCGCCCGCGGCGAAAAATGCCCTCCATGTCGAGAGGGAAATATCGCAGCGTTCCGCAGACGTCCGATTTCTTATGTCTACAGTATGATTCAAGTACTTTGTTTTTATTTTTTTATTTATCATACAAATTGATCATTAATTATTTGTGTATCATTAAAATTTACAAAACATTTTATGAAAATAATTTTTTTGTTTTCGTACCATAAAAATATTTTTGATATATGAAAATATTGATGTTGAACAGTTATAATTGAGAATGTACTTATTTAATGATGGTAGCTCGTTTTTTGTCAGTCAAGATACGGATGTTGCAAAAAGGATCGACCTGTATTCGATTTTACTTTTTTACACTCCGTCTCGTTTCGTTTAGCCTTCGTTAAAACGCGGCAAAATATGCTCCCGCAGATAACGGCGAATTATCGCCGTTATCCCGCCTTTTTTCGGACAGTTTTCGCCGCGCCTTTTTTCCCTCCTTTTTTTAATTTAAACAACAGACAACCTAAAAGGAAAAACTGCCGGCGAAATCGCATCGAGTGACTCGAGAAAATCAAAACACTTTCCGAGACCGCTCCGAGGTAATTTAAAATTTAACGCATTACTTCCCGTGCGATAATTTTATTTTGCATTTTGTGCGTAACGATTTTAGTCTCTTACCTATATACTGTTAATCTTATAAATACACTTACTAAAATAATTTTTATTTTATCATCAATACCGTTTAACTTATATTACACATTGTATATTTATACTTCAATACTAAATAACTTTCATATAACATTATGTTCCCCAAATATTATCGAAACAGATGTTTGAGCATCTCTTACTTACTAGCAAGCCGTAATGTCTTCTCACCTCAACAGCCGAATCCTTTGATTCCGTTATCGCTTCTCTTTGCTAGAACTAACCGGAAGACCTAACCTTCCCATTCCTCGTTTCCTTCTTCAGATACACTTTTAGAAAATCCAAAGAAAATCTTACGATGAAGACACGTGAAATTACCCATCAAATTTTAACAATCAATTTTTCAATAGTAACTATAGATATTTGCACAGTCTCCAACACAATTTTATCAAACCAATATTCGAATAATATCTCTGAAATGACTTCTTTGAAAAAGTCGTCGCGTGTTTTTATTTTCGCGAATGGTCGGATTGCAAAGTGAGGGGATCGGAAGGGAAAAGGGCACAAATTCGTCGGGTTCGAGTCAGAAAATTCGATCACTATGAAATGTATTTTGATAAAGATTATGTCAGGATACGGCTGCAAGGAAAAGGGTATTGAGACGAAGGGAAAAAACGACGGCGAAGATAATTCGATAGGTGGCATTTCTTTCGACAGGTGAAAACGTTCTGACACTGCTACAGTTTTATTTTTAACATTGAAGCGATAGACAAAACATGTTTTTTTTGTTATGAAAACTTTCATAATCGAAATTCCATTTACGTAAAGAGAAATTTACTATCGCTTCTATGAAATAATATTTAGAAATTATATTATCAGAATATGTGAAAGGTCTTCCTCATTTATTTTAAATTTAGTTTCGCCTTTTATGATAGCGAGATATTTTTATTTCGTAAAACATATTTTTTGTTAATCAACTTCAGTTATATACAAAATATTATTTAATCAAAAACTTTTCGTTATATAGATTGTTTTTTTTTTATTTGACAAATTTTTTTTTATGATTTACTAGATAAATGAAAAATCTCGAGATTTTAATGTATTAAACCCTCGAATATTAAAAATGTATACAACTTCAGGTTTTCCAATTCACTTTTATTAAATGCCCTGATTTCTAAAAAGTTAAGCGGCATAAGATATGATCACTTATTTAATACGACTATAAACTATTCATCAATAAACTTTTTAAACATTCAACTCCTCAAAAGATTTTTTATTTTTAAGAGCACATTACACAAATCAATTCAATATAAATATTGCAGAATCAATAGACACGACCATGAATCATTCGACAGAATGCAGTTTTATATTCAACTCTTAGAACGCAACCTTCAAAATTTGTTAATATTATACATAGAAAATATTAATGAATGCAACTTTTCCAACAAATATATCATTTCCATTAAATTTTCATTCACCATCCACTGAAATATTATAACAACTTTTCAATCATCGATCTCTATTTATCCTCACCCATATATCATTTCCATTCATCCGTCAAATCCATTATTCGATTTTCATCCACCATAGTGAGATAAAGACTTTTCGATAATCGATCTTTAGCACACTTCATCCATACATCATTTCCGTTCATTCTTAATCCACCATTCACAGAGATAAAGAAATTCAATCGTCGATATTCACTGCTCCTCATTCACACATCTTTTTCATTCATGCGTCAAATCTATCATTCGATTTTCATCCAGATAAAAACATTTCAATCATCGATCTTTAGCTCTCCTCATCATTTCCATTCATTCTTCGTCCACCATTCACAGAGATAACGACATTCAACGATCGCTTTTTAACACTCGTCACTCACACATCCTTTTCAATCATCCGTCAAATCCATTTTTCAAACTTCATCCACAATTCATCGAGATAAGACATTCCAACTATCGAACCCATGTATCATTTCCATTCATTGGCCAAATCAATTTTTCGTTCCTCATCCATACAATCGCATCCTTCCCGTACGTCCGTACGTCATACGTCCACTTCCCGTTTCAAACCCGCAACGATCCCGCATTCCTCGCACAGGGCCAATTTCCAGACTCGTCTTTCCATATTCAAATCCGGAGTGCCTTGCCGCACAAAAAGATCGCATCACAATGGCGAAAAACGGGAATTGCACCTGTGACAAGTGATGCGCGACGGAATGCAGAATGCGCCTAACCATGCGCCCCCGCGGTCCTAATCTCGGGCCAACTTTCGACTCCGTATGGAACTTTCTGGAAACGGGAATGCGTCCTCCTTCGGGCTCGAGGTGGTGTTTTATGACGCAGACAATATTGTAATGTGTGTGTGCGCTTGAACGCTTCGCCGGTGCATGGAAGTTTTATAAACTTTCACCCTAGCGATGGAATCTCGCGGCAATTTATACGTACAGTCGGTGCAAGTGGAGCGGAGGGAATATTTAGCTTGGGGTGAATCGTGAAAATGGGTGTTGAGTGTCCGAATGCGGAAGGATTGTGTCCGTTGTGGTCGATGTGTATGTTAGTTATATGAATTTGATTTAAAAAAAAAAGGAGATTTTTGAAATAGTCGATAAAATTTAAGGCGTTTTTTTTTTAATTTATACAAAGTTGATCATGTTGTATTATATGAGGGACTCGGCAGTAAATACTGGTAAACGCCAAAATTATAAAATTGAATTTTTTCTTATTTGTTATAAAAATTAATACGTTTACTATATAAATTAATAAATCATTCCACATTCTCTCAAAAAATGACAGTACTTTGACGGTTTACTCCTAGTGTTATCTGCATTTAAATGCATGTAAACTGTTTTCCTTAATATCACTGAAAGTGACAAATGTCGCTTGTCATTATTTACTGCCGAGCCCTTCATATATTAAATATGCTTAGGTATTAAAAACAGAAGACGTTAAATTATGCACTTACATTGAATCCTACCTATAACGACGGACTCGGGTACCTGGCATTGCTCGGACCCGGCATTGCTTTTCATCTTAAAATAGCGTCATATCGAGTTATAAAACAGTTTTAACGATACAGAAATCTTTCTAAGTGCGTAACCAACATATTAATAAAATTTAACTGTGATCAGACAAATTGTAAAGGCATGCCTAACTAACATACACACATAAATTCATTTTATTTATATAGATAAAATATAAAAATGATGATATAATACTTAGTAAAAATTTTTGAAAAATAATCGAGGTAAGAGCATTTCGATTTTAGCTGAAAACTCCGCTTGGAGCGACTGTACGTGTTTGTAAGTGCATTTGTGTGAAAGGCTGCTGCGGCAGTGTTCAGAAACTTTCGACTTTATAGTCGATCTATAGCTAATGGCCGTTAATAGTGTTCGTTTTCAGCTGGGAAGTGTGTTGCGCTACATTGTTTAGAGTTTAGTGCGTGCGTTTTGTGAGCGATCGAGATAATTTTTTTTTTCAATTTCCAAAAATATTTGAACAAAATAATAGTGTTATTAAAAATAATCAACTTTGACTATAATGCGTTTTGATTATTTTTTTCTTATGCTTTATGTTGGTGAGATTTTGTTGTATGAAGAAAATTTATAATTTCTTATTCTTTGTAAGAGATTAAACGTAATATTATAGTAATATTTATTAATAACGCTATTGACTTTTGCGAACCCGGATCTGCATCGTAATGAAAATATATGATAAGAAATAATTATTCATCAAAAATTATTGATTTTCCGTGAAATTCGCCTCAAACTCATCATTCAATTTGTAATCAATCTAAAAATAATTTTTATGAAAAAAAAACTTTGATTCAATCAAATATCTGCCAAGTCTCTTTCATACAACTATCAACTTCACCTATATATATTTTTTTAATATTTGTCTTAACAAATGTAATCAATATGCTACCTGTTATACAAATACACATTTTGAAAACCACCGGCACAATAAAAACGAGCAAATGACATTTTTCAAAAGAACACATTTGCATATTGCTTCAACATATCTTCTTACATTTCTATTATATTATATTATCACGCTATGCAATATCAACGATCAATTGATTTTCAATCTTATTAATATTTTTTTATATATAAACAATCAGATTATTTCAATGAAATAATTTAGATATCTTCAACATGTTATATATAGGTTTTAAAATCCAAATTTAAACTTTTTCAAATTAAACAATCCCACTTTCAAATCGAATTCAACCATTTTATAATCAAACCCAACCCATTTTAATTCTTTTTTTTTTAATTGAAATGTTGCAAATGAATGAATTTGATTTGTAAAGAGTTGAATTTGGAGTTTAAAACCTGTAAGCGTGAGCATGAGCATGAATGAAAGAGTAAGCGTCAGCATTAAAGTAAAAGTAAGCGTGAATGTGAACGTAAGTGTGAGGTTAAAGTAAAAGTAAGCGTGAATGTGAACGTAAGTGTGAGGATGAATGTAAACGTAAGAGTGAGGATGAATGTGAACGTAAGAGTGAGGATGAATGTGAACGTAAGAGTAAACATGAACGTAAGAGTAAACATGAACGTAAGAGTAAACATGAACATAAGAGTAAACATGAACGTAAGAGTAAACATGAACGTAAGAGTAAACATGAACGTAAGTGAGCGTGAATGCAATGAATACTTAATTTTCATTTTAACCCCGCTTTAAATTTGCACAAATCAGGAATATGCGCACACATTTCACTCATTATAAAAACAATGGATATATTTAGACACGCTTGCGCTCACGCTCACGACACGAACTCGCGTAACGAGAGATCCAGCATTATCGTTCATTCTTCCCGATTCAGACGTCCACAAACGCCCTCGCGAATCCGAATCATTAATCACAAACGCGGAAAACAACGAGCCTCCGGTTGGCCGCCGCTGCACAATGCGGCGCTGGCGGCGGTCTAAAGACGCGGCCATTAGCGGTCTGCGCGCGGCCATAACTCAAGACGGTTCAGAATGCAGTTAAGGAAACGCACGGCCGCTGCATGCGCATATTCGAACCAGCGAACAATGGGCGGAAATGACAAACGGCGGGAAATTGCGAGGCGCGGCCGCGAAGGGGTTGACGGCGTCGAGGTGTTCGCGGGAGTGGTGCTCAACTTTTTTTTTTCAACAGTTGTTTTGTGTTTGTTTATGATTGCCGTCGTAATGAACAGGAATTTTATGTGTTTTGTCTAAGCTGGAGATAAAACGAAAAATAACAAAAAAAATTGTTCTTTGTAATTTTAATGTTTGCACATTGATGCGTGCTTATCGGCGTGTTTATGTTTTATTGAAGTAGACTGTGAAATAATTTTGTGAGTGTGTTAAAATTGTTTATTGCATTTCGACGCAATTTTATGCTGTAAACATTATCAATAAATAGGTAGGGTAGGGCGGGGGTAAAAAGAGCCACCATTAATATCCCCGAAACTTACACTCCGTCAAAAATTTTGAGTATCGGTGAATGAAGGGTTAAAGGTAAGGATAAGTACTGCAAGGCGTCCTGTGAACGGCATTTGGGGTACACGAAGTCACGACTCAAAAAATACTCGAAAGTAACATTTTTTAAATGTTTTGTTTTTGGTCTGAGATTTACATGTGTCACATTACGAGGCTAGTTTCTGTATGGCCTTTTTGGTCCTTCACCATCTGATTGAGCGGAACACAATTTTCCATTTTTTCCTCTTTTCTTTTCCTTGATGCCCTAAAAGTAGGGTGACCATATTTCCCAGGACCAAAACTGACATTTTATTGATAACACAATATAATGTCAATTTTTTAAAATTAAATTAAATTTGTTAAGATACGGAAAATCATAAAATTTGAAAATGTTTAATTATTTATTTAGGAAACGGTAGAAATAAATATATTATATTTACACGAAAAATAATCAATAAAATGTAATTTAAAAAATGAGCGTCGCCAAACGGTATCAATCGCTTCATTATTTTGTATTCAATTATTTTGTTTATTATCTCCAAAATACAATATTTTTTGGCGATTATAGCTTTTATTATAATGACCATAAAGACTAAATTTGGAGCCCGCAACTTTCAAACTTTTTTATAGAACAGGCGAGAATTATGTAAACAGTGTAGCAATTATAGCTGTTATTTTAATGGGCATACAGGCTAAATTGGAATGCATTAGAATTCGCGAATATTAAACATCATATTATAGATTTTAACTGTATACGCATAAAGACCATATTAGAATATGTAAAGTCACGAGCGTCATTCGAACAGACAGACACACACACATAAATTCGTGATTATGGGAAATAATATATCATTAAATTATTATCGATCATCGTTCAACGTTAGGTCAAGTTAGGTCACAAAAACGCGAAATTATTTCTGAAGGTTGGATCAATTTCGAGTTTTTTTTTTATTTCTAAGTCTTTTATTTCTATTTCTACGTAAAAATATATAGATTTAAGTTAATTTCATATGAAAATTTTAAGTTTTGGAACAAAAATTAAACTAAAAAACTTGTTATTAAGACTGATATGCTGTGCCATAGTTTTGAGCTTAGTAATGAATGTGATTAAAAATCTATATCTGTTATTTTTTCTTAATAAATGTCGAGCCGTTGATTTTTTTATAATAAATATAATAAAACTGAATTATATTTTATTTATTTTGCTTTTATCAACTAAAATCCCCTTTTTATTCATATTGGTTCTTTTACCCCATCACCAACTCTTTTTGCCCCTTTTTGCGGGGCATAAAGGGCCACTCGAGTTGACTTTCTAAATCTTCAATATCTGGCGAATAAACATGAACTAGTCATATCCTTTAGTAATTATGTGTAAATGAAGTTTTACGCTATTCATTGGTATTTAGATCTTTTCCGGGACCCTCATAGTTAAATAGTTATGAAGCAATAATTTAAAATTGGCCCTTTAAGCCCCGCCCTACCCTACTAAAAAAGCATCAATCTGCAATATTTTTCAACATTCTAGATCAGTCATCGATAACCTAAGACCTGCGGGTCACTGACTGATCCATTTGACAATTTAAATTTCACTGGATTAATTAATAATTATTTTTTTCAATAAAATTTATAATATTATTCACTAAAAACTGTTTTAAAATATACCTACTGATCCAAAATACTTCATAAGAGCCAAATTTTGTTTGCTTCTTACCCATAACAAAAGAAGTCGCCTATACCTGTGTTAGTTAGTTTTGACTCAAAATACTCCATAAGAGTCACGTTTTGGTTGCTTCTTATCCACAGCCAAAAAAAGTTCCCGATACCTAAACTAGTTGGTTTTGTTTAACATTGTGTAATAATATTCTTAAGCAAATATAACATCTCTCAAAAATTTTACAAAATTCTATGAGATTTTGAAATGAAACACTAAATAATTCTTATATTATAAATAAGAAAATTTTATTTATAAACTTTTAAACATAAAATAACAACATTACTCAATATACGGCACTAATAACGATTATTTTTAATTAGTTTTAAATAATACATAACATTTAATAATTCATTTACAAACACATTATTTTAAGCGCCCAAATTAACTCATTCAAATTTAAAAGAACGCAATATTCAAAACAATACATTTTACTAAAAAATCAAACATATCATTGAAAAAAAAAAAACGAATCTCCACCCGAAAAAGCGAGAAACCCACGCATCCTTTCCCAATACCGAACCATCCATCCCCAACCATCTACTCACAAGCGCGTCGCAGAAATCCATAAAGCGACGAAATCGCGAAAGTCTAACGGCGCACTCGTGCAATTTTAACGCGGCGTTAATCACATATTCCTTTTGAATTATGCACCTATGCGCGATTTTAACCCCTTCGCAACGGCGCGGGATTACTTCGGGCGTTTGTGTGCGCACTGCGCATAATTAAAAAAATTAATGTTTCACGAAGACTTCTTTGACGGTCGTGATGTGCGTTCGTTCAAACATTTGTTTTGTGTTGTAGTTGTATTGTGAAAAGTTCGATGTCGGATTGCTGTGTGCGAAAAGGGAACAAAAATTGTAACAACGGCCGGACATTGGTGAAAAATGAATGCATCATATACATTGGGTTTCTGGAAACGTGTTAAAGCGTACACACCTTCGTTTGGTCGTATAAAGGGGTGACTATGGGTTTTTTTTTTTTTTGTAGATTATTGATTTGATTTTAGTGATAAATTACATGTGAGTTTGATCACTGAATCAAATTGTCATCGTTTATACCTCGTGTGAATAGATCTAATTAGTTACGTATGAAGATTTCTATTTATTAATTTTTATTTGTATTTGTATTTTAAAACATATATTTATAATACAGCAGATATGAAATTCAGAAAATCCATATCTAAAAATGATTTTATTTATCAACATCATATTTAAAGAAACTTTGAACTCAAACGTTAATAGAAAAATTATTAAACATATTCATTATTTTTAACACGAATCATAAG
Organism: Hydropsyche betteni; assembly: GCA_028571205.2. NCBI lineage: Eukaryota > Metazoa > Arthropoda > Insecta > Trichoptera > Hydropsychidae > Hydropsyche > Hydropsyche betteni. The sequence continues at coordinate 2,503,005 of JAOXNN020000052.1, read as the reverse complement.
TAGTTATCAATTAAACCAATCCGTTTTAATTTTATCGTGACCTTTTTGACACAAAATTCTTAAAAAATTACGTATTACCTACGTAACCAATTATATCAACCGATGTCTATTAAAATGGAATATAAAAATTATTGTATTGTAACGCTATTTGATTACAAAATTTTAGTTTTAGTTGTCTTAGAAGAATTGTCGTTTGGAAAGTTGTCTTTGGATGAGTAGTCTTGGACGAATTTTCGGTTGGACCAATTGCTCGTTGGACTGATTATACATTAGACCACTTTTCCGTTGAATCGATTGTCCGTTGAACCGATTATCCGTTGGACCGATTGTCCGTTGGACCGATTGTCCCTTGGACCGATTGTCCGTTGGACCGATTGTCCATTGGACCGATTATCCGTTGGACCGATTGTCCGTTGGACCGATTATCGCTTGGACAAGTTACCGTTCGACAGATTGTCTTTGGACCATTTATCGTGCCACCATTGGTAACTATTGAAAAATCAAACAACCCCGCTTCGGATCGGCAGCGCATTCGTCCCACGCACGGTCACCCTTCTCCCCATACATTTTTAATCCCCTTTACGTGTAACATTTTTTTCGCCGTTTTGTTTTTTAATATCATAAAGATCCGTATCGCGACGCGCTGACGGATCATCACGCCCGCGCGTTACTTTTTACGCGGCATTTACTTTTATGCGCGCATGCGCCCTTCTCCCCCTTGCACCTCACCCCCCCCCCCCCGTCTTCCGGGGACGAAACGGTGGTAATTACGGCCATACGTACGCCCGGTTTAATTTCGCGCCTATTTATTATACATGCAGCGCCCGCTCGCGGCCCCATTACGTATTAAAGCGGACGCGAAAGGGTTCGGTCATCGCTCGGGAGCGTGTTCCCTCGGACGCATTGTGTTCCCCGTGAAGGGAACGTGTAAACGTCGGAATGTGCAATCGCGGTTCGGGAACGCGCCTGTGATTGGTCGGGCTCGGTGCAAGGTCAACGCTCGGCCAATGGGGTGGGGTTTTTGAAACGTTGACTTGGAAATTTTCCGGATGACGCGGATGACGTCGTCGGTTCGGTGATGGGCAACGAGTTGGATGTGTTTTTTGGAGATTTGTTTGAAATTGAACTTGTTGTGGTTTTATTTTGATGTTTTGCCTTTGTCGTATCCGATTGTGATTCATTTTTTTATGTTATGGCTAAAACTTCAATATCAAGCACATCTAAAATTTAAATAAGTCGACATCATAATCAAATATTAAAGTTTCGGGGAATATTTTTTTTTATTTAAACTATATGAGCTTTTTGTGATACATATTTATTTTGAAAATCATTATTAACTACTTTCAATTTTATAGGTTGGCACAAAAATTTTATAGACTAATAAATATTCCTACAATTTTCGATCTATATGAAATTTAATTTTAGTTACTAGCTTTTTTCGTTTGCTTACGCTATTGTTAGTGTTTGCTTATCTCCATGTGTGCTAACGTTTGTGTGCGCTAGCGTTATATGCGCTAATGTCCATGTTCGCTAAAATCCGTATGTGCTAACATCAGTGTGCAATGTGACATATTTGCTTCATTAATTTAAAAATATATATTTTTCATCCTAGGCTTTATAGAGCCTCTGAAAGCACGTGACCCTAGACTGCTTTGCCCACCTTGTCCTAGACCAGTCCTGCATTTTTTTTTTCATGTTTTTGCCATTTGATTAGTAGTATCTGGTCTGGTCCATTTTTCACATATGTAAAAATATTTTGAGACAACTCGTACTAAAACGTATCGAGATTTGTAGGTGATTTTTTTTCTTGATATGACATTTTAATGAATAGTGTAAAAGTGTGGAAAATGAAGGAGGGCCGATTCAAACTCGCGAACTGCATATACTGGTGTGCTGACCACCGACCACCGCATGCAATAGTTATCACAATAATTGACACATCTACACATATATTATAATTCGTACGACGGTCGATGGAATACGAAATCGGAACCATTTTTTTGGAATCGTCTCATCAATGAGAAATTAAACATTCATTTTCACATCAAACGGTTAAATACCCAATTCGAGACGATCGACTAGTTGTTAAAAACGGAATCTACCCTCACCATCCCCACGGCTTGAAACATCATCCTTATGAACAACAATCCATACAGCGCACCGCTGCACCACGGGCTAGCTAATCCCTGCACATATTACTAAAAAATATTAAACACTTGACCCGACCACACACGCTAATAGTTACATTTCCACCCCGATCCCTATACAAACAAAATCAACTACCTATAAAATCCATGCATATTCCCAAATCCATTATAAAACTCATCTCCACACAAATTCAAACAATCGCATAGGAACCGTTACGTACAAGCACACCGAAACCGTTACATCCATTTTCGTTGCACTCTCCCTCCGCACAGAAGTATAACATCAAAAAAAAAAGTTCAAACTCGTCTTTGACGTCAGACGACTTCGCGCACCGTTAACTCGCCGCCGTACAAACAACCTACCCTTTTTTCACCTACAAATTCGCGAATATCGGCCGATTTGTTTGATCCCGGCGCGGTTATTCAATTTCGGGACTCTCCGGAGGAGGGCTGACGGTTTGATTACATTTCCGCCGCATTTAACCTCTTCCCTGCGGAACTTTTCAGCCGTGAGCCGCTTGCGAACATTAGTTAGTGTCGTCGCTAACAGCCGATTGTAAATCATTCTTTGCCGATTCAGGGGCGGAGTGGAGGGTCGCGGGGCCCTTTCACCTGATCGAAGGAATGTGGTGTGTTTTCGTATGATTCGTTGATGTTACTTGTTTTTTTTTTTTCTTTGACGTGATTTGACTGTGTAAAAGGACATGGTTGTGTAATCTTTCTATATATATTATATAATGTCCGATTTTTATCCGTCTGCAACGGTTATTTGAAACTCAATTACCGTTAAGCTCAAACTACTGCTTTAACAGGACATAAACATAGATTACGCTCGATGTGATTAAAGCAAATCGTTATTATATCAGACTTCATTTGTCAACTTACCTCTCGAATTTCAGCAAAGCGAGGAAATTCTTTTAAACCAAACGATCATTTGTTTCAAATATCCAATAAAGCATAATTTCTAGAAAAATAGGGGAAGAAAAGCAGTTTCGTTCGAATAATGAACTGTTTTTTTATCATTCGTTAGTTATAAAACGGTTGTCTCAATTCCTTTCAATTTACTAATTCATTTTTCCAGATATCATAAAATGATTTAGTTCTCGAATAAAAAAATTAAAAATCGAGTTTTTAATTGGACATTTTGAAGTTATTTTTCCTATAAGGAAGTAAATAAAATCTTTGTATAACTTTGTATAAATCTTTGGTAACTCACATATTATATGTAACGAAACATATGCAGTACAATTTTTATCCAAGGGAGCTATGATTTATGTATAATATAAATTATAAGGATAAAAGTCATGCTGGTTTTGGATGTGGATGACTTTGAAGATGAAACTGTGGATGTGGGTGGATTTAGTAGTAGTTTTGGGGTAATCTGTAGTTGTTTTTGGCTGTGGAGATGAATTTTAAGATAGAGTTATGGGTGAAGTAGATTTATGAGTAATTTTATAATGAAAAATAGTTCTGAGTAATTTAAAATATTTTTTTCAGTTTAAGGATAAATTTTTAGATGGTTGTGGGGATGGGGTGGATTATAAAGTAAAAAATCCAATGAAGGTAGTGGCTACGCAATCATTTTTTTCTTTTGAGATATATAGAAGAAAAACGAGATAATGAGTCCCTAATATTGGCTTAAATTGTGTGATTAGTTAGTTTTCAAGGCAATGATTTTATTTAAGATTTTTGAAATAAAACTCTAGATAGTTGCTTTAAATCGATCAGTAGGATCTTTTCAGACAAAATATTTTATTTTTATTATTTAGCTCCAGATACATAATATACTTTCAGGGATTAAATTCAACGAAATCGATAACATATTAAATTTTACATATAATATAACACTCAAATTATTGATTAGTTAACATATTAAAATTTGTAGTGATTTTGACAAGATTAAAATATTAAATTATTTTTTTAACATTCCCCCTCCTACAATTGGAGTAATTTTTAATAATAAAATCAGCATAATTGATCATTGTAGATGAGGCATCTCCGAATGTTTTAAAAGAAAAAATACCTGCATAGTTGGATCAACAGGATATTCCTATAAATATAATATTTGTTTAAATCCTTTCTTATTTTATAAATACATTCAATATTTTTTCAACGTGAAAATATAATATATTCTATGTTACAGGATTCTCAAAACCTATATAAAATAAATATATACAGTTCAGCAGCCACAGAGGATTTTATTGTAGAAAATCGTGTTATACAATTTCGTATAACAGGAAACCATCTCAAAGAAGAATTTACTGTATTTACTTTTGATACAGTAAACCTTCCTTATATCATATATAAAATGATTTCTTACAATACAATCCGTTTTTGCAATAATAAAACTATAAATATATCTTGTATGGTTTTTTAAATCCCTGTAAATTTTCGACATATATTTCTATGCACAAAAAAAAGTTAATTTAATTTGTGGAAAATATGCATGATGTGACAATTTTGATTGCGGAATTTATCTATAAAAAATGAATCTTTAAAACTGTTTATTTTACTTATAAGGGAATACTTTCATTTAAAAAAAAGCATTACGCGCCTATTGGACGAAAACAAATGTCCGAAAGCGAAACCACACCACAATTTAATTTGATGCATCGAAATTAGCAATTTTAAATACTTTCAAATATTCTTATTGGAATGCACTTATTTACGAATAAAAACGTAAACGTTTGCAATTAACTTGTATAAATCGATAACTCCACAAAAAATTTGTGCATAAATTTGCAAGGATAACTTTATTAAAATGAGAATATCTCCTTATGTGTAATTTTAAAGACTCGATTTTTATAGCTAAATTCTGCAATCAAAGCTGTCGCAGTAGAATTTCAAACCATATTCAAAAAAAATCACAAATAAAATGAAAAAAAATAATAATACTTACATACGGAAGGCCATGAAGAAAATGAGGAAGATTAAAACAGCGTACAAGTACTCGTTCATTTTGCCTGCTTCTGGAATCTTTGGGACTGCTGGAGCTTTTGCTGGAGCGGGTAAACTGAATTATTAATAATAAAAATACAAGTTACATTTTATTGTACAACACGTTTGTTTTTATAGGTTGCTCAATAAATTAGTCATTTCTTCAAACACAATGTTTAGGAAGACCTAAATTACAAATTTTCGCAATTAAGCACGGAGAACAATAATGATTCATATTAATAACCGCGATTTCAATTTTATTGTATTATTATATATTAAGGTCATACGTATCTATAATTTAAAAAAAAATACTATCATATGTCTATTTTTTTTTTAGGTTTTGTAATAGATCGATTTATGTAATAATATTTCAATTTATTGTTCAAAACAATTATTTTGTAATAAATCTTATAATATATGACACTCCATGCGTATGTTATTATTGAATCGCGTTAATTGAATTTTGCATTTAAGCATCGTCAATACGGAATCCGATTTAATCGACTTAAGAGGATATACATGTGATTATTGTATAGTTTAACAATATCGCACAACAATAGTATTGCAAGAACATGTATTAATTAACATATAATGTTTAATAATATCGGTTTTTCGATACCCGATTGTTTTCGACATTAGGCAACTCAATCAAGAAGATGCATAACATTCTCAATTAAGGTAACCTATCACGTGCACTAACGTCAATGTCAAAGAGAAATTCTAAAAGCCCATATATGTATATTACGTACTCATAACATCTCAAACTCCATACATTTTCAGTTTGAAAATAAGCAAAATTGTATAATGAACGGGCGTCTATTTATTAAAATATCACTTTACAGTTTAATTAGCAACACGAGTTTATCAAACACGCATCCATCCACGTACATAAGTTGTGCATACAATAGAACAAATCCATTACACATCCAGGCACATCACTTCAACAACACAATATCGCTCGATCGGAAAAAGCCAAATTTCCAACAACCATTGCGGCGTTAATAATTCATCAACGCGTACATTTACAATTACAAACAGACGGCGGAATCTGGCGAAATATGGACGGTTTATTTGGATGCATAATACAGCAAAGCCACTTGCCGTTCTCGCGTAATGGATTATCTTCCCCACTTAACCTTTGTACGTCAAACAAAACGAGGATATATTACTCCCAAACAAACACTTCCCCTGCACAACCGTGTTTCCTCCCCCGTCCTCCCAGAAACAGGGTGGCCCGTAACACGTAGAGCCACAGGTTTGTCCGAAATCGAAAATTAGAAAAGGTACCTGGCGAAAATTTTCCATTGTAGCGTCGGCTCGGTGCAATTATGATTCGGCGGTGTGTGGGTGCGCTTTGTATGGTGTGTGTATGGGACTTTTGCGAAGTTTGCCGAGTTGAAGGAAACTCGCGGGGAAAGTATGGATTACGGTGGTTGGCCGCAGTTGCGGAAAACTTGGAACGTGTGCGGGCCCTATTCGAAAAGACTATGCTTCTGCCTTCTGTACGTTCGCAAATTATTAAATTAATACGCGTTAATAATATGCAGGCTGTGTGCGTTGTTTGTTGCAGGGTGGTGTTTTTTTTAGGTGGTGGAAGTTTGAGTTTTTTTTTTCTTGTGCATAGTGATGAAGGGAGGGTGACTCAAAGAGATTTATTCATTCTTTTTGTATTATTTTCTTTTTTACAACTTTGAATCTCAAAATCTATTGGTTTTTCAGTTTTTTTTTCATTTATGCAGTGATTCTCATTTATGATGTACGTTTTTTTTTTTATTTTATTTAGTTTTCAGATTTTGAAAACTACTGCCATTTAGTATTTATGAGTGTTCATATCCAAACCATGTAATTTGCCACTTAACTTGAGTTATTGATAAAAATCGGAAACTGATTATAATCTGTGAACACAAAATAGATTTAATCAACATCATCATATGTAGCCCGTACATATTTATTGGAAGTATGGAATTTCAAAAATTACATAAACCTTTTACGAATGAAATTCGACCTGTAAATTCGATAATTCAAACAAAACGATTTCATATAAAATTCAACTTGTCAATTTAAAAAGTATGAGTTTAATTTTTAAATGGTTGAATTTTATTTGAAAAAACTAAATTTCATTTGAGTTTCTCGGCAGTATATAATGGTAAGTGACATTTGTCACTTTTGGAGATATTAAGAAAAAACAGTTAACATGCATTTAAATGCAAATAACATTAGGAGTAACCCGACATAGTATTGTCATCTTTTAAGAGAATGTGGAATTATTTATTAATTTCTGTAGTAAACTTACTAATTTTTGTAGTAAATAAAAAAACTCAATTTTATGATTTTGGCGCTTACCATTATTTACTGCCAAACCCCTCGCTTGAAAAAAGCTGAATTTGATTTGTAAAATTTTGAATATGGAATGTAAAACTTTTATCTAGAAATTTTGAATATTTTTTAATTCCGGATCAAAAAAATCTACATAAACACCAAAAGAAGACTAACCAACAAAAACAATATCACTACACAAAATTCGAAAAAAAAAAAACTATTCAACCATCAATCGACACGACCACCCCCACACATCACAATCAGACCTCCAAAACACCAATTCACAACATCACCCCACAACTCCAAACCGAACATTCCTCACACACACACCCACGCCCAAACTTCAGCTGAAAGAGTGTTCAGAGCAGAAATTACACGGCGATAGCGAGGGGGGCCCAAGAGCGAGTAGACTAAACACATTCAAGATGCAAGTGCGAAGCACACTGAATATTTAATTGGCTCTTAGTGTTGAGAGCAATATAAGTGAGGGTGAGGGGCGGCGCCGCGGGGGTGTGGGGGTGATCAATAAATGCACCTGCTCTGGAGGGATCATCTGGGCGCGAAAGGACTTTATTGCCAATTCGTTTTAGTGTCTGCCACCCATCTCGCTTCCGTTTCAGACGCTTTTAAATTTTTCATGCGACGCCTTAATATTCTGATTTTGCGCGTGCGGAAGGTGCATGCGAGCTTTCGGCTTTTATGAGTGTGCAATTGTCGCCGGAGTCGTTGAATTTTTGATTTTCGATGTCGGATATTGGGATTTTTCTTGACGGATGGTTTTGTGTTTGGACGACATTCGTGTTTAGTGTATTTATATAATCTTTGGTTTTGTGGGATTGTAGTATGGTCGGGATTTTTAGTAATAGGTTGCGGTTATATTATAATTGTATGTTAAGTGCGTACAGTTTTTTCACTCCGAGTTAAACGTTTTCCACTCCTAATTAAATATTTCCGTTTAAAATTAAATATTCTTCATTTTAAATAAAATATTTTTGATTTCAAAATAAATATTTTCCGTTTCAAATCTTCGTCGATTCAAGAACAATACGTCGTTTGTTGAAAATATTATTTCTCCATTATCATTCGCATTTGTAGCATCGGAAAACGATTTTGTATATTTTTACATACCTGGAATTAATAAAATAATAATTTATTATGATTTTATGATAATTCTGTAATATAATATAATAATACTTTATTAATAAAATAATTATAAATTATATTGATTGAAAATAAAAAAATATTAAATTTAAGATAGAGAATATTTCATTTCAAATAGAAAGTATTTGGTTTAAAAAGGAAAACATTCGACTTGGGATGAAAAAACTGCATATCTTTTATCATGTTATACATATAATTAAGTACAAATTTTTTTTCTCTGACCTTAAAATTACTTTTTAAAATTTTCTAATACAATTTAATTACAACGAATCATTATGAAAAAATTACATAAGGTGATTTATATTATAGTTTTTACACATCAATTTCAACTTTCAACCCTCAAATTCAACCTTCTACACTTCAAATTGGACGTTTCATAAACGGAATTCATAGTAAAGAATTTAACTGGTTACTACGTCAATAGTCTAAATAATATTTTCCTTCAGTCCATTTTGAAATGTAAAACGTTGAATTTGAAGTGTGTTCTCTATATACATATGTTATACATGTATATAAAGAATATTTTATTCTTTATCGCCATTTTTTTGATATACTAAAAGGAAATAAGAAAAAAAAAATAGTTTCTGAAATATTCTAAATCGCAACGAAATAAAAACAGCAACTGAATTGATCGATTTGAAATTATTTAAATTCTATCTTTATTTAAATATTCGCGATGAATCAAATAGTCTGATACTGTTTATTTTTTTCCTGCCGGAGCCTGTTTTGATTTAAAAAAAAAAAAAAAAACATAATTTTGTGTCGATGCAGATTTATCAAATTCGAGCGAGTTGAAAACGACGTTTTCACATTCAATATGCTATAAAAATGTCGAAAGAGCTAAACTATCGAGATTCCAAAACCTATTCTGGCACGAGATTTAACGGCTGAAATTTTCCTAGCTGCTTATTCGTCATACTATTATCGAAAACGTATGTTCAATATCAATATTGGTTTTTCAGAACACTCGAACATCGCGATTAAAAGTTCAACAAATTCCGATCGAGAATAATATCTTGATTTTTGAGTATTTTGCGTAAAAAATCACAATGAGGAATCTTTATAATTTAAATAAGGCATTAATAATAATTTGATATTGTTACATATGTGCAAATTATGAATCAATGGATGATTATTTGGTTTAAAAAAGATTAATCGAGAAACACTACAGTTTTTACAAATTAAATTCGTCGTTTTACATTTCGAATCTTACAAATCGACAAGAATCCATGGTAATGTATTCTATTGATTACTATAGGTTTTAAGCATCAAATTGGATATTTTACTGTCCATATTAAACGTTTTACACATTGAATTAAACGTTATACATTTTGAACTCGAAGTTTTACACTTCAAATTCAACAATGGATAAGTAATATTAATATCACCGGTGTTATAGTAATTAATGAAATTTATAACTATGATTTTTTTATTGATTTCATTATTTACTTTGAATACTTTCCCATAGTTGAATTTTAATTATAAAACATCTAATTTAAAGTGTAAAATTATCTATTTAAAGTGTAAAATTATCTATTTAAAGTGTAAAACGTTGAATTTTAAGATAAAGACGTTTAATTTGATATTTGATGTGTAGCCTGTCTTATTGTTAGTAGTAAATTTCTGGAGGTTGAATTTGATCCAAAAAGGGTTGAATTCGAAATGTAATATTGAAGTATGAAAATCATCATTACTATTAAAAAAATGTATATATTCAAATACACTTTTCGCACAAGCCGACTTTCATCAAACCCCAAACGATAACAACATATTGTACAAAATTCCCGATTGGATCTAAACTGAAAACATCTCATCCAACATTAAACAACACATAATTTTCAGCAACGATATAATTCGCGAAAGCGCGAATTTCCCATCCCCGGCTGTAAAATGTGTCAGTCGGTTTTGCGCGTCGTCGCTGAAACCGCTTATCAATTTTCACAGACGCGAAATAAATAACACACGAGCACATATATTATGCCGTACACACATCCTGTACGGCGTCATATAAACGTACATATCAGAAACGTAAGGGAGGAATTGAAACGGGCTCCGTATCGAATTTTCCGCGTCAGTTTTCCGAACGGCATCCGACAGTTTGTATCCGCAATGTGGGATTTCGATTGTTGCCTTTTGCACGTTACATGAAAAAAATCGGCGGTCGTTTCCTTGTTTCAAATAATATGTTGAATTTTGAAATTTACTTTTACATGTGTAGGGGTCATAGTCGAATATCCGATTATCTGATATTCGCCCCTTTTTCAATATTCGTAAGTTCGAATATTTGTAAAATTAATCGAATATTATTCTTGCTTTTATTAGGTACATAATTTAGAAAGTTCCTTTATAGGATGATGATACCTTGGCTTTTAGAACTTTTTGATATTTTTGTTTAGGATACGTGACAAATTAGATAACAATGGAGATGCAAGCGAATGTTGTTTAAACAACATAAAAAAAACCTTGAGCTATTAATAATCGATGTTGAAACAAGATGGAACTCAATAAGCATGATGGTAAAGAGATTTATTTTACTCTCTGAATCAGTCAACAAATCATTAAAGGATTTAAAATCGGACATTGTTACCGATGAAGAAATTTATTTTTTTTTAAAATTGCTCGATATTCTTTTGCCAATCGAAATTGAAAACAAATAAATTAAGTGCTAACAATGCTACACTGATAACTGTAGAAGGCATTTACCAATTTTTATTTAAAAAACTTGAAGAAATAAATACTGATTTAAGTAAAACTATGTTATTGTATATCAAAACGCGAATGGAAGAAAGGAGAAATACAACCCTAATCGCGTTAATATAATAATATTATTATTATATATTTAGAAACGGGGAAAGTTCCTCCCTCTACGGCATATATGAAATATTCGTAAAAAAAAAGCCGTTTCATTGAAATCCATGACACTGATTAGACTTTTTAACGATTTGATAGAAGCCGATAACTCATCTAACAACTCTAATTCAGAAGTGCAGATAGTAAATAACAAAATAAAAGAAAGAGAATCAGACACATTACAGAAACAGTTAAACAACTCAATCCCCGATATAATTTAAAACAGTGAACCTGTTTTTAATAAGGATAACATAAATTTTATTGAAAAACTTTTCAAAAACTTCGACCACGTCAAAAAAAAGTGCGAAATTTTGGATATTCTTTACAATTCTCTACTGTCGATCAAACCAATTTTAACGACAACTGAGAGGGTTTTTTTGGACAGCAGGCTCAATAAAAACAAAATTACGAACAAATTTAAAGGTAGAAACGTTCAATGCACTTTTATTTTTAGAGTATGTCTTTTTTTTCAATCTAAATAAAATTCCGATCTTTTTGATTTTGTTTGTTTTTTTTAATATTTTCTTATTCATATAATTTGTTCGTATTTTCTTTATGCTTTTTACTTTCTTTTGTAATCCACTATGACAATCTAGATAGCCCTGTATCTGAAATACCATAGTAGAGTATTATGCGGCGTAAATTTTTTTTTTTATTTTTTATCACAATAAACAATAAATTATTTCATATAAATATTTTATTCTTTTATTTTTTATATCCCCTTTTATTTTTTGAAAATAGTAAACAGATACCTAATAAATTATATATTCGGAAATTCGATTATCTGAATATTTTGGCAATTTCATATTCGAGATCCGAATAATTGATTTAACGAATATTTGGGATTCCTATTCATGTGTGATCTTCGAATGTTACCGGCGCGGAACACGTAAATGAGTATTAATTATGACGATATGACATCTTCGTCGAAATGATATATTTTTTTGTTCGTGTTCTTAGCATTTGTGTTATCCAATTAAATATTGATATGTGTATAAGCGTTCAAAATTATATTATGTATATTCCGTGTTTTCGTTTTCGAGTACAATCTAATTATTCGATGTGTGTTTTTCGCAAAATATCGCATTACTCACGATACGCTTCCATCGAGAGGTCGATCGTTATTTTGGCGTGTATTAAATTTATGAAAACATCTCGAAATTTATTCAAATGTTGGTTTGTTAATATTGGGTTTTTTTATATGCGATATATAAATGATTTACGTACAAAATATTATTATTTCGACTGTTGAAATCAAATTGGTGTATTTTAATATTTAAATGCGCGGAATTTCATTTTTATTTTATCCAATAATGATAACATATACGACATTTCAATAATATTAATAATAATTTATATAATATATATATAGACTTAATTTTGAAAAACGTTCAAATTGATACAAAATTCATATTTTGTATTATGTAAAACAAGTCAAAAAGGGGCCGTAGGTGAAAATTTTTTTCCAAATGCTTCACTCAATCAAACTTTACCACCATAAAACTATTAATTTACTTATTTTTTTTGGTTTATTTTTAAATATTTTCACAAAAAATTTTCGCAAATATATAGAAAAGTAACGGAGCGCTTTCCGGCTTGGAAAAAAATTCCGGAACGCCGTTCCGGCCCACTCCAGTCCACTGCACCGCTGATCTGGATCGAACACGAAGCCTCACATTTCCACGTTTCCGAATCGACAGACAAACTTCCGAACGGCGCAAACTAACCCCAGACAACAGGTCGGAATCTCGCAGAATCCTCACAGGCCGGACCGCATATATTATTAACACATCCAGTGTCAGGATACGCCTCCTTCGGCCCGCTTTTTCCGCGAAAAAGCCCGTAAAAGTTGTTAAAGGCAACGGCTCCGTGTTAAATATTCAGCGGCGCTCGTGTGGATGCGTGCCGCGTTTTTTTTTTATCTGAGGATGTTTCGTTTTCGCTTTTTTTTCTTCCTTGGCGAGGACTTTAGCGAGTTGCGAGGATCGAGGCAAATGGAGCGGGCGATGCATGCGCTTTTAAAGAAAATGAAAAGGTTTTTTGTACGGGTTGTTCTAAGGTATTGTTTGAACGAGTGATTATCGTAGAGTGTTTAGTCGGTGGGGGGTTTTGAACGGTTTGAAATGTGTTGGGAAGTTCTAACAAATGATCTGGAGAATTTTAAATGCTTGTATAATGTGTTTTTTTTTTTTGTGAAATTCAATATCATCTGTTTGTTTTTTTATTGTTCTCATTTGTTGGTGTTTTAAAAAATAAAATGATCAAAGTCGCGACAAATATTTCAATTGACGTGTCTTATATTATACTTATAAAAGACTCGTATTACTGACACTTTGGTGTCGCAATGTGGTTAAAAAATACTTTGAGGACCGCAGACGTAAGACCCGCTTTTTAGAACTCATTCTAGAAGACGTGAGTCGGAGAGTCGTTAGTTGAAAATCGTTTTGATAAGGATGTAAATGTTGTTTAAATTTCAAAAAAAAACGCAAGATTTTTTACATTAAAACGCAATTACACAAACGTTGCGTAATATAAATATTGAATACGATTCGGAGAAAGTGATCTAGAATCAAATAGGTGAAAAAAATATTTTTCGATACAAAAAGTTCTTCGCAAGATGAGATTTATGTATTGAAATCGAATGTTTGTTTTCTGTGTATATGCAAAAGATAGACTCTTGATTCAAATATACAAAAGAAAATAAGCACTTTTGTAATATACCTTTGTGCGTTATACTTACATGTCATGAATTTGAAAATAAAAAAATTCTCGTTCACATACCAGAGAATGATATATTATTTGAAATTGCGTTCCTATTATAATATAATCATCATTTATTTTACAAAAACTCAAAATGAAATCATTTATAATATAAATATCTGACTTTTATCACGTTATGTTAGGATTTATCACTAAACTTAACATCGTCCAATCTCCGGACTTTAAACTGAATAGTATGTGCTTTAGACTGAATTTCTCAAATCTCTCACCCTACCTCACCTAACACACACAAAAGCTAACAAAGCGGACATTAAACCCATCTAAAACATCCAAAAATTTCCATCACACAAACAGACAACTTCAACATTTCCAAACTATATCGAACCGATCGACCCAAAGTTTCACTCGAACGCCCATATAAATGTTTACACGTCTTAGCGCCAATTCGACGATAATGCGATAACAACCGCCGCACGTTTTGTATTCCCGATCCACGCATATGGGGAAGGCTTCGAGGGTGGGCGAATTATTCAAGGGTAGACGAAGGGAGAAGGGGGTCTAAATTCCCCATCAGTTGCGATATTCGAATCAGAAGCCAAACACGCAAGTTACGCGCTAAGTGTAATCGCACGCAAGCCACACTATCGGTTTCTTACTAATTAGTTTACGTCGAATTTGATATGTGCAAATATGAATGAGTTTGCTTGTTTAGTTTGGTATGATGGTGTTTTCTTTTTTTGGGTTGTTCTGATCAGTGGATTAGAAGAGTGGATTCGAGGATCAGTGGAAGTTTGAGAAGAGCGTTTTTTGTATGAAGATTTTTTTTATTTGTAATGTCATCTGAATGGCTCTGGATCGATTTATAATCAGAATTATCATCTTAAAGAATTATTTTCCAATTTACAATAAATCCTCGGCTTATGTTCCGAAGTATGTACATCGTTCCAAAGGTTTTCGTCTAACAATAAGTCAAAAAAAAATCGTAAATCGAACAAACCTTAAATTTTTGATATAATATGTATTAGTTTCAAAGATTTGGTGAAAATATGCTGGACTTAAATATACACATTTAATTTAAAAAACATTATGTATTATTATTTTTAGAAATTATTTATCATTCAGATAATGAACATCATCATTTCTGCGTAAATCTATTAGTTACATTTATGTAAAAAATATTCATTAATTAAAGAATCATATTTACGTATGCTAATTGTAATTATTTTTTTTAATGAACACGTGGAAAAAATCCAGAAAAAATAAAAACCACTCTTTTCTTTAAATCGCATAAGTCGAGAACATACTGTACTCTACACACCCTTTTGATTTAATCCGTCCATATTTGATCTTTATTTTATTTCTTACAAAATCTTGCATCTTTCATTCAATTTTATATATGAGTTTTTGAAATCTATCCTTAACATAAAACTAAGAAAATTATTATATTTCTTCCTCGTTATTTCAAAACTGAAAACGTTTCAAATTTATTTAAGGCTTCGCAAACTCTTGGGAATAGTCAAAGCAAAAAAAAGTTTATATTACAGAATATTTATTTACTTTATTTGAAAATTTAGTTGTTTTTGTTGTTTTCGAATAAAATCTAATGAAATTTATAAATTTTAATAGCAGAGATCTGTCATTATTAGTTTCACAGTAATCAGTTTACATTTAACTTAAAAGGCTTATGGAAAATGTCGATGTTTTCATTCACTTTGTATAATATAGTTATTTCGCTCATATAAAATATTAATTTTCATACAACAGTCAACGTCATAAAGAAATTAATTGAAATTGTAAAATTTTCACATTATATAATATATTACAAACAAAAACACTAAATATCAACGAATTATAAACTATGCTACGCTACAGACTATATTTTTTCAATTTCTTCAAACAAAAATTCATTTTTTCCGGCAATATCTCAAACAGAACTCGAGCAAAAAGCCGAGCGCACACACACAAGAAATCACAACCACAGATCATACACGAATACCTGCAAAGTCTGAAAGCTTTCTTCGGAACCTCCCCGGCAAAGTTCGCCGTTAATATTTTAAACATTCCGCTTTTGTACCATTTGTAGTGTGTAATCCGCGAAATGGAGTGGCTCCGTGCCTCAAGACTGATCACTCGTCTGGAAACAATTTCGCCTAAGTGTTTCCATATGTGACGCGATATACTCATTTGTCTGAATATAAACGCGTGGGATATTAGGAAATCGCGGGCTTTTACGAAAATCGAATCCTGGTTCGTGGGATAGGTAGTTTGTGGGATGATTTCGAATTACTCGGTCGGATTTGCGTTTAAATATGCCGGAATTTCGTCATATTACTGCTTTTCGATTCGGGTGTTGTATTGGAAATATTTTCGTGCTATTATTAATTGCTTAGGTTGTTTACGTAGTAAATAAATCTCTTCGTCTTTCAACCGAATAGTTAACTTTATCTTGCTAACGTATTTTGCAATAATATTTCATTTAAGGTCTTTTATTTTTATTCTTTAGATATTTAAGTTTGATATAATCACCGTTTATTTGTCTCCGAAGTTCAGCATAGAAGAACATTTTTTTCTGATTTTAAAAGATCTAAAATTTTTCGAGGTTTTATTTAAGCTATTTAGCAAAGGAAGATTTTTAGTTTTCATATACTTTAATAGCTAATTTCCCCTCACGATAAGAAAAAAATACAATGAATGTTTTATTTGATGATATAATCATTTAATCCGAGTACTTCAAAATATACCTTTTACATTTTTAAATAAACTGTGTAGAAAAAGACTAAGTACTCGTTCAAAAATATGAGATGGTTCCAAAATAAAACCAAGTAAATAGAAATATCCGGAAGAAAATCCTGCCTAAAAAAGAACTAAAATATATAATAAATGAATGAAAAGTTTCACATTAGGACTTATTTAGGTAATATATGTGTACCTATAATATTCAGATATAAAACATAGATTAATGCTTTAAGAAAAGGATATTCACTTATCTTCATTAAAAAACAACAGTTTTTTCTATTTCACTGATTCGAAATCACTTTTAGCGTCATCTCTTAAAATTCTCAATTCTTTTCATTCAGCAATTTCACAATCGAAGATTTTTTGTTGAAAAATTCCAAAATACACTAATAATTTTTTTTTTGAACCCGTCAAATTATATCGTGTAAATTGGGAGATGAGAATATTTAATTTCAATATCAATTGTCTGAACATGATAGGGATGAAACTTTATGATAAGCGTGGGCATAACAAAACACAAAATTCGCCTCCCACTCAATACGCTTACTTTATAAAGTCCATACAACGATAAAATCGTTAAAATTTAAATACATTTCAACGGACACAAAAGAAAACCCGAAACCCGAACCTGTGCACTCTTTTTCGGCCAGTTTTCGCGATCCCGTAGGCTTTTGTGCGCGCATCAAGACAAAAAGCTCGCCGGCTCTCGTTTCCCGAGACTTTTCCCGGGAAAACTCGAAGAACCCCCCCCCCCTCCCCGTCTCTCTATCCCCGCATCTCTCGTCGGAAAACTCGGCTCGATGCGGTACTTTTCGATACTTCGTGCACTGCTCCTTTGTGAGCCGCGAAAAATTTCCCGGAAAAGCGCATTCAATTTAAGTTTCCGCGGCGTTTACTTTTCGCCCACGTTCGTTTTACCCCGTCGGATCGAGGCGTGGTGTTTTTGTTTTTACTTTCGCATCGAGGAATTCTGCTGGTTTTTTTTTTTTATAAAAGCGTGTTTTGTCTAGCGAGATTGACTGTCGAAGATTTTCTTTAAAAAATAACTTCAGTGGTTAAAAGTAAATAAAAATGAGTTCGTCGCCTCTTTTTTATTAAAAAGTTTGATTATTTTATTGCAATAATATTTATTACATTATAATTTTTCGTGTGCTTGTTGTTGATTTTGATTTTCGTTTTTCCCTCTTCTATTTAATAAACTCAAACCCAGCGACTGGTTATTAATACAATGCTATATAATAGGATGGGGCTTAACAAGATTAGCTACTTATTTGGCTTGCACAATATAAACGAATTTCTTCTTTCTGAATACCAGTCACTTGATTTATATTGCAATTTCTAGTACCATACGTCTTACGATATTACATTTTATCTAATTTAGTATTATTATTTTATACTCTTAATATCATACAAAGAAGCATATTTTTTAAATTATTTATTTTTAACATTCATTCAGTACCGACTATTAATACTATTTTACTCGGAAACATTTGCTTTGAAAATGTTTGAATCGTACTTTTTCCATTTCTGAAACAAATTTTCTATTTATTCATATTTACATTACAAGTTAATCAATTTCTCTTCAGAAACAAGCATGTTGCAAATATTGCAGTTCATAAAAGCAAAAGAGTTTTAATAGACGTATCAAATTATATTATATTACATTTCTGACGTCAAACATCATTGCTGGGTTCGAAAATATTCTCCCATAATTTTTAACTTTACGTTTGATCGAAATTTCCCACAGTTCGATCGGAAAACTTTTCGTATGCATTATGAAACGTCGAAATAGAGGAATACTTCGAAAATTCGCGAAATAAATTGGCAAAGCAAAATGTGCACTGGATGCAGCAACTGAGAAAAGGGAAGGTGTCCTGTCCCCTTTTTGTTCGATCGCCAGGTGAATGCTCTCTTGCCTCAAAGGGACGAGGGTGGATGATTTAATTAAAAAATATCCCGCAGGTATTTTTATTAATGTCGGGCGTAAGACGGGGACTTTTATCATAAACGGTAAATTCGAGAATTATTTGCAAAAGGGGCAAAAGAGTGGTTTTCGTATTGCCGTAACTTATGCTCGTTTCTATAATATATATTTAAATCGCATATCTGAAAAAGATGTATTCTTGATAGTTGAGTTTTATTTGCAAAAGATTGAATATAATTTATAAAAGGCTGGATTCGGAATGTAAAAGCTTTATACGATTTCTATCCATCTGTAATACGCGGCTTTTACATTCTATATTTAAAATTTCACAAATAGAATTCAATCCTTTTTAGATCAAATTCAATCTTTACAAGTAAAATTGAAATGAAATATGTACCATGAAATATATCATTGGTTACTATGACAATGATTGAATTTGAAATATGATACCAGTATGTTAAAAAAATAAAGACAATATTCTTGTGAATCATGTATATAATTTTTTTTTTTAATCATCAACTGAAATTATCAAAGTTATATTAATTAAAGAATAGATTGTATAATATTTCATCAATACTATTCGATGATTTGATTTGATTCGTAAAAAACTGAGTTCGGTATAAAAACTGTTGTAGTTAACAGCAATAACTCCTTTACTATAAAAACATTCGATATGACAAGAACAAATCGTCAACATTTCAGTCTCTATTCATCGACAAAACTCAAATTCAACCTACTTTGTCCAAGACACGCATCCACCGACATTCAAAATCCCGCCCACCTCCCCCAAAATTACTAAATTACTAAAAAAAACTCAAAATAAGGCCTCGTCGCCACCGCTGCATCCGCGAAACGATTTCCGCACAAGAACTCGAGAAATTCGCGGCAAGAATGAGAACCGAGCCTCACAAAGGAGCCCCTTCAAATCCGTCTATCTCCTTCGGGTATAAAGCGTTTTTGCGCAGCTTTAAGGCTCTCGAGCGCTTGTTAAAAGTTTATCGCGGACGTCGTCCTTATTAACCCTCGCCTGTTATCCGCCGCTGCTAAATTTCAATTGAACGCGACGAAAGGGCCGCTTATTTATTCAAAACTAGCGTGCGAGACGTCGACTTTCGGAAGACGTGGGATTGAAAAAATTTGACAGTTGATTTATTAGGGTTTTTTTCATTCAAATTATTCTTGCAAAACGGAAGAAAGAAATGTAATAATTAAAAAAATGGCGTGATGCTGTTAATTGTACTGGAAGTTATACTTCGAAATTTATTTCTAAGACATTCTCTTCCTAAACTTTTCACGAATACATCCTTCTACACCATCTTCTAACTCAACAACATACCTGAAATTATCATCTTTTGTTTATTTATTTATTTATCTTATCTTAAACTATCCTAAAAACACTTACAAATTACCTTAAAATCCATTTACATTCTTCAAACTCATTTTTACACCTAAAATCGTCATTATTCACTTAAACTATTCCAAAAAACCATTTTTAAACTACCAATACAATAATTTTCATATCAAATCATCCTTGTCTCGAAAATTGCCTGTAATTCTATTCTTAAACTCGAACAAAGCTTAAAATATTCATAATTTGTTTAAATCGTATCAATCGTTACCAAAATCAAACAGAAATCAGCTATTTTATATTATAAAAATAATGTGCAAAGTAACTCAGTTTATTATGTCCATTTTGGTATAATACCGTTCGAAATTTAATTGATGGTTTTGTAATGTGTTTTTGTTTATGTCTGGAAATTTGGAAATGTTTAGTTTCAAATCTAACATAAACGGTAAAAGTTTCAAACATTTCGTTACAGGTCTCATTACAATATTTTTTTATAATTATTTTTATTATATCAATTTTCGTACATTTTCAAATATTGATATTTTTAATTTACATAAAAACATCATAGTATTTGCTATAAAAAAACTGTGAATATTTCAATTTCAAAATCCATGAATAGCCATTGATAAAAATCTATAGTCTCATTCGAAATTTCACAACATTTAAACAATAGCTCAAAAATCCCTCAGCCACAAAACATCCCAGCGAATAAAAACCCGACCGTCCCGATTTCACACACCAACAAACCCCATCATATTTCCACCATTGTAGCAATAACAAAAAGCAAATTCAACACCATAGAACCGAACCAACAAAAAACCAATTCGGATACCCACAAAACAAACTCAAACAGTACACGCGGGTTAAAAACAACTACACAAACGGCACGTGCTCCAATCGAACTTCGACGTGCGAAATATTATATCAATTTCGCAAAAGCCTCCTTCGGCCACGAAAACGCACCGGCAATACCAACAAGAAGTCAACTTTCCGCGGGACGAGCCAAGTTTTTAATTGATTCGATGTGTCGGGAAGTTTTGTTGATCGCAGACTTTGTCGGGCTTTTTCGTCTCTTTTTCGTCGCCGAATTTTCAGCTTCTTCCCCTTTTGGTGGGTTTTTTTTTGGTTATTTTTGATGAAAATGTATTGTGAGGAAGTGCTTCGAGCGAACTCCAATATACACTTGACAAATAAAAGGTTTGCGGTTAAGTTATAATAACCGATTCGAGTCACTTCGTTATTTCGACACGCTCTATTTTCGTGTCTGAAAATTTTATGTGGGTATTGATTTAGAATTTATCGGAGAGTGTTTTTTTTCTTGTGGAAAAAGTTATTGTTTATTAAAAAAGTTAAATGAAAAAAATCGTTGGTGATTTTTGGAGGAGCTTTAAAAAAATATCGGTGCTACTAGGTTTGAGACTGAACTGAATTTTTTGGTTGGGGTAGGTTAGCTTAGGTTAGAAACCTTAAATAACACCTAAGGCACCTATAGGTTTGATTAGGTTAGGTATGTTTAGGTTGGTTAGGAAAACAAAATTCAGTTTAGTCTCAAACCTAGTAGTACCAAAATATCTTTTCATCGTACATATAATTCACTATCATTTGCCAACATTCTCTTTCATTAATTTTATGTGAATATTACACTGTATTAACTTTGTTTATAATAAACATACAGAGAGGACATTCTTGCTACTTAAATCTTAATCTACTTAATCGCAAACTAAAGATTTTAGATTTTTCTTAAAAATCAAAAAAAATAATAAATGCAAAACTATGATACTTTGAACTGAAGTTTATATGGTTTATAATATTCTAAATAACACAACTTATTACCTATTCAAAATCTATCCTAGACGTTCGGACTATTCTGTATAACAGCTCTTAACATTTTTTTACGTTTCGTAATAAATAAAGTGGCGTGATCAATTTTCAATTCAAAAACATTATTTCAGATAAACTTAATCCTAAATTTTAATTATTACTTTTAATTCGATATATCTAGAATCACGGAAAGTAAAAATAAATTCATTATAGGTCAACAATATTTTTGAATATCGAAAAACGCATAACCTCATCTCGGAAAAAATAAAAATGAAATACCTACTCCACTATCAAATATAATATTTATATCGCTTCATGCATAATAATAATTTAAAAATAAATTTTGGATAGATTTAACATAACGAAAATTATAAAATCCATATTGGTTTTTTTCTCACAATTAAATGTTTCTGAAAGGGTTTTTTCCTCCTCAACAATAAATCTTATGATTCATCTTCAGGTCTGACAATCTGGGTACAGGAAAACGTCTTCGTTCGATCCAGGGCAAATATTTGACTTGCAATCGTCCAAGACGACGCTAATTAGTATTAATTAATACTGCAGCCGTCTGCAAGAGCACCCCTTAATTGAATTCCATCTCAAATGTGCGTGCTCAAACATACACCCCTGCAAAATCACACCAATCTATATTATACACACTTCTAATTATGAAAATCGTAATTATTTGCAATTAAAAGCGGTATTTTGGCAAAATTTTGCGTTTTCATTTATTTTCAATTACATTACAATTCCGTAATTTTTTGTATTAATTCTAGGATTTTGTGATTAAGTTTTTAAATCTCGAAGATATTTTGTGTAATAAATATGATCATTTCAAATATATATAGTTTAAAAACTTTTCAATTTAATTCAAATCAATAAGTTCAACAATTGACTCTACTAAAAATCGTCATACTTAACAAATCGGTTTGAATTATTTTAGCTTATCAATTTTATGTTTCGGATATGGAAAATTTAAAATACAATATGTTAGCCCAAAAAATTCTTTCGAACATGTCTCCCTCTTTGCAAGATAATGCGCCATCAATTACGACATATTGAAAATATCGAAATGACAATTTCGCGGTGAAAACACAATAGTAACCTTACCCCACAATCGTAGTCTCACTCCTGTGTATATGCAGTGCTTCTCAAACGGCAACAAAAAGAATTTTTTTTCAAAAAATTATAAAACAAAAAGACCAATTACGATTTATCGATTATCATCTGGTTGAAAAGTGTTGCTTATCATTTTTCAATCCCTCGCCGCTGGTTGGCTTGTAAATTTAAAATGTAAACAACGTGCAGTGATCCGTAAATATAAATTCTAAAAAAATATGATTTACGGCTGTATAAAGGTTGAGAAGCCCTGGTAGCACTGCATCGTATGCAGATGTTCGCTAGGGATGATGTATCACGTCGTTAACGTGTTTTTCCTTGGGGGAAGAATCGACCGCACTAACGATTCCCTGAGAAATATAATATATAAATTTAACGAATTATTACTTTATTTATATCACTTAAACGAGATTCTATATTATATTTTTTTTATATGTTATAATCAAATATTATTCCAATCGCAAAAAAAAATCTTTGATATTCTCACTCCACTCCAGTTTTTACAAATCAAATTCAACTATCAGAAATATATTTTTTTATAGATCGATTTTAAAAATATAGAAATAAGTATTAGTTAGACGCAGGGATCAGCAAACTTTTTTCGTAAAGCGCCAGATCGTAAAAGTTTGAGGTTTGGCGGGTCGGATGACAAACTTAAAAATATTTATATGGATAATTCTACTCAAAGAACTACAAAAAAACAAGCTCAAAATTTGAAAAAGTTAAAATTAATCGACCTCAAAATAGTTGTTTTAAAATTAGAGTGCTAATTTCAAAAAAAATATATCTTTAATAATAACAGGTATAATAAGTAATATCAAGAAAACTAGCACATATGAATGGCAATTTTTTTCGCTTTTTATTTATTGTATCAATACTATCGATAATAATATAAAATTTAATAAAATACTTGATTTCGGAGAACAATCCCTTCCTATTGAGGATGATATGACGAAAACTCCTCAATTGTACAGTTAAATTGATTTTGGAATATATTATTATTTTGCACTTGTATCAAGATCCGGAAAGTCGTTTTGTAACTGAAGTTTTACAACAGGTTCAGAGAATATACCTACCGCAATTTCTTTCGAGGATGAGAACTTCTAAATTGATAATTTTTTTTAATTTTAATTTTTTCATATAAAATCAATGTTAACCCGCGGGCCGAATGGGAAATAGGCAGCGTACTGGATTTGACCCGCGGACCGGAGTTTGCCGATACCTGAGTCAGAACAAAATAATCATCCATATGACAAGAAGGTCCATATTCTTGTTGGTATGTGAAAATTTTTAAAAATCGCCAATTGAGATTATAAAAGTTGAATTAAAATAAAAATTATATTTCATTGATTAAATATAAATTATATTACATTTCTGATGGTTGAATTTTATCTGGAAACGATTGCGTTTAATATGAAAAGGGTTGAATTTAATATAAAATAAATCTGAATTTTATTAAAAAACAAGTCGACCTAATAAACATCGAATCATCGGATCATCTCGTAACGTTGAATTATTTGAAACCCAACGATGTCATTATAATAATAATGCGCGGGAAATACGAAGATTTGAACAGAAGGAAAAACGAGGGACGTGTTCGTGTTTCGCGCACCGAGAAAATTAATAACAACATTAGCGGCTCCGCTTAATCTGCGAAAATACGCCCCTTCGCTGATTAGCATTACCATAGAAATAAATATACGCGCACATTTATCCGATATACGTTTAATATAGCACGTCTACGTCAGAGCTATCCGCGGAATTGTGTAGTATAACAACCGAGGGGTGCAGCTTCGAAACTCGCTAATCGGTATAGCCTTGCGGTAAATATAGTCAGCCCGGTTATTGTTTCGTTTCGGTTTGGGTTATCGGATTGGTTTAATATGGGGTGAAGGATTAGTCGTGGGATGATTGAAATTGAACGGTTTGGTTTTGTGTTTTGGACAATGATTGTGGACGAGAAACGAAGGTGTAATGGGAAGGTGAAAGGGAAATGTCGAATACTATTATGGAGAGATTTGAGTTGATCGTGTGGAAAGAGAAATCGATGACAGATGAATGTGTGAAGGTATGGATTAGTTTTCGATTACAAAAGAAAGTAGGGTAGATCGAAAGGACGATACTTCAGTGATATAGATGAAAAAAATTAGGATTGGCCTAATGAGAATTGCTGAAAATTTAAAAAAAATTGATAAGTGAAGATTGGCTGAAAGGTTTTATGAGTCGACACAAAGAATTGTCAATGAAAAAACCTGAAAGCACTTCACTTGCCAGAGCTACTAAGTTCAAGAAAAAAATGTAAGTCTAGCTCTTTCATAGCTTTAGATGGCTCTTTCAAGGCCTATGTGTTACAAAAAAGCCAAATTTCTTTATTTCTATAAATGATTATAAGTCTGAAAATATCGTTAATTTTGGAAAATATTCCATGTCATTACTTACATAATTGAATAAACAATTACTTACTACACTAATTTATTTATTTATTTATTTATATATTTCAATATTATTTTTCCCTTTTTTAAAACTGACCCTTTCATGCAACTCCTCCCCTACTTATAATATACAAAAAAAACCATCAATTTCAAACACAGACCTCGCCAAATTTCGCTCAACCTCGACGTTCATTAAAACCGATGCCTTCGACAAGCCTAATCCTTGATGCGATTATAACGAGCAGATTCATCACGGCTTTGCGACAACAAGGTACAATAACGAGCATTGTTAGTTTCGGTTCAACACTCCCGGTTCATTGTTGAGTTGTATCAGCGATTTCAGCGAGCTGTATAAATCGAGCTTATGGATAAATTGCGTGCAAGTAACCACTTCGACAAGCAGATACTTAATCTCGCTTCAGTATCATTGATATATAATTATGTGTACAATGTGTACTTATTTTACACGCAGAAACCTTGATCGATCCTCTTGGGGTGCCGAAAAGGTACGTCAGCGTTCGTGAAGCTGCTTTCGCTGAAGAAACTAGAATATTTATATTGTCAAATCGAATTTATATTGCTGTTGAATTCTGAAGATTACAGATTAATCTTAGCTCTTTATAAATGAGAGGAGAGATCGTTAAAATTATAATTTTGAACTTGAAATAATTCGATTTTTTTAAACCATACTGCAGATATCATGTAAAAATTGATCGTAAATACATAAATGAAAGAGTATATCAAGATTTATATATTTAAAAATGGTTTCAAATATATGAATAACAAAATCATAGCCGAAAATTTAATCGATTGTTTTTCGATAAGTCATAAAATTTGCCAGAATAGTAAAAGCGTTTATTAAAGTTTTTTCAAACTTGTACCAATGTAAATTATATAATACTTAGATCCACCTTTCAAACTTAAGATTGCACAATTTTTACAATAATATTTAATTAAAAAAAATAACAAATTAGATGCAACTTTAATTAAAGAAATATTCTATCAAAAAAAAATCTCAATAATCACACATACATGTATCACCTATCGAATAATCGAAGTTCAATTCTTTGGTAACGATACATAAACACACTAATAAATTTGCAAATAATTTTGACTCTATATATTACACATAATAAAGCACTCATTGGATCATTTTACCATTACATTTTCATACTTTATAAATTTTATAACTGTTTCGACAAAATCGTCCCGAACAAACACGACATTTCAATAATTCATAAACAAAAAATTTCACGCGTAAATTATAATCTTAATATCAAAATAAATTCGAAATAATATAAGACAAATAATAAAGCACTAATTAGATCATTCAACCATTACATGTTCATAATTTATCTTCTAATATATAAATTTTATAACCGTTTCGACGAAATCTACCCGATCAATCACAAAATTTAAATAATTCATAAACAAAACGTTTCTCGCGTGAATAATAAACAACACCTCCGCTCGGAATATTCAAGTAGATATAACGAATATGTCTGTCCTCCAGATTAATAATAAACGTCTGCGAAAATTCGAAGGGTAGAGTTGTTTAATCAATTCTTAATCAACAACATTTTGGTTGATTTCGTCGATGAATTTGTTATGAAGTCAAACGTGTGATCGCGCAAAATATTCGCGAATTCGGATTGTTGCTAAGTTCTCTTGTTGAAATATAATTTTCTTAGAAGAGCCTGTTTTCCGATGATCGTTTTGTTTGTGCGAGGCTTTTGCAGATTGCAAATAAGAACATATTACGGCCGTTGACGTTTTAGAAACGCGGTTCTGTGTTAAAAATTGCTTTTAATTATTCTCGCCGTTTTTCAGCTAAATTAAGTCGCATCTTTTATTCTTGGGAACATATTAAGCTCAGACGATTTGCACCGAGGATAAATAACAATTATCATTCTAATTTAGACAACGGCTCTAAATAAATGTATAATTTGGGCATTTATTTCTATTTAAATTGAATTATTATAAATTACTTCGATCACATTTGAGTTTTTAATGTCGATTTTTTTAACATGTAGTTTTTATAAAAATTTAATGGTTTAACTTTGTCGATTGGTTCATTCGTTGATTACCGAAGTTAAGCAATATGTGACGCTACTAAATTTATTGCCTTTGATGTTTTATAGTTAGACTTATGATTTCAATATATGTATAATTATTTCAATTCAACTTTTTTATTTTCATTTAAATTTCTATTAAAAAAGATTTTATCCTAAATTATATAAGTTGCAACAAAAAATAAAAAGATTTGATAAATCTTAAAAGTTCATAAAAATTTTATAAATTAGTTTGCAAAAGTATGATTTGTTTTTTAGTTTTAAATTATTTTGATTTTTTTTTTAAATAATTTTATGAAAAATATTTTTTTGTTCTCACCCCTAACTCTTGATGATCATTATTAGTTTAAAAAGAACCTGATTTATTTTAACCCTTGAACAAAACTTTTCCCAAATCGATTATCGGATTTCAACCATTTTACAATAAATACTATAACTTACCCGCACAACTTAAAAACCAAGCAATCTTAGAATTTCGAATATAAAAATTTTCGATCCGAGTTTTATTTCAAAGGTAATAAGTATTCCAGATTTTTTTTACAGTTTTCTGTTAACTCAATCTTCATGGCTTAGCTCACAAAAAAAATCTATAAACAAGATGCATTTGTTTTCGTATTAACAACCGATTTTTTTATCCATACAAATTTCCATACATTTGGATAGTCGAAGTTCAACGAACTCATCAATGATTTTCAAACAAATTCCCTTCTGCAGAAACCACAAGCATGAAGGACTATTTCAGCTTAATCGAACTCGTAATGAAAAGTAAATATTTAGCCATGCATAATAAGGTAATCTGGAATCGCACAATAGTTGCTGCGGAAAATCCGCTTCGTGCCGTGGAAAATTCCGCGGGAAAATTAGAGGGTGTCGATTTTTAGCGGTTTTTTATCGCTTTCGGCGCGCGCTTAATTTTTACGACGCTTATTAACTGGAGTTAATTTGAAATATGTTAATTATTTTTGAATGCGGGTCTTCTGGGGGTGTAATCGAATTTTGCCATAGTAAAAATTGTCGGTGTTTTATTTTTTTGTGCGAGATTATTAAAGATGTGAATAATGGTATTGAATGTAAATTTTAGATAAAAATTTAATTAATTTTTCTTATGTAATGATTCATTATGAAATCTCAATTATCTAAATTAATATCATAGTTTTCTAGACCAGGGGTTCTCAACTTGGGTGCACATGACTCCCTAGGGAGGCCCAGAGCCTCTCAGGGGAAGAATGAACCGAAATTCTATATTTGGGCAGGAACGACGAACTCTAGGGGAGGAATGGTCTGATTTTTTTTAAATTTAATTTACGGTCACTACCGACCAGAAATTAGTTTGTGACGATAATGTTTCGCTAATATTAATGAATTTTAACAAAGATAATTTTTAGGACCTACTTGGTTTGTCTTAAGCATGTTGTTATACTTTGGGACAGTATCATATCCTTTATGTATGAAAATAAAAAAGAGGAAAAAATGGTTCATGCAAAATTCGACATATTTTATTTAATAGATAAATTTGAACAAATTAACTTGTTAAACAAACAATTACAAGAAAAATCGTGTAATTTCATAACATGTAAAAATATAATTGTTGCTTTTCAAAATTAACATTGGAAGACGTGCATTTCTGAAGAAGTAAAAGATGACTATCTTTATGTATTCACTGATCATTTGAAAAAGATTGATGAAGATTCAGATAATATTTTAAATGAGAAATGAGAAATGAAAAATATTTGGCTCAAAAGATGACCACGGCCCAAAAAAGGTTGAGAAACCCTGGTCTAGACAGTGAAAATTCTTAATAATTAATCAACGAGACTTAAATCAAAATTGTATATAAAATTTATTATAATTGAATATTAAAAATTCAAAAAAATTCTTGACATATGGAATACTTAAAATTTACTCTTAAAATATTTATATTATTCTAATTCTCTTCACACAAAACAAAATAAAAAATTAATATTGATTTTTAAACACATTTACTTATTTTCAATTACGTAAGTCAAAAATATTTGCCGAACTTGCTTTTTTGAAAATCACAATTTTTTGATAAAATTAATACCCAAAACTATTTGGAATTATAGAGAACTAGTAGTATACAAGCCCGATGTTAATAACATCGGCTGTGGTTTTGTTAAGAAACGGAAAACGATAAAATGTGAAAACCCAATTGTGTGAACTCGAAATGTGTACCCGATTTGAATATTTAATATTTAATTAATAAAGTCAAAATAGTTTATTTGTTATTTGTTTGTTACATATAGGCGAAGCCAGAAGTAGAAGCTACCCAATGCCCATACTCGATATGAATATTTAATATTTAATTAATAAAACCAGATCATTTGTAATTGACACAATTACGACATATGATCATCATCATTATCACCATAAAAAAAAGTCGCGAGCGTCATCGAACAGACAGACAGACGGACAGAGATCCGCTATTATATATAAGGGATTATATGTATAATTCATGTATGTTATGTTTGACTTTTGACATATGAAATTAATTTAATGACGTTATTTCCTCATAAGCGAAAAAGGAAATAAATGGTTTAATCGAAACTGAAAATGTCTATTTTAAAAAATATTCATGTCGTATGAGTTATTTCTGAATGAAATGTGTATTTTTTGTATATATTGAAATAACTCCCATGAAAATAATTTAATTTTCATCATAGATCGCCCGAAATTTTTTTTTTTGATATACGAATTTTTCCGTTCACGTATAAATATACAATTTCAGCAAATGAATAGGTAATTCAATCGATTGACTCAAACCGAAAACATTTAATTTATTTGCACCCCCTACCAGAAAATTTACGAATTCCAATAATCTCCACAAAGGTACAACCCGAAATTAAACACGACCTTTCTGAGTGATCGTTCTCGAGCGATAAAACAATCAAAGCGCCAACTTTATATTAAATCAATTATGTATAAACCTAAACGGATTTAATGAGCGAACGTCACATGCCCTAAACTCCATAGACCATACAAATCTTATCGTTAGCGTAATGAATTTTCCCTCTATCCTCGAAAATCCCGTTTTACGACGAAAAACTTTACGGGTCCTCCGTCAAATTATATTTATAACCACCCACACCTAGCACAGTGTTTATACGAGGGCGTGGTTTCGGCAAAATTGAGCTTTAAGTTTTCACCGTGGACGGTAAAAGCTCGAAAGCGAACGGCGGCTGACACACAATATTCGGCGCCATTTTATTCGCGTCTGCTCTTTTATGGCTAATATTAAAAATAATGCGAATTTATGGGGTTGACGTGGAGTTGCCGGGTTGTTCGGCTCGAGAGGGTTTAATCCGCGGGTTCAGCTCAGGGCGGTTAAACGTTTCGATTAATTTTGAACGTGCGATTTTAACCGGTCGTTGTCGAAAGTCTCACGTGAGGAGTTGATTAGATAGTATTGTTTTGTGTGTGGAAGATAAAAGATAAAATGTTCATTGGCTTTCTTTGAAATGAGTTTGATATCTTATGTATGAAATCGTACCTTAGTATCTTATTTCTATTTCAATTTAAATCAATTAATCAATATTCAATTTAAATTTGAGGATTTTGATGAAAACATTAATTATAAACTTAATTTAAAAAAATATTTAAATTAACCGATGATTCATTCAATTTTGTTTTTGAAATTGATAAAAAGTGACGGAATGCAAATAGATTTTTTTTCGATATTTATATGTATAATATTTCTGAGTGTCTACGAAATTTTCATAGAAGGATGTTCGAGCGGATCTTTCCCGAGATTTCTAAATGGGTTGTTAAATATAATATATCTTTTACGAATACGTGAAATTTTTGAAAAATACTATTTACAAAATATGCGTGTATGAAGGTTCTTATAGAAAAGATGGGTGTTTTCTCTTTTGATGTCGTTCAATTGTGAAAAATTGCGTTCTCTATTTTTTTTTTAATATACAATTTTGCTTTTCTTGACGTTTCAATTTATTTATCAATCTGAGGTTTATTTTAGTTTGATCAGAATATTTTTATTTAGTAAAATATGTTGGTCACATTTAAAAAATAGATATTCACCATATTCGATTTAGAACAAATACAAATGGAAATAAAAATTTTATTAGTTTGATTATCAGAACTATATATTTGAGACATCATTGTTTCTATAATAAATTTATAAGAAAAAAGCATATTTATGAAAATAAAAAAATCTAATTCAATAACCGAGATAAAAAATTCATCACATTCAAACAAGTGTTTCATAAAAAACGCAAAAGAAACTAATATATCCAATATCTTTCCATAAAAGTCACATTCAAACAGCAAATAGAAAATTCAAATTTTCGCGAACACTCACATAACAATATTTGCACAACCATATTTTCATCTCGCGATAAATCCACAAACGACATCCCGACAACTCGATCATTGCATAATAACGCACGTCGAAACGAGCGGAATCGGAAAGCGCTTCTTTGACGAAATCGAATCGTAAACACAGCAATGACAACGACAACAACAAGACCGCCGAATATTCTAGAAAATCGAGAAAACCCCGCAGAATCGAACACCGAGCAATATTTGCAGTGCGTAAATAAAGATCGGTGGAAAAATATGACTTTTCCGACGTGCGGCACTGCCGCGGCATATTGAACGTAATAAATATCCATCTCCGTTCCAAATTAGAAGTTATGCCATCGTCTTGGTTCGTTTCCAGTCTCCAATTTCTGTGAATGTCAAGAAAAGAGGCCCTCGAGGCGATCCTGTAGGATATCCTGAATGTTGGGAAATTTATTTTGTTCTTAACTCCGTTTTTGCGTGAACGGTAACGAGTGATATGTAGACGGTCAATGACATTTAATCATAATTTTATTTTCTACCCAAATTAGAATTTTCATTAATATCAAAGTTCATTTTCATTATGAAAATTACGTATGTAAAAAAATACTTTGTTCTAAAATATATTTTGAACGAAAAACAGTATAAAAGTATTATAGAACCGGTTTTGGGTTATTTAATTCTAAATAAATATTCATCTTCGTTTTAAATTAAAAGTTACGATATCGTCTTGTTTGCATGTTTCTGTTTTCTGAAAATGTCAAAAAAAGTGGCCCTTGAGGCAATCCGGTAGAATGACCTAAATTTTAAGAAATTTACTTCGTCCTGAACTTTGATTTGGTCAACAGGAATAAAAATAAAGCCGACGATGGTATTAAATTGATTATTATACAATATTCAATATTATATTATAATAAATATCAATTTTGTGATGACTATTTATTTATATTTAACACAGTGAAATTAAATTGAGCAGAATGGAATTTAATTTTGTTTCATGACGTTCAAACAATACAATACTAATATTAAATATAAAAATATGAATATTAAAATATTCACTGTAGATAATAAACACTCAGATTCAAATATTTTTCATTTAAAAATAATTTCAACGAAAGCGTAGAAAAGTATTAGACAGATTTAAATATAAATATGTAAACAAATTCCATTTTTATAAATGGAATTCAACCGTTTTCATAAAATCTTATTTGTATTCAAAATCTCATATTATCGTTTCACCTACACCAATTTTCAAATTCATAAATAAAAATCGTCGCATCTCCAAAATACGACACAGAAATCCAAAGCGCACGCATGTCCCGAAACCTTTGATACACAATACACCCAAGCACATCAGCATATTCCCACATTATTCAATTTCAAAAACAAACAGAAAATTATTTTATCTCAAAGCAAAATTCCTTCGCAACAAACTTTTCCTTCGCGTGAAACAATTTCCCATTTGCGGCGCCGACTGATCAGGCCGCGTCCCCATATAAAGACACACTGAATATGTCCGGTTCGAATCCGAATAGTCGGCAATGTTGTATTCAATTTGCTCACCAGCAAACAACTCATGCCCGCGTATATAATCCGCGCATACAAATGCGCCATTTTCGTTTCGGGTAATTGCGGCACGTCCGTCGCCAGATGGTCTTTGCCGCCTTTTTTATCTCGCCTCCCTACGAAATGAGTATTAATTTTTGAAGCGTTCGCAATAAAAATTACGACGGGACGTGTGCGTCGGGACGTTTGTGCCGCCCGAGTGGAAATCGCGTTAATTTTTAACGAATCAAAGCGTATTTGCATATTACTCGGAATTTCACTCCGAAAACAAATTGGGCAGTGTTTAATTGTTCGCCCGATTTCGAATCTTCGGTGCTTGATTTCTGGTCGTAAATCAAAGGCGTGCTTTCGGGATTAATCCGGATTTTGTCGGCGGTTATAAAATTTTGAAGTCTCGTTAATTATTCGTTTTATTTTCGGCGTGTAGATACGGAAGGGAAGACGAAGAAGTGATGGGGTTGAAGTTCTGCAATGAAGCCGTAATGTCTTTGGCCCAGTTGTATCCTTCGCTTCCGTCTCCGGCTAGATGTGAACCCAACACTCCATTGCAAGTAAGTTTCGAATTTCATCATTTTTTTTTTTATATTTAAGTGATCATGTGGATTGGTGTACTTATGTATAGTTCATGGGAACTATTATGTAAATTTTATTTTTTCACAATTCCAGTTTTTAGATTTTTTAAATCTGAAAAAAAATTATAAATAATGTACATATTTATAAAAGTTTGTTGGAAACAAAAAGTCTGAGTTCTAGGTGTTTTTATGTCAAAGCGATTGAACGTTATCATCTATCACGTTCTCGTTAGTTTTGTCAGAATAGATAATGTTATGCATTCTTTACGACGTTTCCTTGTATGATAAGGAGGAAAAATAAAGAAACCAATCAAGATTTTATTACATAAATATATGGCTCTCACCTTTATTCGATTCCTTGAACTAACCTTGACCTCGCAAACTTCCGATAAGATACATAGATCCTTAACGATAAAGCGCTAAATCGGAAACACAAACATATTACAATATTTACTCGAACAAAACTGATTAACAGTACCTCATAAATTTATACTTATGCCTACTTGATTACGTAAAAACTTGTATTAAAGATATATTTTAAAATAAATAATGTATTGTGTTAAATACTTTTTAAAAAGTTATTGAATGATAACTATTGTGAATTCTATTTACATACCTTAATCAACATAAAATTGTTTACGAAGTATTAATAATAACTAAGAAAATCATCATAAAGTAACATTTCGAAACGAACGATATAGAAAATATACCTACACTTAATTCTGAAACTTTTGTAAGTTAAAATTATTAGTATAATTGTAAACCATAAATCATTTATCCTTATAAAAATGTTTTTATCGATATTTTAAATAGGAATAAATCTTTACTTTGTTTATAAATTTACAAAGAATAAATTTGTATGCGCACGTTTATCGATCTGTTACGGCCAAGTCAGACAGCTCGCGAATGTCTGTCATGGCGGCCGAACGTCAAAACCATCTAAGACAATTTTGAACCGTTCAGCTAGTCAGGGGTATGTTTACTGCATTAATATTATGTTCAACCATCAGTTACATTTATCTTAACTTATTAAATAGAAGTAATAACTGTTGCCTGTCGATATAAAAATTATTTCGCGATGTTTTGTTTCTTTGAGGTTATGTGTCAGTTCGTGATTCATTCCTGGTTGATACTATTCATAAACCACAAACTTTATATTGATTAGAAATTAATCATGACATAATTTAACAATATTTATAACTTTTATTTCATACCGCGAAGCTAAATTTCAATTTCAATTCTATGATCGGTTTTTCCGTTATGTCAACACACACATTTGTATCAAGTATCAATATGTTTTATATTTGATTTAACAACAAACTTGTAACTTGACATAATACAAAATTAAAATTCAAACTCTCAATTAGGCTCTGTTGACTCGTTTTAATAATTGACATTTTGTTTTTATTTTTTTCTTTTCAGTATTAATCATAAATAATTGAGACAATTTTCAATGGACACAACTACTGAAAGATTTTCTGCCACCACCACACCTCCGCCAAAGTCACCTTTGTCTAAAAAAGAAAATGACTTACATGAAGTTGAAAAGAAAAAAAAGAAACGAAAGCATAAAAAACATTCTCGCAATAGTGATTCAGAAGACGATGTAAAAAAGCGAAAAAAACACAAGAAAAAAAAGAAATCTTCCGAGGAAGATGATGTTAGTGAAAAAATTGTAAAACCTATATTGCCTAAAGACAACAATATTGAAGTTATCGATATAACTAATGGTTCTAAATCAAGTGTCAATCAAATTGTAAACAATATTAATAATAAGAAACCTAATACTGCCGCTACTACTAATACTACCACTGCCTCAATTACAACCACTACTAGTTCTACTACTGTTGTTTCAATAAATCATACGACAAAAGAACATGAATTATCGCCCGGTGAACTGACAACTGAAGAAGAAGATCAACTTAACCTCGATGATTTATTGCAACAAAAGGCTGTATTGGAAGAACAATTGAAAGCATGTGTTACTGATCAACAAGACGTACATAATATAATAAACTTGGATGGTAGTCCACGTACACCTCCAAGAAAGTCCCTGACTGAAAATGATGATAACTTGAGCAAACAAAGGGATAATGTTAGTAAAAACCGTTCAAACGGCTCTAAAAGTAATTCTAAAGGCAAAAGCAAAAGTGACATGGTAGCTAAACCTGATGATACTTATAATAAAATTAAACAAGCACTTTCTCAACTAGATGATTGTGATGAAATATACAAAGAGAAAAAAAAAAGAACAGATTCTACTCCAGATAGATACTCACGTGATGATGACTCTTCTAAAAGATTTAAACGTGATAAGGAAAATGTACGATCTTCGAAAGAAGATGAAATTAAAAAACGCAGATTCGAAAGAGAAAGAAGGAGAGATGATGAAATGGACAGTAAAAAAAGACGAAGAAGTCGTTCCCCGATAGAGCTCGAGCGCCGTAAAGATGATCGATACAGTGATAGAGATAAAGACAGAAAAAGGGAAATTCGAAAGGATGACTCCAGAGGTCGTGAATCTAGAGACGACCGAAGATATGGAAGGAGGCGTTCGTCATCTAGAGATCGATATTCTAGAAGACGAAGGTCGAGAGATAGAGATCAGTATTCTAAATATTCAAAGAGTGATCGTAATAAAGATTCCAAATCTGCCAAACCAAAGCAACGCAATGATTCTTCAAATAATCACCCAATAAAAATAGATGGTAATAGTTCGAGTGATAATGAACTGAATCTAGATATTGATGATGAAGAAACTGAAGATCAAATTATTGAAAATCGTCGCAAACAAAGAGAAGATCTATTAAAACGTCTTGCCACTCAAAAGGATGATCAAAAAATCATTTCTGAAGATTCAAATAACACACCTCCTATTCAAGATGATTCAAAGTTTGGAAAAAGAACAATTTCGACAACTCCTGAACCAACACCTCAAAATTCAACGAATATACCATTAAAGTCACCACCTAGAATAAATCAACATGTATCTGAAAACGAAAGTAAAACTCCTGAAAAAATTCCAGATCCCGAAAAGAAAGAAGATCCTAAAGAAAACAGTGATGATCTTGATATGTTTGCAGAACGTAATCATTTTGATGAAAATAAGGATCTTCTCAAAAACAATATTGCTACAAATTCAGAAAATCCTGCTCTCACAGACAACTGGGATGATGCAGATGGTTATTACAGAGTACGCCTTGGTGAAATTTTGAAAAACCGATATGCAGTATATGAACTCAAAGGAGACGGTATGTTCTCCAACGTTGTGAGAGCTAAAGATCGTGAAGAGGGTGATGAAGATGTCGCCATTAAAATCATACGAAATAATGAACTAATGCGGCAAACTGGTCTTAAGGAGCTTGAGACCCTCAGAACTCTAAATAAAGCTGATCCCAAAGACAAAATGCACTGTGTACGTTTAAGACACTCATTTTTCTACCGTCAGCACCTTTGTCTTGTCCTTGAACCTCTAGCTATGAATCTCCGACAAGTGTTAAAAAAATATGGTGCTGGTTGTGGTCTACACATGAAAGCTGTACATAGTTATGCCAGACAATTACTCTTGGCATTAAATTTAATGCGAAAACTTGGGATATTACATGCTGACATAAAACCTGATAATATTATGGTGGATGAAAACAAAGTCAATTTAAAATTGTGTGATTTCGGCTCTGCCATTAACGTTAAAGGAAGTGAAATTGCTCCATATTTGGTGTCACGATTTTATCGAGCTCCTGAAATCATATTGGGAATCACTTACGATCATGGTATCGACATTTGGTCAGCTGCCTGTACCATTTATGAGCTTTTTAGTGGTAAAATTCTCTTCAGTGGTCAGTCAAATAACCAAATGCTGAAATTCATCATGGATCTTAAAGGGAGGATACCGAACAAAGTCATCAAAAAAGGTCAATTCAAGGATCAACATTTTGATCAAAACTTCAATTTTCTATATAGACAAGTTGATAAAGTGACAGAAAAGGAGAAAGTAGCTGTAATAACGAGTATCGTTCGAAGCAGAGATCTCAGTGCTGAATTGACGGGTCTCAATTCGATGTTCCAAGATAAAACTGGCAAAGTGGAGGAATTAGTGCAACTTTTGGACCAAATGTTGGTATTAGATCCTTCTAGGCGCATTCCTGTGAATCATGCATTACAACATCCATTCTTCAAAGACTAATGCATAAAATTTTAAAGCAATGTGTTGCAAACTGTCCCATTCGAAAGTTGTGAATTTAGAATCTTTACGTAGCAAATGTGTAATATTGATATTCAATGTTACATTTGACATTCACCGCGAGGTCTTTATGTGCGATTTTTATATACATATATATATATTTAATATACTTTCTTAACTATAAAAATACTAATAGTGCCGATACATATTTTAACTTGAAAAGGAAATTATTATGAATGATATTTTCAATTTATTTTATGAAGTGTTTAACAGCTTTAAATACATA
The DNA here is from genome assembly GCA_028571205.2 of Hydropsyche betteni. Classification (NCBI taxonomy): domain Eukaryota; kingdom Metazoa; phylum Arthropoda; class Insecta; order Trichoptera; family Hydropsychidae; genus Hydropsyche; species Hydropsyche betteni. The sequence continues at coordinate 2,464,497 of JAOXNN020000052.1, read as the reverse complement.
AATGTTACTACACATCATTGTTGCTGCAATTTAGTCAATATTTTTTGAACAAGTACCTGCATTCATGCCACAAAACTATATTTTCATTCTTAAATATTGTTAATTTCAATCATTTTACAAAAGAATCACTGTATCGATATATAAGTTTGTTGAATTGTAATTTAATCATCAAATCATGTTTAAAATGATTTATATATTATATTTTGTATATTAGAAATTCTGTTTAGTTTGTTGTGAGTCTAATCGTATATTATGCGATATATCCGTCTGAATAAATTGTCCAAAAAAGTTTTTATTTTATTAATCATTATAATATAATATAATTTAATTAATCAAACTAAATTTTCATCCATCAATGATTATTTTGAAAATTTTAATCGATAATATTAAATTTAAATAGTATTACATTTTAAGCAGTCATGAAACATGATTAATTTGAAACAAAACTCTCTTCCTATATACACACATCAAACAACACCACCACCAAAGCAGACCCATTTTTCTTCAAAAACAACAAGAACAAAGTTTCTCTACTCGTTGACAAACCTCATGTACCTCAACGGACACAGCTGCTAACACCACTACATTATCTCGAACGACAAGCAAGAAAGTCGTTACTAGTTTTAAGACAAGCACTAAGAAATTTAAGACGAACCTAAAATGTAACATTCTATCCTTCCACCACTATTACCAGACTTATTTGAAGAGAATTATTCAATTTAAATTTACATTTGATTAAAAATTGGCAATTTTGAATTCCATATTTATGATTAGTGTAACTAATATAAATTGAAAATTACTTCTTTTTTTAAGTTCTAGTAAATTTTAACTAATTTTATTTTTATTTTTATCGAGAAATTTATATGTAAATACTTTATTTTCGGTAAATATTTAAAAAGTTGACTATCCCTGAACCAAATCCCACCCCATTAAAATTTCAATAATGAGATAATCGTCAATCTGCAGACACTGACATTGGCACCTCATTAATTGTTAACGAAGTTGTTTAATTGAACGACATCCACTTCAGCTACCAAATCATGTTTGAAATTTGGTTTCGAAATACACAGAGCTCAGACTTTATTTTCCTAATTTTACGACATACGGAACGATCTTTTCCTCGATATTGTGTGTGAATAAAACATCAAGAGATTTCAACATGTTTTTTTTACGATATATAAAATTGGTCCGGGCTTTTATATCCTCTTCGCATATAAAATTGTTTATTACTTTTCTCAACGTATAAATCAAAGTGCAGTCGAAAAAAAAAGTAATTCCCATTTTGCAAAGATTTCCCTTTGAATTGTGTATGCTCGTTCGATTTCAATCATATTTTAAATGTATTCATAAATATTTTTATACATTCAACGTAAATAATATTTTCTCTCTGAGATTGCCATCGTCAATGTAAAGATCGAATCATTATGTTTTTTAACGGAGAGACGTATCTTTTATTTGCTTGAAAATGTTTGTCTTTGATCTTCAGACGAAGACTTAAAAAATATATCTATACAATTTTTATATGTACCAATAACCTATCATGATGAGAATTGATATAAGTTTAAATATTGAAAAGGTTCTCAATTAAAATTATTTTAACCGATTCTCACATTAAAATGATAAAAAAAATTGAAAACCCTGCTTCATTATACGAGTTTTCCCAACAGTTGACACAACGTCTACCTGTCAACTCTACCATTAAAACTCCCGACAACGTTCAACATTCAAACGATCACTCCGTAATCGACCAGAGTATTAAACATCGATTACAGACACAATCTCGAATTTTTCCCGAGGAAAAAGTCCACAACTTAACGCTTGAAGGGTGTTTTATATCGCCTCGTCATAGAAACCTTTGTGCGGAGCTGTCACGTCGCTGCTGCTTATCTGTCCTTCCTCAGCGTCAATTCTGGTGGATTTTTTGCGACGTCCCATGTCCTCAATAGCCCCAGGTAGCTGAGTCATCGATCCTGACATAAATTATCCAAAAGGAATGATGACTACGGCAAAACAAACAATGCTTTTTTAAAGCGTGCGATTTTCCCGAAAAGTTGTACAAACATATTCTACCTTACAAAGATAAGTCGGAAAATGCTGTGAGACATGTTTATTTTTGTTTTCGAACGGTAACTTTTTTCATTAACATAATGGTTTGATATTTTTATCTTAATAATATAAATAAAAATGAATGAACGTCTGTTATTATAGTTATGTATGCCTTTACCACTTATCTGATCACAATGCAATTTTGTAAATAAATTGGTTGCGCATCCGGGAAAGTTTCTGTATCATTAAAATTATTTTTAAATAAAAGCAATGCCGAGTACAATCCGATAGTTAATAATATAATCACGTTTAAAAAAAATTAAAAATACAAATTGGCGAAGTCAAACAGTAAATATCGAAAAATAAAATAAAAAATGCGGCATTTACCGACTGAAATCGTATCAAAGGGAAAGAGATGAAGTTGAATTTCGATCCACCTGTATAAATTGTGTTTATTTAAGGCCGATGGGGTGGGTTTTGTACGTGTTGGGGGTTGACAGCATCAGTCAAGTGTCGGAGGATGGTAATGGCGACGGTCGCTAACCAGATTGCCTGGAAATTGAAAAATCCCCGCCGGAAAACGAGCCAATCGAAATGTTTCTCGAACCAGAAATGTGCGTCCGGACCATAAAGGGTTGACGCATCGTACATCGGGATTGATATAATAATTCGTTCATTATTCATAAAGTATGGTGTTTCGGCTTAATTTGGGTTGATTTCAAAAATAATGTGCTTTGTGTTGATTTATTTTAAGGTAATAGAATATGGGTTTATTTTCAGTCTTTTTTTTATTTTATTTATATTTATAAATAAAATGATGTTGATGTTTTCCGCTTTATTTGATCATCAATATTATTCTATAAATTTTAATTTATAAATTTAATTGAGTTTATCTGTTTTTTTTTTACTTTTGAAATAGAATTTATATGAAAAATATTTATCAATATAAAAAAAGTAAATCACAAGGATTTTATTTCGGTTATGTACGTAAGCTGTATAAATATTTACTGAGGAGTTCGCATCAAAATTTCATTTAAAAGGTCAATTCAACTTCATAAATTTAAATACGGAATACGAACATGTAACAATATTACGGAATTATTTTCGCACACAAATCAAAAAAAAAATTATTTATACAATCTCTTATCTATATCTTCATAAATTTATTTATAAAACCACTAATTAGTCCCAATTAGAGTACATCGTCCTTTAAAACCTTCAATGAACCCTTCTAAATACGAGAATACCTCTCCGGAAGCGACTATTGACAATCAAACGTGGTTTAATTAGCGTTCGCGGCCTTCAAAGGGTTAAAGCACACGACCGCACTTTGCGAGATCATCTACCTTGCACTATATCATATCCGAGCATTATTATATGTAAAAGCACACACAAACATCTCGCAGGAGCTAAGTAGCTTACGAAGCTCGTCTCCAGATCCCGGATTATCCCGGAGCAGGAAAAGGCTTAAGAGGACCCAACCTGCGAAACGTCACGACTATTATAGAAGACGAGATGAAAGTTTTGGAAAATTTCGAAGAAGTTCGTCTCTTGACCTGATGGTAGATTGAAAGTTGAAAAAGGATTTGTGCGGTTGGAAAATTATATGCGGTGTTGGAAAGTTTAGTACAGTGTTAATGGTAATTATGTAATAAATTAGTTTTGAAATCAACTATTTTATATTAAAATATTCATTGTACGGTTAAATTTTTATATCAAAATAAATTTAAATTGAAGAAAATTAAATTAAATATCAAAATATTTATATGTAAAATGATTGTTGAATTCTATTCATGTTAATTTTAGTTATGAAAATATTTTGCAAATATAGAGGTTCTCAAAATTATTTTAAAAATAACGTATATAGTTTTCTTAGAAATATATTAATTAATTCATATCATTATTATATAATATCAAAACAAACCATGCATCAATTTCCTCATATACTCCTAATCATCATTAATTAACCCAGATAGAATTTGAATGCGCAACCTAATTTTGATTCATACCATAACGAAACATTTCAACGGTGAATAATTTGATAAACCACACAACAATCAACTCTACCATATTATTACAAAACCTCAAAATATCTTCACTGAAAATAATTCATCGTTGCGTATATATACTCAAAAAATAATTATTCTCGCCATGTTGTTGAGAAACCGCATAAATCGAGGCTCAAGTGTACATACACTTTGCGAGAGGTAGTAATTTGGGCGTGTTTACGAGGTTTTCCTCGCCTTGAGAGTTTTTCGCTGAAAATTTTCACCTCGCCTTACTATGGCCCGCAACGTTTCCTTTTTTATTATTTTTTTTTCACGTTTTGAATATCGTCTCTTTTCTTTTGTGCACCCGGTCCCGTTATTTTTTCGTTTAAAATCGTGAGAGGGGGAAATATAAAAATCCATTATTCTTGATAGGGATTTGACGCTCTCTCCCGTCCGGATGGAAAAACCAGAAAAAGCGCTCCGAATAATAACTTTTTGACTTCAAAAAATTTACAATTCGTTCTTTTGCATTATGTTTATGAGGTGTGAAATTTGTGTATTGTTTATAATATTCAAACACATTTAATAAAACGTAAAAAATTTTGATAAAGAAAATGTTTGATCCTTAAGCTGATTGCATGTACAAATGTATTATTCGTCTTTCACCCGCTTTTTTTTTTTTTGAACAATTTAAAATTCAAATTCGGATTCCCATCTCGTTATGCATACACATAAATCTTTTTCACTCATTTGCATGAAAACAATGGAGTGAAATTGTTGCTTCGGAAAGTTCAACGATCTGGGAAAAAATTGCAAAAGGGTATTGCATATATGAATAACCACATTATTTTTCCGTTTAATTACACGACATTATTATTTTTCTTTTCAGGAAGCTCTTCTTCAGCGCCTAGGAAGCAGAGCACATGCTTTCAGCTTGGAGTTAACACCGGTAGCTCCTCCAAGTGTTCAATTGGTTCCCGCGAAAGAATATAGAGGAGCGCCTATTGGTACTTCATACGACGTCAGAGCTTTCATAGGTAATAAATCACATGAAGCTTTCATTGAATTCATATTCGAACCTATTGATACGTAAATTCAATCGAAACTTCACACACAAAGCAATCAATTACCCGTATTTGTCGAAAATACCGTTCCGTTGTACATATAAATGTAAACCCCTCAAACAACAAAATTCGTAACGACAATTCGCGAATTCGCTCTCCACGTACTAAAATAAGCATCGAGTTAATAATTCACGAACGTCGATGTCTAAAAGCTACCTTTTATCCTTTTGTACCAACTGATTGACGTGCCAAATTAAATATTTACACTTTCCCCGAACATCCAAAGATTAAATTCGCACGTTTCCCTTCTGATATTCGCACACGTGAAAAACAAACGTGTTAAATCGAACAACTATTTAGAGATAAGCCCTCAGACATAATAAAACCCTTTTAAAATTAACGATAAAAATCCAAAAGGATTCGCATACATAAATACTTTATTCGTTCCCTTTGAAGATCGCTCAACAAATATTGCGAAACACTTTGAATCCAAACGCCGAACCGTTTAATACAGAGGTTCTTAACTTTTGAAAAAAATTATCGATTTTAATAGATTAATTTTGAGTAGTGTTCGTTTCTTTAGTAAGACGACGGTTGAAGGATTCGAAACTTGAAACCTTAGGTCGTAGTTTACACACTCGACCATACGATATATCCTTTATTAGACACCTTCGAGGGCTTAATTGGATAGTTCAAGGACAATGAAGGGTGCTGAATCTGCTGTTAGTATATAGCAGATAGCTCATGTGTCGTAAATTGAAGAGTAGACGCTATAAAGTTTCGTCCCCATACATTTTCAATTTCGTAATCTTTCTTTCGTATAATTTTTCATGTTGCTTTTTAAACATTCATTAGATCGATTTGGCCGAATAGTTACGGGACCTAATCGAATTCTCAGTAGAGATATTTAATCGTTTATTATAAATAAGCTTTAATATAACATTTCGATGAGATAATAATTCGCAATCCGACACGAAATATTCGTTGTGACAGCGTTCCGACAGGAGCATTCCTTAATTGTGTGAAAGTTATCTTTTCCCTTGACGCTTCCCTTATTTTCTTTTTTCATCTCGCCTTTTCGTTACTCGTCTAGTTGATGAGAGAGGCGCTCTCATTTTTTCCGAGGGATGGAAAATTTAATTTTAATCAAAAACTTGGCGAAAAATTCGGTAAGCCTGTCTTATCTCGGGCACACTTTATCCTATCTGGCGTGCTCGTAAAACGGAAGCTTTTTTTGAATGCGAATCGATTCTGTGGTGAAAAAATACGTTATACTCTAGTATGGAATTTAGAAACCTTTTACTGAAATAGAAAAATAATAGAACATTAAAAAAACACATCATAGATCATTCTTGAACGATAATAACAAAAACGTATGATTTATTTCATATTGAAAATTAAAAAAAAAAAACATTTGCCATTTTTTTTATGAACAATCTTTTTAGATAATTTTATGAATTCATTTAAAATATTTAATCAAATAAATTGAAAAATGAAGATAGTCAACCCCTGTTCTAGTGCGTACATATAAAGCCTTTTGCGTATTTTCCTTACACCTGAAAAAACTGGAAGAGGTTGAACGTGTGTCGCTCGTAAAGGCGAATAAAACGCCAACGAGGCTTTACGGAAAGAAAATAAAAAATGTGCATCATAAAAAAGTAATGCCCCCACGGATAAAAAAGAGCAAAAACCGATCACATTCAACATAAGAAATAGTTTTGAATATATGAATACGTACATGACCCATTTCGAAAATCTCTGTCGTACATTAAGCATGATTTTTTTTACTTTTCATATGAGAAAACTTTAAATTTTCCAACTTTCTCAACTGTATATTTGAATGAATATTTCCCGAGATTTATCTGATCTATCACTTTCACCTGTATTTCCTCCACAAATCCACCACACTGATGATTCGATGTCATTCAACGTTCGCTAAAAGATAATTTATCTCCATCTCAGACGACATGGCCTCATGATTTAAGACGACATCAATCAAATTTCGATCCACCCTTTACTTTTACCCTCGTTTACCTCTTTTTCCGCATCAATACGGTTATATAAAAGCACAATAGAAATACTCAGAAAATCTCTATTTTTAATCAAAAATATCATATTTCTTCGGGTTTATTGACATCCAACTACACGCAAATTCATTTATACGTTTAGTGAAAATATGGAGATTCTAGCAGTTGAATTTGGTTACGATTTATTGATAACTTTCAATTTTGTACAATAATAGTATAGATTTCTCGAAACGTAGCCATTGTTTTTGTGTATACTCTGGAAATCATTACTTAGACAATTTCCTCGAATTGAAATTCCTGAAATAGTATTTCACTAATAACGAGAAATATTGAGGAATATATCATACATAAAATTAATAATCAAACTAAATAAAGCGACTGGATCGTTTCATTAAATTCTGAAATACAATTGTAATAATACTTACTTTCAAACTGAAATTGAATACTTAGAAATGAGAATTTCAATAAGAAACATTAGACTTTATAAAAGCACGACTATCAAATACATTGCTTTTCTTACCAGACCTTCAATTTTCTCCGAAACGAATATACTCAACTGAAAAAAAAAACATCAATAACACTTCGTATGCATTCTTCTTACTGACAGGTACATTTTGCATTTTATTGCATTTCTCAACATTTTCGTATATATTCATGTGTTCGTTGATAGTACATAAATACCGAACCGAGCGGTCGTTTAGTTTCCCGCTCCGACCGTTATCTTCAACATCCATCTTTATTAGGATGGAACGCCCAGAGGTGGTCAAAAACATTTCGCCAAAGTTGCAACCCATCTCCATCAACCGGGGGACCGCTAGTTTGTCACTTATCCTCGGTGCGGGGAGAATTGTCTGCGTATCCGAGAAATTCGATCTTCGGAATGGTTTTTCGATAAATTTTGTTGTTTCGTGTTATGTATTTCTGAATTTTTATGCATTTTTTCAAATACTCGCGAAAGGATAAGCGGTGCCTTTTTAATATATGCGTTCAACGTAGAAAATTGAACTTTTTTTCAAGTTGGATTTAAATAAGTTATTTTTGTTATAAGCTGAAGACACGGAAGCCAAATTAGAAAAACGAACTTCAGTGCGAATGGGGATTCGAGTGGTTCAAGGTGGAGGTGTTGGACAAACGGCAGCTCATGGTTTGACTATGGACACCCTTACAACAACCACTCCTTTGAGTTTGACGCCATCGAGAGACTCCAGATTGTTAAGGTAATGATAAAACTACTTTTATATAAAAAAATATATTCAAGCTTTTTCAATTTTAATTACAGGCTTTCACCGAAATCGTTTAAAAACATAAGTTCTCCTGGAAGACGAGCCAGTCCACAAATGCGTCCCCCTGTTTTACCAGAAGAAACTACAGTATCTGGTGAAGATTCAACGCAGGAAACTTGTCTTTCTGTGCCAAGTATAAACCGTTTTATTTTAATTGTATTATAGTAGTTTATATCAAGAATCACATTTAATATATTTTCAGGTCGACAAATTGACGAGAAAGTTATTCAAGGAATTACTCCACCTATTCCACATGCAATTGTAAATAAGCCTTTTCTTCTTTCGGATGGAAAGTAAAAACTTCTTTACTAATACAAAACATGTTTTTAATTTCAAAAAAATTCTAATCTAAATTATTAATTTTAGAGTTGCATTAGAAGCATCTTTGGATAAAGCGAGTTATTCTCATGGTGAATCGATAAAAGTTACTGTTGCTGTAAATAATAGTTCTCATAAGACAGTTAGAAGAATTAAGGTATCCTAGAGTTATTTAAAATTTTAACTGAAATTATAAATTAATTTTTAATAAAATAATAATACACAGGTATTTGTGGTTCAACACGTTGATGTTTGCATGTTCTCAAATGGAAAATTCAAAAACGTTGTAGCATTAACAACATCTGGAGATGAATGTCCTGTGACTCCCGGAGGTACATTAAATTCTTCATACATTCTTCGCCCTGCCCGTGGTATGTATAAATTTACACATCCCAATATACTGTATATAAATTTTCTGTTTTAGTATTATATATGTATATACACTTTTATTTACAATTTCATTTTATTTTCCTGCAGGAACTACTAAAAATTGGATAGCTCTTGAAGATTCATACTCTAAAAATGGAGCTAGTCTTGCGTCAACTGTTATTTGCAATTCTAATTCTCCGGAGGATAGAAACGTGTTTGCAATTTATGTTTCATACTACGTTAAAGTTAAACTTGGACTCAGTGCAATGGGAGGTGAACTTTCGTTGAAGCTTCCTTTTATATTAGCTCATTCTTGTAGAGAAGAAGAACCTATGTCTCCTAGTGCAAATGTTCATACTGAAGATATTACAAGTGAAATACCAGAATTAGATCCCATTTTGAAGCATTCCAATGGAAAAAAGCATGAAACCACTTCTTTATTAAATTATGAAACTAGAGATATTTCCAGTCCAAAAGATGACTTAGAAGAAGATTTGAATATAGAAAGTTTATCTCGAAAAGATACAGAAAACTTTGATTCAGGGAAAATTGTTGTTAATATTGAAGATCACACGATTTTAAAAGATCATGGAACTAGTTCATTGACTGAGAAAATACAAAGAAAAAAAAATGATTCACCTACTAAAAAAAAACATACAGAAGACGATATGAATCTTATAACCACTTATGAGAGTGACAGTACCTGATCCAAAGAAGATATCAGCTGTGTAAAAATTGATAAACATAAATCTGTCATACAAGTTGATAATGGTAATAAACATAAAATTGGGTCTAAAAAGGAAACTGTTTCTAGATTAATTGGAAAAGGAACAGCGACTGGTACTGAAATTCTGTCTGAAGACATTGAACACAATAATTTTACATCGAATATAAGAAAAGTAGTTTGTTGTTTGAATGGAAACAACCGAAGATGTTCATAATGTTGAACTCAAAAGAAAAAATATTTATTATGAGTCGATTATTACTAAATAATATTACGACTCAATTATTTATCACACTTGTGCGTGCCGTAAAAAATACTGAAAATTTGTAAATATTTATAATGCACCTATGAAATTGAAAAAAACAAATATTTTAGACTAAGCTGACTGAAAATATTTATCTTACACTTTATTTTGTCGAAAATATTGACCTCAGGCTTAACTATGTACTGAATGTGCCGTTTAATTTCAGAGAAAATAAGGTTGATGTTTTATATATTTTACTATCTTGTTTTATCAAAAAGAAAACCAATTGTTTTCAGATTAAATTCTTGGGAAAGAATTTATAATAATTTTCCTATTATTCAATATATTACTAAACACTGAAAATGTATAACATGTATTTATTGTATAAATGTAACATTTATGGTGAAAATGTTCATTATAGCAATGTGAATATTATATATAAGATATAAGATATTTTTATGTTTAGACTAAAGATTTTGAATAAAAAAATTGATGTATAGTATTAACAATAAGAAAAAAACGAAATACGCTTCCTGATAGTGTCAACAAATAATTATTTTTCTAAATAAATCGTCATATACATATCAACCTGATATAAGATCAGGTAAATCAAAATAATACATTATTTAATTGCATGATATACTATTTCGTGAATCTTAATAAATAAATCACTTTTAAAATCTTTTCCCATGTTCATTTAACTATAAATAAAAAATATTTATACTTGGCTTGGAAAAACTTTTTGTTTTGAAAATATATATATTATATTTCAACGCATATTTGAAAAACTTGCACTTTGGCATTTATTTTGATTTTTTCATATACATATTTGTGATTGTATGTAAATTTTGAGGCACGGTCTAAATATCAATTTAATTGATAATATATTGTATGTCAATAGCTTTCTGTGAAATAAAGTTTTAGCTTTTAGCTATATATGTTAAAATCGTGAATGTTCCAAAAATCATTAACTGTCACACAATAGTTAAATCGTGGTAAACACAAAATCAATAATAAATATATCATATGAATGTCAAGTTGGTTTTATTTTCAAATATATTTTTTGACATATTAAAAATTAATATTGTAATTGATATTCCACAAGTTGTAAAGACAATATTCACTTTAATTTCCTTAACAATAATACACAAAGTACCTTACAGAACCATTTACCATTTTTACGAAAGTAAAATAGCAAATTACGCTTTCATTCAGATTAAGTTTATAAATCATAATAAATTTGATATACGAGTTTGAAAACATCTTGTGTTTTTTTTAAATTACTATAAATTTACTGAAATATTATAACAAATGCATACAAAACCAGATCGTACTCAAGATATTACTTTTTATATAACTATAACATATAATATAATTAAATAAAAAATAAAAAAACATTTTTACATCCTAATATGGAATTTTCCCGCTTTAGTCACATATTTAACACCTTTGAAAGGTTTGTACTTTTCACCATACATATCAACTCTGTTGACGCGCAAGCCACTTACTGCTAATTGCAAAATATTAAAATGGACATTTATAGTTGGATTTGCTCCAGAAGTATCAGCACCAGAAACAACAGACACCTGAAAAAACACAAAAATTATCCAAAAATTCATACGAAAAAAATTGATTAATAAACAATAACTAACAGATCCTCGAATATTGGGCAGTTTAGTGACATCTATTCGCCCAATTTCCCACTGCAACACTTTTGTAACTGGATCAAAAGTGTATTTTCCCTGATTAGCCACTAGAGAACAATTAAGAACACATTTCGGCATACAAACTTCTAAAGAAACTCCTAAAAGCAATATTATAAGATTTATAACAGTTAAAAATTTAATTAGAATTATACCTTTTTTATTCATTTAATTACAAACCTTCTAAAGTTCTACCTAACGTCTGTTTTGGACCTACAGTAATATCTAACTTTCCTTGATCACCGGCAGCTCTCAATAGTAAACTATGTCGAACATATATCGGAATAGCAACCACGCTCTGTGAGCCTATATGATATGAAAGCAGTCTGAAATTTCCATCTGGGGGAATGAACGATAAAATTCGTTCTGACTAAAAGGCAAATTGAAAATTATTAATTTTAGAAGAGAAAAAAATAATTATATAAAAATAGCTTTTACCTTCCATCTCATAAATCTTACACAGGGATGAAAAGATACATCATCAAACAATCTTGGGTTCATAAATGATAATGTTAAGTCGGGCATTCCACTTAATTTAACACAACAATCGATCTAGTCAAAAACACATTATTCAGAATATATTAATGAAACAAAATTGAGAAATATGTGAAAAAAAGACTTACATATCCTTGAATTTCAGCGAAAACTGTTGCTCCACTTTTATCAATTATAGCATCAACTTCTTCTACTACATCAAAATAGGCTTCATTGCTAGTATATTTAACTCCAGTTCGACGCCATGGAATATTTGATAATTGACCAGAAGGTAAAGTGCCAGAAACACTGAAAAGAAAAAATTGAATGAATGTATTGAAATTGTATATGATCAAAAAAACTTTACAGAATATTACTTAGATTTTCCAGTTAAAGAATTTGTAATAGATCTCAACATAGTTGGAGGTTTAATGAGTTCTTTAAGTATGTTACTTTCAGTTGCCAAAGGAAAACCATTATCTAACATCTCGTCCAGAAGCTAAAACATGAAGTCTTTAATTTAAAAAGCAATCAACAATAAAGAATAATAAAATTTGTATACTTATATAAAAAATCACCTCATACACAATAACATAATTTTCTTTAATGATACTTTCTGTACACTCCGAAAAATAATCCTGTAATAAAATTATCACATGAACTAACCGATTATTTATACATTAGTTATGAAATAAATTGTGACCTGAAATGTATCAACAACGCGATGCAAAAATTCAATTACAAACAAAGGGGCAACCTCTTGCTTACATACAGCTACTAAACTCACTCCGCCCCTTTGAATGGAAAGAAGGTAATGGTGAGGAGCGGCTATGACTGGAGGCACATCCTGAAAAATTATACAGAATAAAATAAATTATGTATCTTTTAGAGTTGAAATAAGAACATTTGGCCCCATACTCACATTAGGAGAGGCTCTTTGTGCTTCCAGAAAATAATCGCACACAGACCGCGATATGACGCTTCTCCAATGTTTCTCGAGGAACACATCTCTAAAAATACAGAGTATTTAAAAAAGATGAGTACAATATTAAAAATCTACAAGATACGATACTAAATATTTCAAAACAATCAAAAATTCCGCTACATGATTTCAAACATATGCAACAGATTAAAGAAAGTAATAAAAACTATATGACAAGTCTCTCACCCCGATGAATTAATTATGAAAAGGCTGTGAATCATTTTTCTTGATAAAGAGAAATATTTCCTTTTTAAAAAATATTGGAATGCATATCTGCGGGAGAAAGCCGCTAAGATACGATGACAGCAGATCTGTCAGTGTGGCAGTGATTTAATTTAAGCACAGCATTACTTGACCATTAACTCATCAGTAAATAAATCAAAATACAATATAAGATACCAATAGTAAAATAGTAGATAGAGTAGTAGTAGTAGTAATAGGAGTAGTGGAATAGTAGTTAAAATAGTTTCATAATTGGTTCCCAGACGGTTGCATAAACGACAATAGCTCACACACCGACGGTAGCATAGGCGACCCTGCAGAACCGAACATAGAAGACAATCCGCCAAAAATTTCTGAATCGGATAAGAAATAGATTTTAAAGCATTAAGAAATCACGTGCTCAAATTGCCCTGAAAATTTTTGCGTGTGCTACTGTCGGTGTATTAGTATCATTTAGTCGGGTCACCATTAAATTTATAAAAATTCGTTAAAAATATCATCTTTACGTTGAAATGTAATTTCTCTTAAATATATTGAAAAGAAATTGTAATAAAATTTTGATAAAAACATTAAAAATTAATAATTTAAATAAATACAAACAATAAATGAAAAATATAAATCAACTTATATGCTTTAAATCAAACATTTACTCGTAATGTTTATTATTTTATTTTATTTCAAAACAATTACAAAATTATAATTTCATATTCAAAAATATCATAAATCGCTTATGAATTTTCCTGTTGTGATATTCTATATTGGGCAGATATAGCTATATCTAACATAACTTCCGGATTTATAAGGTCCTTAGCGTTTTCATATTTTAAACTTTCTTCATAAGCGAACAAAATAGACGTATCATATAACATTATCTTGCTGGCTACTAAGGCATAAATACAATTTCTAACACGGGCCATAGATTCTCTATCTTCTTGAGATACGGGCTGCAAAATAACAAAAATATTCATTTTATCTAAATATCGACGCATAGAATATTTTTCAGATAACAAAACAAACCCGGAAATTAAGATCAAATCCCCCTGTTGTATCTGATCCAGCTGTAGGATAAATCCAAACAAAGCCATTGTTTCCTATGATAAGAGAAACTCCGCATGGAAGACTATGAAAGTGGGTTTTCCATCTCCGTACAAGTGAAGGTAGCACTTTCACCATGATACCCTGACCCAACTAAAATTTATGATAATGTTAATAGTAGATATTTATATTAAAAAACACAAAAAAATAGTATACAACGTTAACGTTACTTTTCCATGTTTAAGACTTCTTGTATGTAAACCTAGAGAGCCTTCGGAATATATCATCTGAACTTCAGCACTAATAAGGTCGCCTTCTTTAAGATATGTTCTCATCATCCTTTCGTCTTCAATTGATCTACGGCGCTATAAAGCAAAAAATATCATATGATAAATATTAAGAACTCGTATTAAAATTTTGGTTTTTGAGTCTTACCAATTCTCCTCCAGGCAAATTAACCGACGATAAAAGCAAAATTGAATCCATTTTAGAGTTCGTTTCTAATTTCCAACGCTTTTGTTGTACCTCAACTACTCGGCCAATGACCACATCGCCTACTTCTCCTACATACCGACTTTTAAGGGCTTTAACAGAAATCAACTTATTAACTTGTTCAACTACTCCCGCAGTAGACGATCGTAGTAAATCATTTTCCATGTATGTACCATGACCCCTTGAAAAAAATAAATTGAAGATGTAATGTTAACACAATTATACAAGGATATCAATATTAATTATTGGTTCAATTGATTTTGCATTACTGTCTCACCTCATAAACCCTTGTTGAGAAGTAACTATTTCCCCAGGAGTGAAAATACGTGGAGCCTCGCCATCACCTGGTAAAATCGGATTCACACGTTCTGAAGCTAAACGTATATTAATATTTTGCGCCATTTTATGATTGAAATTGTATACAACCTAAATTTTATAAAAACAAAGATACATGAAAAGAATCTTTTAAATCATCTATCAATTTAAATGTACAGACTTTTACTTTCAATAAACTTTTAAAATTAGTTCTTATTAAAGAACAGAGAACTACAAACTGCAGAAACTACATGCACCCGCTGTTTATAGTGTTTACTTCACATAACCTCACTGTTTGACAGCGATATCGTTTGAAAAAACATATTCACGGCCATAACCCTAAATATTCTTTATTTCAAATGCAGAAACTTATTTTTTTGTTTTAAAATTGAATTTTTATCTGTATGATTTTTGTTTTTGTGTAATGTAGACTTTGATCGTTGTTTTTTTTCAGAAAAGTATCCAAAATTTGTTCATCTTCATGGGATTGGTCCCATTTTGAAGACGTTTTATCAGTTTTATTCGATGTCAAACGTGTAGAGATAATTTCCACATAATATATATTTTACTGAAAAATTACATATTTTTCAGCGATTTCTTTGTTTTTTCAATAAAAAAGCATTAGAAACTTATTTAAGTTTTGTTTCAAAATTGTATTATTATCTATATGCTTTTTGTTTTTGCAAAATGCAGTCTTTGTTGTTATAAATTATATTCTTTAAAGTTTAAAGAATAGTCAATAAATAGTCAAAAAATTAATCAAGAATTTTATTAACCGACAGAAAATACAAGATATTCAAAATAATCTGACATAAAAATGAATCGCCGTTTCGTTTTAACGCTAAAACATAAAAACCACTTGACCGATTTGGATTTATATTTTTTTCTTTTGTTCGCTTTAACAGATGGTTTACAAAGAAAAATAATAGGGTGATTCCTAAAGAAATCTAAAAATTAATATAAGGAATTTTGTATGGAAAATGACGGTACACTTCGCGATTGTTCATAGCGAGCAAAAGAAAAAATAATTGAAAGGCTCGGCAGAAAATAGTGTTAAGCACCAAAATCACAAAATTGAGTTTTTTTAATTTACTACAAAAATTTGTACGTTTCCTTTGTGCCATTTTGTAGTTTTGTCTCGAAACTTTCCAATGCGACGACACCCAGAACCTGAGCGGAGCAAATGACGTTGCTGTGAGTAAAACACCATTTTTTTAATTATTTGATGTTATTTTCATAATGCATTGCGACCATGACTGTCAGAAACACATAGGTTGTGATGTAAACAACTTAGTTTTATCGGAATCTCTGTACTTTAAGCTTTATTTTAGACTAAATATTTACACGACTACTTGTCAATTTATAACCTCAAAGTGTTTTTTTATTTTAAACGTTGTTCCGTTGGGGCAAAATGGGGTGCGGGTGCTCCATTTTACCCCGCTACTTAGTGTATCTGAAACTAGATAGGTATGATTTATTTATACTAATTACAATGATTTTTTTTACAGAAAACGGTTCGTAACTATAAGAAAAAGACAAACAGAGGAGAATGGGACGAAGTGGCTATGAAAAACGCTATTGAAGATGTGTTGCAAAATAAAATGGGATATAAATTAGCAAGTAAATGTTATGGTGTACGTCAAACTACTCTGGAACGCAAAGTCAAGTTAGCGAGACAAAATGAGAATCTTGTATGCAATATCAAAGTTCCTTTGGGTCCGATAACAACTGTCTTTACGCAAGAAGAAGAACATGAGCTCTTTGCTTACCTAAAAGATATGGAAAATCGTATATTCGGTTTGACTACTTCGGAACTGCATAAGCTGGCATATCAATTGGCAGTTGCCAATAATAAGCAGCATAAGTTCAGTGAAGTCAAGGCAAAAACTGGTAAAGATTGGGTTAAGGGATTTCTTAAGCGTCATCCAGAATTAAGTCTCCGAAAACCAGAAAATAACACAACTAGCAATCAGGCGATCAATTCGGATTTTTAAGAATCCTGAGATCAGCCAAATTTATTTGGGGTTGATATCACGTTGACGTCTCCTGTTAGTGGTCCATCTTATTCTTTCTCTGATCAACCAAGCACCTCTTTCGCCGTAAAACCACAAATTCAGTCGAGTGCTTTACACAATGTCAATGCTCAATCGTCTGCGCTTAAATCATCCAGATACAACTTCACTTCAGCCACAGGAACAGCCAGGACCAAGCACTTCATTTCATACGGTTAGTCCCAGGCTACTGATGCCGATTCCGCGAATTGATCAACAAAGAAAAAGGCAAGTGCGCAAAAGGAGGAAAATGGCCGTTATAACTTCTTCTCCCTTTAAGAAAGAATTGCAGGAAAAACTAAATGAAAAGATGGTGGCCACAAAGGCAAAGAAAACTGTGATAAAGGAAAAAAGAAAAAAGCTACAAAAAAACCAAAGAAACAAAATAAAGAATCAGACAGTGAGACGATTTGCCATTTGATTTTAAGCAACCACATTTTCCCGTACAACTGGCTTTTGCGATGACCATAAATAGCCAAGGCCAGTCGATAGAAGTTTGCGGAATCAACTTGGAGTTTCCCTGTTTCACGTATGGACAACTATATGTCACGTGTTCGCGCATCGGAAAACCATCATCTTTGTATATTTACCTATCGTAAAACAAAACAAAAAACATAATTTATCAGAAAGCATTAAATTGATTAACTGTATTTATGTCATGTACGTAAAATACATTAAACTCATTGGAATTGTAAACGAGTTTCATTTTCGAAACGAAGTGGTTAGAACAACCCAAAGCTGCCTAACAACTATGTCACCCCAAGAAATTTCTAATGATAGTGTGGACTTAATTAAACGATTTTCATCACTACAAAAATTAATAAAAATTATCGCACATTGTCGTCATTGGGTAAATATTTTAGGTAAAAAGAAGTCAGCATCATTCATCACATATGAAGAGTGTGAAGAAGCGTTGCGGATATGTATCCGTATTACACAAGCTGAAGTATTCCATACAGAAATGAGAGGATTGGAAGAACAGAAATTGAAACCACACAGTAACCTTCTGCTGTGGAATATATTTATAGATGCACAAGCAGTTGCGAGTTGGGGGTTATTTGAAGAACAATTCAAACTTGGAATTTGAGTAGAAGAACCCTATTATAATATCAAATAACAATGCTATACTCCGATTGCTGCTAGCGGAAGCACGCATTCGAACCTTGCACGGAGGCCCACAACTGATGTTGGGCTTTCTTCGAGGCAATTTTTGGGTCATAGATGAGGGGAACACTATCCGAAGATATGCAACGAATGGCATGATTTGCGCGAAACAATCCGACAAAACAAGATCGCAATTGATGGCAGATTTACCAAAAATCAGATATAAGCCATCAAGACCATTTTCAATGTCCGGCGTCGATTTGATAACCAAACGAAATTCAAACCGTGTAAGTTATAGCCAGTACTATTGATCTCAATGAATTGAAGTTGGAAGGTTGATAAGGTTATATTATAGCTAGTCAAAATTTTACAAAAAAATATTCAAATCGGTAAAGTCCTTTTTGAGTTTTAGCGAGACTAACGAACAGAGATCGCAGGTGATAAAAAGTTCACCGGGTCAGCTAGTAATTTAAAATAAAAATTCTTAAAAATTACATTGAACTCTAAAATGCTTTTGAAGTTTATTTGCTTTCACGCCTAACTGCATATTCCATTTAGCTTGAGCTTTTTTCAAATATCTAATATCTTTCGCTTTCCTGAAAATGGATTAATTTTAATCATAATAAAATTCAATTCGAGTAATTCATAAATTTTGTATGAAAATATGTGAACATACTTAGCAATAGCATCGCTTTGCTGTGGTGCCCATCCCAAACAACGGTATTGATGTATTATACGTTTTACTTTGTCATCAGATTTTTTGACTAATGCACCAGTGTGGGAAGATAGATTTTGTTTATAATATCTAAATATATAAAAAAGGAGCAAGATAAAAACAATAAATGTTTACCGAAGTTCGATTTTGAAATAAATACCTCAGTAATGATCTATGTCCTATAACAGCGCCTGATGGGAGAACTAACTGAAATTCTTCATCATCAATAGAAGTAGATGGTAAAATTGCATTTTCGTCTGGATCTACTTCCATATCTTCATCTCCTTCAACGTGGTCTGGATATGAAGAACTTAAAACATAAAAAAATAACATGAATTTTCTAAATATTGTACTTATTTTTCATATAATAAACTTTAACGAAAATTTAGATTTACCTATAATCATAAAAATCAGCATATTCAGTCAACACAGCACCTTCGTACAGTAATTTACAGTGACCTTTGTCACGCATATGAGCCTGAGTAGCTTCTAGTGACTGAAACTCACGGCCTTTCTCATCACACCACAAGCACATAAATCCTTCAGATACCTTCAAAACATTTTTTGAGTTAAATAAACCATTAGTATTAGAAATATCAATTAGCAAAATTGATTTATTATAAAATAAATAGTCAACAAGTCATTCAAATGTGAAATGATACCTTTTGACCGAGATATGTTAAAAATCCTTCTAAGTCAACGCAATATTCTGCGTCTGGAATGAAAAAGGAATGAGCTGTTGCCATGTGTGTAAGATTTTTGACGACAGTTCTACTATGATTGATACAAAATAAACAATCATTGGGAAATATATCATTAATCTCTTCATAGCTACTAGTCTGAAAATTAAGAAAAATATACAATACTGAAAAATAATTGATAATAGAAATTATATGAAGCACACATAAAACGATCATTACATCGTCATCCGATTCTGCTTTAATTTCTTCATCTTTAGTTTTTTCAGGTTTTTCAACATAACCTTCTTCAGCTATCTTATGCTTCTTGCTATTTATATGATTTTCATAAGAATTTTTTGTATTAAAGCTTTTTGAACACGGTTTGCAGTATTGAGTTGTCGATTTAGGCACATTAGCTTCGCGAGCAGCCAATACCCGACTGCTAAACTCTTCAACAGAAACTGGCTCGAAATTTGCTACCTTTCGCTTGAGGTTATATCGATGCCAATCGCTTTTGTAGTGAGTCCTCTGCAATTCGGCATCACGAAAACCAGCTCGACAGCTGATACACGTGAACTGATAGTGCGTCATCTTGCAAATATGGAAGGCTTCGACTACTTTTGACAATAATACGCTTCTAATCTATTTCACAATGTTATCGATAAAAAATAACTAGTAACGCAATAAGTACTGACTCGAACTGTCAAAAACCACGTTATGATATTTGGTCTTAATCACTTTACTCGTGTCTATATTTTGATTTATCATATTTGTGGAATAATAATTTTGAGACAAAGTTTTAAAGTATGTATTTATTATATAATGTCGAAAATACTCAAAATAATACAATATTCAAAATACTAAAATTAAATCGTTATTTATTTCCTTCAATACATAGAATTTTCAAAAAATAAAATAAAATTTTTGTTGATTGAGTATTAATTCAAGGTAGATAAAATTAAATTATTTTTCATTGTGAAACGTTTGTAAAGGTAAATCATCGACACCTTCCACCAACACTCCTCTTCTATTGTAACCTAATCCTGCCTTTAAAATAGCAAAAGCAGCATCTACAGTATGATTTACATCTCTTTCAGTCCCAATTAAAGGGTTTACTTCTACTAAATCCATGGCCTTCAGTCGTCCTGTGCTATAAATCTGTTCCATTAAATAAATTCCTTCACGAAGAGTCAATCCACCCCTCACTATTATTCAAAAATTAATAAAACTCCACTTGAATTATTTACATTTATAAATTTCATATACTGTAATATTAAAGCTTAATTTACCACAGGTTCCAGTACTCGGTGCTTCGAGAGCATCCAGAGAATCAATATCAAAACTAACATGAATAGGTTTCACACCTTTAGGATCCAAATATTGCAATACCATTTTTATAACATTATCAAAACCATACCTATGAAATTTAATTGATAATCATAATTAAATATATGAAATAAAACCAGTTATATAAAAATAATCAAACCTTTGGATATCTTCCATTGTATAAGCGGGAATGCCATATTTTTCTATAGTTAATCGTTCATATTTATCCACAGATCTGAGACCAATATATGCCAGATTTCGGATAGAGAACCTAAAAATTTTATACAAATACATACCGAATTTTTTCATTAAAAATATATTGATTTACTTCAAAAAATTACTTTGGGATTTGCCAATCCATTGTGGGTAAATAAGGCCAGTAATCAGAGAGTTCTTTGGCTAAAAGAGCCACAGGCATCCCATGTACTGATCCACTCTCTGATGTTTTATTTGTATTTAAATCGGCATGTGCATCAACCCATAATACAACAACATTCGGGTCGTTATTATAATGACCGTCAACTGTGCCTGGAGAAAAAAATTAAAAAAAATTATTGTCCACATCATAATTGCTGAAAAAAATCTAATTAATTTTGTATCAATAAATATTGAAATAATTAAATTATATAAAAAAAATACAGTTTACCAATTCCAATTGAATGATCTCCTCCAATTGTAACACACACTCTATTATCTTGTAAAACGGAAGTTACTTTTAGAGACAACTCTTTAGTACACGCAGAAACATGTGCAAGTTGCAACATATTTTCAACGTGGCCATCAGGTATTTCTTGTACTTCAATGTCACCATAATCTTTTATATCTATTCCATCTAATCATTTTAAAGAGTATATAAACATGTATGTAGATTTATATATGCACTTTAACTTAATATGTTACAATAACTTACTGATCTCTTCAAGTTGTGATATTAAACCCGTTTCTCGTAATTTTTTCGGTGCCAAGCTCACACCTAATTTTTTTTGGCCCTTTTCAAAAGGTACTCCAATTATACCTACTTTTTGAGTGCTTCTTAAAGATTTTGAAAAATGACGACAAAATATTTTAAACATTTTGAAGCATCAGCACCAGCAGCACCACCAACTTCTTATATTAACACAACCAATGGTTATTTTCATAAATCTATAATTGTCTTATCAATACAAACATAACACCAACAAATCCAGATGAGGGTTATTCTGATAAAAAAATTTGTAAGAATGTTTTCATTACAATTTTTTATATAAAAAAAACGTTCATTTAATACATACAAATGACATATAATTTACACAAAATAATACAAAGTATCACAATTTTACGGTAAAAATATGCTTATAAAACACAAATGAACTAATGGTTTTTTCCAAATATTTACAAATGATCATGACAATCAATGTGAGAGTCACGCAGAAATGATATAACCTTGACTTCTAGATAACCCCATGAGTGATAAATTTATATTATCAAATGTTTTAAAAGAAAAATAGTTTTAAACTATAAAATTTAATTTAACAACGTGAAAAAAATTGTATTTCACAACTTAAGTATATTTAGATATACAATTCTAAAAAAAATGGTTGAAAATGACATCTCTCATGAATAAGTAATTAAATTAAAAATCGAAATTATTATTGTTTTATTTTAACCATGAAACATTTATTTTAAAATACACAAACAAAATAAAAAATTTCCAGTGTTGAAAATAAAAATTTAAACTAGAAAACAGTCAATTTCCTCTTGTCTTTCCTATTATTTTGTTCATTTGAAATATTTGTTTGTTTTCTTTTGAGATGGTCAATTTCTTCCATTTTAGATGACAATTTTACTGAAAGTCCATTATGTACACTTAAATTTTTTGTATTTCTTGCCATCGAATCTTTAAGTTTAATAATATCTTTTTCAATTCTTCTTATGTCTTCTCCTAATTTGAATTTCTCGATATTCAAGTTTTTACAACTTGATGTTTTCACATTTAAATTATTTTCTTTAGTTTTTGAATTTTTATCACCATCGCTAGGATTTTTAAAATTACCATGCACATTGCCCGATAAAGTTTTATTCAAAAAATTGAAAACATCATGTTTTTCTTTATTCATAAGTTTTTCGTATGCCTTTTTTTCTCGTTCTTCTTTCTTTTTTTCTAGTCTACGTAATCTTTTTTCAACCTATACAAAAAAAATCAATACATAAATATCTTTCAATCGTAAGAATATTTTTCAAACAAAAAGATTAAAATACTTTTAATGGATCTTCACTAATAGATTCTTCTCTTAATTTCATACAGTGATCTAAAGAACGTCCAGATGGAGTAATTTGACATGTGACCGGTTGAATTCTCCCCTCTCCTTGGGGTCCCAAGCCAGTTCCAATAATGTAACCCATCTTCAACATAAGCTTTGATCCTATACCCTATTGTAAATCATTTGGATAATGAGAGTTTTCCCACTTGACATAAATAAAAAATTCAAAACTCATTTATTATTTTAATTACCTTAGTGTGCTTTTCCCAATCACCTAACTTTACAGAGTTTAAATTATTGGTTAAACTTTTTTCAACTATATCTTCATTCAATGAATGTTCGACATCTGATTCAATATCAGACTCACTCAATGAATCCAAATCTGACTCAGAACCTAAAATAATATAATAATTAATTACATAAAGATAAAAAACATTAATTTCATAAAGAATTAATTAATTTTTAAATAATCTTCTTAAAGAATAGTATTGTATTTGAAACTAAATTTTTCATTACATATTTGCTTATTAATTATAATTTATCATTAAAATATGTTCAAGAATACCATATTTTAATACAGTAAATAAAATTACCTATTAATGGAAATAAATTTTCAAATTCGACTGTATAATTAACTATGCCTTGTGTTGAAAAAATGTTATTTTCTAGTTGAACTTCACAAGTACAATTATTTGTATCTAAATATCTTATTATAGCTCTGTGCCAAAGCAAATATTTTTCAGATTGTTTGGTACTCATAGGTGCATCCTGAAAAACATTATAAATTAATTAATGTAAAAATGTATATATATATATATATAAATTGATTGCGAAAGCTAAGTTATAAGTACTTCATTTTTTTTAATTTTTGCAAGAACTCTAGAACCAACTTTCAAATTCGAAAACACGGGTTTTGTAGCTTCTTTCAATGACGTCAAAGGGACTGTTTCGCCATGAGAAAATCTTTTGAAACAATGTTCCAATAATTAGTGAATGTTAAAAATAATATAATAATGTTCTAATGTGAATGTGAATTTAATTATAAAATTTTTTTAAAACAATATACACACACCGACATTCAAATTCATCAAATTTGCATTCACCGTCGAGATAATATGGACAAGGAACCATCTCAATATGTGTAGGATTAGTGAACATTATTTTTACCTAAAAATCATTATTTTTAATTTCAGTGATAAATAGATGTCATAAATATTTTTTTATGTGAACACATATTTCATATACAAACCATTATATCTTCATTTTTCTTAGTTTTACTAGATACATCTTTAAATACAGAACAAATCATTGCATTATACAGAGAAGGCGCTCCACCGTGATGGTGAGAAAAATATAAAGAGCATTGAGTGCCTTCTAAAGATGCGATATCATCCTGAAATAGACACATACTTAAAAAAATTAAATTTTCAATAAAAACATTCAAACATTATGATATTTACATCAATTTCCTGGGATATAGTGTTATTGTCATCTTTGTTTTCATTTGTAGAGACATTGTCGAAAGCTTCAGTATTCGACACTTCTTTCTATTATAATTACAAATACACAAATGTCATTTTACTTAAGGAAAAAAAATATTGATATTCAGTGTAGTATAAATCGTCTACCATAAAAAGAGCATATTCATCATCAAGATCGTTATCATTGGATGTCTCAGTCAAATTTTGCTGTAAATCACTTCCTCCGGGTTGTTTAGGATTTTCAGCACCAGTTGTCAAATTGATGAGTTCTTCTAGATCAGCTTTCAGACTTATCAACGAGTCATATTCATCTCCTTTGGGTGTAGTTTTCAAAGCAGCATTCACCTGTGATAGCTATATATACGATTTAAAATCGAAATATAACGAGCGAACTAAAAAATATAATTCCTGAAAAACGAGTTATTCACATAGGTGTTACCTGTAATTCATACTCGGAAAGTGAATCTGTCAAAGATTCAACTTCCATTTTTCATTACAAATATGTCAACAACTAGTTTCCGATTCAGAAAAATGACAGCTGTTGTTTTTTTTTTTTCATTCATGGCCATAACATACAAAATGTTGGCTTATTGTTGTTGAAACAGAATTTATTTTCACTTTTCTGATAAGTTCTTCGTTTTAAATTTACATTATTATTTCGAACTCGTAACATAATTCGTGCTTCGTAAAAATCATTGATATTTTTATTTCAAAACTAAAAGGTCATAAAAAACACCAAATTCTGTACATAAATTAAAGATTTATTTCCTCAAACTTTGATAATTTATATAACTTTGAAATTAACCATAACGAATATAAAATAAAAGACATCAATGTCGCTATTGTCGAGATATTATTAAATGTTTCAAACAAACGCTACATATTTATAATTTATTTATATTATAGTTTAATATGTAATACGTTTTATTTATTTATGGTTATGATATGAACATGGCAAACATATACTTTATTTTTTCCAAGTATACACGTTATTTTGTTGTATTTTTTACCACACAGTGCCAAATTTAAATAAAGATCAACAACTACTACATAAATCAAAATTTACATTTCATGTCAATTTTTCACATCTTTGGTAAATATTGTTTGAGAACATATTCTGAAAAATCTCGGCAAACATTAGAACTGTGATACATCATACATACATGTTAGAATATCAAATCATAATCAAACTACACAAATCCAATGTGTAATAATTACTATCCTATCAAAACAATTCATAACATTTTGTTAATCAAATCTGAGCTTGCTTAACAAAAAAAATGAAACAAATAATAAATAATCTTGCATTAATATCTATTTAAAAAGCAATCACAAAAGTGCATCTTGAGCACAGTAACATAAATTCTTTATAATATTTGTAAACATACAAATTTGTGTTTATTATCACTATCACATATTAAAACTACTTATGCAATACATATATAATTTGATGAATGGTTCATCGACATTCTTATAAATTAATTATTATCATCGTTTGATCATTTAGCTTTGCAGAACAACTTATGAAAATAATTTTCTAAATTATTAACATTATTATTGTAATTAGATTTGAATATTACAATTTTCTTTTTCATATAACACCAATAATAAATTATAGCAAATACCAATAATCCACAATCCTTACATGGGTCAAATTTATTTAATGTACAAGTAATCTTAAATTATATATTTTTAAGCATAGCTTTATATTGCTAGTGAAATATGTTTTATAAACAAAATGCATATTATAAAATATACAAAAGCAAAACATGAATAGCAGAATGATGCAAAATATTTGTTATAGAAAAATAAGAAATCCAAGTGAATATCATATTATTAAATAATAAAATTTATAAAAATAATGTTCATTCTATTTTATAATTAAAATTTTGTATGTATTGTCAAGTGAAATATTAGATACAATTTTATAAAATTTGATGATATATAAGTATATTCATTAATAATTAATAATATTAACAAAATTAATTCAACAATTAAGAATATATTTTGACTTTATATAACAAAATAAATCATTATGTGAACATGAAAACGTAAGCGAAAATTTGTCATTAAAAACATAATATTTATAACTGACTTAACAAAGAAAAATGTATCTTATAAAGAAAAATGCAAATCGAATAATTGCAATAATCGAAATGATTCATTTTACAAATACACAAGCACATACGAGTGCTCAACCGGCTCAACAAAATGATGATCTCCGTCCCGCTCAATTGAAATTTATATTAGTTAACAGGTTATAAATATATCGACTTTATTCCTTCATGTAAGGATACGCATACTCAGTGAGTGGGACAAATGTTTCTTTGATCGCCTGATGCGATGTCCAACGGAGTATGTAATAAGGACTACCAGCCTTATCATTTGTCCCCGACATGCGTCCGCCTCCGAAAGGCTGCTGACCCACAACCGAACCGGTCGATTTGTCGTTGATATAAAAGTTTCCAGCAGACATTTTCAATTCTTCTAAAGCGTATTTCAAGAATTTCTCGTCTTTGGCAAACACTGCTCCTGTGAGAGCAAATTCTGTCGATGTTCCTACTAATTCTAAAGCCTTGTTGACGTCTTGATCTTTATAAACATATATTGATAAAATCGGGCCGAATATTTCCTCAGTCATTATCTTATCTTTAGGATCCTTAGATACTACAATTGTAGGTTGAATGAAATAGCCTTTGCTATCGTCGTATTCACCCCCACCGATTATTTCGAGATTGCTGGAACTCTTGGCGTGTTCTATATACGATTTAATCCTAGCGAAAGCTTTATCGTCGATCACAGCTGATGTAAAATTGCTATAATCTGTCACATCACCTACTTTTAACTTGCTTCGAATTTCTAATAATCCTTTTTTGATTTCTCCCCATAGGGATTCTGGAACGTACATTCTGGAGCAAGCTGAACATTTTTGTCCACAGAATTCAAAAGCAGATCGAATCGTACCATTAACGACAGACTGAACGTCGGCCGATGGGTGAACAAAATGATAATTTTTTCCACCGCATTCTCCGATCAGCCTCGGGAAATTCTTATATTTATTAATATTTTGACCGACTTGAGTCCAGAGACGGTTGAATGTAGGTACCGATCCAGTGAAGTTAATGCCGGCGAGATGTGGAGATGCTGTAATATTATCGCCGAAAACGGGTCCATCGGCGGGTACAAAATTTACCACACCGGGTGGAAGACCGGCTTCTCTCATAATTTTGAAGATAACATAGTTAGATAAAAGTGCTGTATCTGAAGGTTTCCATAGAACAGAATTTCCCATCAAAGCGGGAGTGTAAGCCAAATTTCCACCGATAGCAGTAAAATTGAAAGGACTCACTGCAGCTATGAATCCATCGATACCGCGATACCTCATAGAATTTTTAGTGACCTTCAAATTTTCAGATATCGGCTGATACTTAGTATTTTCTTTCATATAATACGCATTCATGCGAATGAAATCAATCAATTCAGCAGCTGAATCGATCTCGGCCTGCACGACAGTTTTAGCCTGACCCAACATAGTAGCAGCGTTCAAAGTCTGCCTGTAAGGCCCGGCCATGAGATCGGCAGCCTTTTCCCATATCCTGAGCCGATCGACGAGCGGAGTACGGTCCCACTTCTTCTGCGTCTCGACAGCGACCGAAATAGCCTTTTGCACAAGTTTAGCGTCGGCATAATAGAATTTGGCAATTTTTTTCTGATGATCATGAGGCATCACCTGATGGCGTACTTGATCAGTTTTTATTTCCTCGCTTCCGATAACGATGGGGACATCTTCAACGGTGCCGGCGACTTCTTTGAGGGCGCTCTCGAGCTGCTTCCTTTCTTGGGATCCTTTCAAATATCCGAGGATGGGTTCGTTGACGATGCCGAAATCAGGAAGGCCAGGGTCCTGGACCATGGAGCCGATGGGGCGGAGCGCCACGGGGCGCCCGAGGGCGATGCGGCGAGCGCACAACATCGTGGACAGCTACAGAGGGCGAAGCGCTAAGGAATATCGAGGGGTGCTCCTCGGCCTGACCCACTTCCTGCTCCTCCAAACAGCCGACTGACGGCCAGCTGCGCGCAACCTTTCTTTGCGCGAGCGAGTTGCGCAACTAGCACTAATTGCTGAGCGGTGCTGAAAAGGCCTTGGATGATTGTTTTTATGCGAGCGAATCGTATGGCGGTCTTTTTGTTACTAATTTATTGCTGATGTTATTGATAAATGTTTCGTGACGAGTGCGTTATGTGTACCGGTTTCTGAAACGTCGCGTTTCTCGAGAAAATGCAGATTTTAAGTTGAATGTAATGAAGGTGATCGTGATGATGTTTTGATCTTTTCGGTTATTGAAAGTTGTATGAATTGGGATTTTTTTTTTTATTTGTTTGATATTACGGGATGTTTTTGAAAATCGAGTGGAATATGAATGTATGTCTGTATTTGCAACTGTATTTTTTATATTTTGTAAATTATTATTTGTACAAAAAATTCGCGTAAAGTACCGTATCAAAATTTAATAAACAACAATGTATTACATTTACAAGCTGAACGCCTTGTACTAGTTTGTAACTGCTCAACGTCACAATTTAAATTCGTTATCGAATCGTCAAAAAAAAAAAAATCACAAATATTTCGATGTCAAATTTAACACTAATCCCAATTGGGTAACATTAAAAATTCATACATTCATCGCTATTCCTACCACCCAACGATAAGAACGTAGATCTTAATTCAATTCGCATAAACTTTACGATGGATACAACACGAGAATCAATATTATTATTCATATTTTTACTCCATAAATTCATCATATTCCCAAATTCGATATGAGGTTAGCTCTCGGATAAGGTATATAGCTTAGACCCCCAATATTTGATAGGGAGACCTAGTCCTGCAGTGGGCACAAAACGGGTCGACAATGATGATAATTCCCAAATTATTATACATCACATAAACGAATCTTCTTTTAATACTGAAAATCTCCACGACATTCGACAAAATTCGAACACAACGCAACAACTCTATCCCACAAAATCGAGGACCCGAAATGTTCCCGATCCCTGCCCAGCTCCCCACCGATTACCAAACACGAAGAGTGCTCCGTTTGTGCGCAGGTGCCCGCGGGTTTGCCGCTTATGTAATCGGCCGCGCATGCGCCCCTGCATCGCCACATTGCACTCTGGCTACTTTCCCCGACAATCCTCGCAGTCGATAAAAATGACCATGGCCATATTTGGCTGATTTTTTTGCACCAACGCCCGCCCGCCGAGCCCGCGCAATTCGAAAACTGTCCCACGGCGAGGTCCCATTATGTTACGTAACGTTACATAATGGCGCGAATCAATCGTGTGGGTCTGCGCGACGTGGACGTTTTCGGGTTCGGGTTCGGGCCGGTTGTGGGCGCGACGGGAAAATCCCGCGTTTCGCTTTTGTATGGATTTCGTTTTTAGGCGGAAAAATTCGGGTCCTTATGCAATGTTTGACGAGACGTTCCCGACGATATTAGTCAATAAAAATTTTGGCCGAGTGCCTCGTTTATTTGTGGAGTTTTGGAAGTTGTCCCGTTTGGTCGGAAACAATGAGTTTGCGAAAATGTTTTTCGCGGATGGAAAATATTTTTGGCCGATATGTATCAACAAGTTTTCGAGATTTTATGCATTTTTTTTTTTATAAATACATCGATTATAGATTCACTGGCGAAACCAGACAGGGAAAATGGGTCTTGGTCCCTCCCATAAATTTTGAAAATAATTGCAAATAATACTAATACGCACATTACTTTCATGTAAAAACATCATATTTGTATCGAATACATATAAAAAGTTATGTTTTGATCTCCCTCTAAAAACAACCCGACTACGGCTGTGTATAGATTAATTTTTTTTTATAGTTTCTTAAAAATTGAATACCCCTGAGAGATGCACCTGACATAATATGTTACTTAGGAAGGTTAAATTTATCAGAGGAAATAAACATTGTGAGTCACTCTGAAAATAAAAGTGAAGGTTATCAGCTGAGATATGACGGAGACACATTCTTGGGGGAACACCGCAATCTTATCACAAACACTAACTAAAATGTTGACATTTCGTATTATGATCTCTTTTTTATTTATTTTGACACAATTTGATAATAGGAATGATTGAAAACAAAGTGCAATTGCAAAAATAAACAATTTGTCTCATGAATATTTTTGTTGGCAATTACTTTATAAATAGCACTTGTGAATGTAGATATTTGAGATGAACTTTGAAATGTATATCATTACGTATGTATAAAAATTTCGGCAAGATTTTTAAAAATTTTAACGTAAATAAACGTATTTCTAATAATTGTTTAAATCAAATAATATTAAATGTATGAAAAATTTCATAATTTATAATGTGATTTAAATAATGAAAGTGTTTATTTTGAATGATGGAAAACATATTCCATAATATTATATAAAATTATATTAGGGTAACTTTACATATTAAACATATTAGTTAAATTAAGTAGCAAACATAATTAAATTTGCTATTGTGTAAGACATTGATCATTATTTACAAGATAACTTCAAATGATGGAAAATTTTGAATTTATCGATCTTCAACAGCTTAATAATAAACTGCATTAAATTTGAACTAATATTCAAGCTAACTTTATATGCAATAAAAAAAAACATCAAAATAATATTAACAATCACTTAATTGATTCATATTCCGATAGAACCCCAAATTTTCAAATCTTTCACACATCAAAAAATCAGCATAAACTTTTCACTTTAAATTATACGTATCATATACGCCAATGCACCATTATAAACATATCGAGAGTAATTTATAATAGAAAACAACGTTTGAATGTTAATACAACTTTTGCTAGCGACAAGATTTGCATTTCTAGTATATATCGCGTCGAGAGTATCTCTTCTATCGCAGTTAACTTTGAACCGTCGTTTCTAACAGACCGCCGCGAAAACGATTTCCATTCCGAAATTCGTTGATCGAAAAATCCAAAATAATGAAAGTGAAGTGCGCGTTGTTGTTGTTGATATTTTACCAATTCGATTTTGTTCTTGTAAGTTCGGAAAACGATCCTTTCGACGTGTCCCAAGATGAAAATCCATTCACGAAACAAACCAAGTTATTGATTTCAAATGATTATCGAGAACTGATGACGATCTATGATCCGATTTGGTTGGCGAATTTGTGGCCGAAATTGAAGAATGGTGTTCATCTGAAAATAGAAAAGAATTGTTGGAAAAATTTAACATTGTTTTTCCAGGATATGCTCGATGGACATGCTTGGGCCTTAGCTGGTATTTTTTTTTTTTTATTGTTTTAACATATTTTTGAATAGTTAGTTAAAGTTTTATAAACAATTAATTGATTGTTCGATAAAGATCTACATTCAAGAACACGATTCGAAAAGTGAAATATTATCATTTGACCAACATACCATAACGCGATTTCTCGTTTCATATAAAATTATAATTCGAATATCTTCATTTATTTAGGTATTATTAATTCAGATACACGCGTGCATAATTGGTTAATTACACACACACACACACACAATACTCAGGAAAATGGATAAATGGAGCGAAAATAACATTTTCTTTTAAATCGGCGCATCCATATTATTATAACGAAATGCGAATAACGCGCCATTAAACACAATACAAAATACACAATTTCGAAAAAATGAAACTCATTCTCAAAATTTTAAATATATTAATTGATTCTAAATTTTTCATCAAATTATATTCAAGTTATTTATAAACTCAATTGCCAAAAATTACCGCCAAAGTTATTTAGATAATTTGATGTCGCTCATTTCGAACAATTTCCAGATTCTTTCCACAATTCCTTATGAATATATTGCACAATTTAGAATACTCAGATATGTATGTACAATGTAGGAAATCCAATAGAAGTAAAAGAGCGTCTCATCATCGTTAATTTCAGAATCGAATTGCAAATCTGTGGTCTTTGCGGTCATCTTCGCTTTTCCCGTCAGAACATTATCAAAGCGGAAAGCAATCATTCACTTTCGTTTTATTTCACGACGTAATACAGATATAATGTAAGAAAGTTTTTCATCAATTTTGTTCTGATATAGGAAATTTTACATTTGATTATACGGATGAAAGTGATGTGGAATATTAGCATATTGATTATCGTACGCGAGTTCAATTTAGCACTTTCCTACTATACAATTTCGTTTTTTAGTATGTGATAATTTGTTTGTGGAATCTTAATAGGCTTCGTGTGTCTGAAAACACGCAGATGGACTGGAATTTTCTTCCTCATACCTCTATCCTGTAATACATACGTATATTTTGAAATCCTGTTATTTCCATGCGTTATTGACCTCTGGACAAGTTCTCTCAGATAAAATATTTACCGGTTTCTATACTAATATGGATACTCGGAAGAGTAATTCAAAAATAAATAGTACAGGAATTAAATCTCATCAATTATTCTAGTAGCAGTCAAATGAAACTGAACTTTGTAGATTCTTGTACATGAACTTTGTAGATTCCGATGTTGATAATACACATAATATATTTTCATTGTATGAAATTTTCAGCTGTCGATGCTACTGGAAGCTTTTCTTCGGGTCTTTTATGGGGAAATCGTTTTTGGATCGGATCGCAAGATGAATGTAATGATTTGGTACAAAATGATTAATACTTTTTGATTAATCGATATAAACATTATATTTCTTTGAATAATATTTTTTTCTTTTCAGAATCAAAGATATATAGATTTTGCTTCCAACAGTACTTTGAGCGCTCTTACACACATAAATTATATTTCAGCTCTTAATCGTAATGTTGAAAATACTGGTAATTAATATTAATATATTTAATAAATATTGAATTATTTTTCAATTTAAAATAATTACTTTTTTAATACACACTTAGGTTCCAAACAATCGAGAAGAGATTCTTTCAATCCGATGCTCCTTTCTAAAATGATTTTATTAGATAATACGCCACCATTCGGAATGGGGTTTTCAGCTATAACACTTAATTTAAACATAACAAAAACAACTTTGTATAGTGTAAGTATATTTTTGAAAAATATCTTATTTAGAAACCATTGTCTTATTTTTTTTTTTAAATTAGAGTCATATCATATCGATGGGGATGTGTTTGCCGTATGTTTGCAAAACTCAGGACATTCGTGAACTTCTTGATTTTTCTATAAAAACTTATCAAAATCTTAGGGTTTCGGGTACTTTGCCTCGTGTTGCGAAAATTTCTAATATACGCACACTTTATGGTTCTCCTGGTTTGATAGAAGAAATGGGACTTCTAGTATTATGGTAATTATTATAACATATTTTTAAATAATCATAGAAAAAAATTAATAATAATATCTTTTCTATTTTAGTACGTTAGTCTTAATACTGCTTTCGACTATTGCTATCGGTACACTGATTGATCTAAATTTGAAAAAATCTAATGGTTTGATGGCACCAGATGCTGAAGTAAATTCATCAACATTTAAGTCATTTATGCAAATAGATCCACTTTCAGCAGAACACTCTTTGGAAATTTTGCATAATGGTAAAAAAGTATCTAACGAAAATCAAGCCCAGGTGCATATAACTCAAATGGCTGAACAAAAATCTTTGGAATCATTTCATACAGTGGATGGTTTGATACCGAATAAATATACAGAAATTGTATCTGATTTTCAATTCATGGAAAATATCAAAAACAATAGTAATGATAAAAACAAAGTTAATTTGCTAACAGTGAAAAAAATCACTAGAAATGAAAATTCTCCTACAATAACACTTGACATTATGACAATGAAAAGTGTAGACAATAGTAGTGAATCTGCCAATAGAGAACACAAAAGTTTAAATAAAAAAACAAAATATGTGATTTCGAGAGATAGACAAATTTCTACAAATAATTTTACTAATAGAATTAATTCTTTATTTTGTATCAGTAGAGAATCTCTTTTAGCTAAATTTTTCATATGTTTTTCTTTAAAAACAAATTTAAGAAAAATTTTCAGCTTTGATATTGGTGAAGATACTTTAGCACCAATTCATGGAATGAAATTTATAACAATGTTATGGATTATTTTAATTCATACTTGTTTGGTTATATTTCAGTTATCAGGTATTAAGTTTACATTTATTTATACTTTGTTGAACTGTGAAATTATTGATGAATCTAAAATTTTTTTTAGATAATAAAGTTTATCGTGGAAAAGTAGAATCTAGCTTCCTATATCATATAATAAGTAACGGTACTTATTCTGTTGATACGTTTTTCGTTTTAAGGTACATATATTTACATAAATTGATATATACATTAAATTTTTATAACAGTAATTATTTGTATAATATTTTCAGTGGTGCTTTAGTATCATATCTTTACTGCCAGACAATAAAAAAATGCGCAACGACAAATACATTGGATTTTAGCGGTATTGCTGGAAAATCACTCCAATTCTTCACAGCTATTAGTTACAGATATATTCGGTAATAGTGAAATTATTAATCAATCTGAAATATTAAATTCATTTAATTATTATCATCTCTATTTTCAGACTATCTATTCCCTATTTATTTACAATCGGATTCTTACACTATTTTTCCAAATATTTTCATTCTAACTTTATATTGGAATTACCTGGAAAGGATTACGAAAATTGTAAAAAATATTGGTGGCGAAATGCTTTATATATCAACACGTTTTACCCCCTAAGTGAATCGGTAATATTTTGAATTATTATTAATCAGGACCTTATTAAGCATGATTATTAAAATAAGTACTAAAATGTTTTTAGAAGCTTCTAATATCATATTTAGTAAATACTGCTTTTCGGGGTTCTATTAATGTTTTTTTTTTTTTCAATTAATGTATTGAATTAAAATTTTATACTTTGAAATTTCAGTGTATGTCTTGGTCTTGGTATTTGGCCAATGATACACAATTTTATATTATCGGAATGTTATTATTGATTATATCTGTGAAACACTTGAAAATAGCAACAACATTTTTTGTTGGATTTTTATTAGTTAGTTGGATAACAACAGCGATGATAACATTAAAAACTGGATACACACCAAGGTGAATATCGAAAAATATATTTATTTTTAAAAGATAATTTAAAAATAGCTATTCAACATTACAGCGTAGAAGATCCCTTTTTACATTATGATGAATTATATAACAAACCATGGACGCACATAGGTCCATATTTAATTGGACTCTTCACTGGATGGATTTTAAGTAGAACGAGTTGTTGTTTATTGATATCAAAAGTTCGTCTACTTGAATTAAAAATTTTATTAGAATTGAAATAAATTCAAATTATAGATGAAAATAAATTATATTTTGTGATTTTCAGACAACTTCCATTTGTTTATGGATTATTTCAATTGTGTTGATTTGTGGAGTTATATTTGGAATGTATGGGATTCAGTTTGAAACATACAGCTCTATGGCTTATACTTCTCTCTCACATACTTCATGGGGTTTAGCGATATCATGGATTTTAATTGCCTGCGTCACAGGATATGGAGGTAACTTATACCATAATATAAAAACAAAATGATAATTCAATAGTTAAATTACCTTTAAATTTGATATTACAGGTCCAATAAATAGTTTATTGTCATGCAGCCTTACATATCCACTGAGTCGGTTAACTTATTGTGCATACTTATTACATCCTATTTTATTAAAGATTATATTTATATCAATGGGCTCTGTACAGCATATTTCACCACAAATAATTGTACGCATAATTTTTTTCTTAAATTATATTGTTTTTGGTTTGCTTTTGACTATTTTTCATTATTTTCAGGGAATATTCTATATTGGTTTTGTATTTCTCACATTTGTGGTTGCTTTGATTTTCTCTGTGATATTTGAAGCACCGGCTGTATCAATTTTGCGACTTATGCATCCTATGAAGACCCTATCTGGATAATTTGAAAAAAAATTGTGTATATAGAAGATTTTTATTTATTTTTGTACATAATGAGATAAAAAAATTAAAACTATGATTTTTATAATAGTTAACATACATAAATACACATACAGATACAATACACACATTTCAAAAATTTCCATATCACATTTAAAGTCATAATTGTAATTATATCTATTTTATGTTCCGAATATTGATGTAACATAAGGACTAGTAAATAATTTACTGCAATTTATATAGTTTTTAAACATATTTTTCGACTCGACATTTTTGATTATCCAACGATTGCTGAATTTTGGTGCTATTTATTTATTAAGTTTTTCTAATGAGATAAATCATTGCCAAAACTTTGGTATTACTTTACGGATAAAAAAATTATATTACTTATATTATAATTAAATAGAGGAATAATAAAAATTCTCAAACTATTTTTTAATAGGTACATTAAGTGAATTCAAATTATTTCAATTATAAATAAATATTTTTTTACAAATTTTCTTAGAAAACATTTCATTATTATAATTATACTTTCAGTATAGAAAAATTAGGATATTTAGAAGAGAAATAATATTATGGGGAAATGTAAAAAAAAGTTTAAAACAGCCTCTTCCAGGAAAATCACATTTGAGCATTGTAATAATATTTTTAAACATTGTTTAATATTAACTTAGCAAATGTATCTCCTGAAGATAAATAACCACTTGAAGATTTATCCTAAGTCATTTTCTCCAATTATTCATCTCCAGCAAAGAAGTGAAATACACATGGCAATTACTTTAACCATAAAACTATATGAATTTTTATAAATTATTTTAGTTTTCTTCTTCTATTCGGACCAACAATTTTCAGCATCGTAACAATTGGAGCTTCAAATGTAAGTGAAATAACAAAACTCAAGAGATAAGATGATACCATTTGTCCTAAGAAAATAATTGCCTAAAAAAAAAACAAATCATGTTAAATGGAGAAATATCACACACATATAACAATTTTATTAATTAACCAATTTATTGAAAAGCACTTAAAAGTGAAATTTTTACCATCATATCTTTTCCTAAGTGTATTGGATGATCTGTATGCATAACTAAAAACCGTATTACAAGTGGATGTACTAAATATGCACAATATGTTACTCTTGAAAATGGATATAATATAGTTGCGGATAGCAAGGAATTCACATATCCTGAAAATTAAAATGAAATTATAATACATGCAATATTTTTTATTATAAAAATTTTTAAATCAATTCACCTCCATATCCAGTAGAACAAGCTACTACAATCCATGAAATTGCAATAGCCCAAGCAGTGTGAGACAATGAACTGTAAGCCGCAGCTGAAACTGGACTCAATTCAGTGTTGTATAAACCGTAAATTAAACTTAAAATCATTCCACTAGATATAATCCAGCCACCAATTACAGTAATCTGCAAAATAAAATTAACAATAATTTTTTTAATTTCTAATATGATAAAAATTGATATTCACATTTATTATACATACTCTAGACATCTTCATTCTGCAATCGATTTTAAAAAGGAACCATCCAGTTGCCATTCCAATGAGATATGGTCCTAAACGTGTCCATGGTTTGTCATAGATTTTATCGAACAAAGCGAATGGATCATCACTTGATGGCATATGATTATTGGACCACGCCACGTATCCTGTTGTTATCCACGATGAGAATAGGAAAACAACCATTGCACCTGCAGCTGTCTTGAAATGACTAAAACATTATTATAGAAATTATCTAAATGCTTTATTGTTTATTAATAATCATATTGTTTTTACAATAACATACCTAGCTGCTAAAATAAGCATAATGGCTCCTAATACATAAAATTGAGAATCATCAGCTAAATACCAACTCCATAACATGCACTGAAAATTTGAGTGAAATTCAAGAAAAATATTCATATTAAGACGATTTATATTATAAGTGTTCTGGGCGATTTAAATATATATGATTTACCATTTGTTCTACTGGGAACAATGTATTTATGTAAAGAGCATTCCTCCACCAATAGTTGGGACAATTCAAATGGTCGTCTGTTGGTGGTTCATATAACGAATTGTAATAGAACCATTTCATAGAAACTTGTACTACTCCCAACATGAATAAATATGGTGCTGTCAATCTATAAAATATTTGATGTGGTATTGAGTAAAAAAAATGTAAATATTTTATTGAATCTCAAATGTTACCTAGCAAATCTATAGCCTAATAATCCGATAAATTGTATAAACCCAGATGTGAATCCTCTTGTGCCTTGGGTTAAACGATCTAAATTTCCTTTGGCATGTGTTCGAAAATATATGAACGATACCAATATACCACTAAAAAAAATTTTATGATTTGATCGAAATAAAATCTTATTTTTAGATCTATAAAAAATTTTAATACCTTATACAGAAAAAGGTGTCTACGCTAAATGTGCCATTTGTTACTGTTTGGAATAAAAATTCTTTTTCTACAACTTTCCTCAGTTCAGGATTATCAGAATACTTGAATGCAACAATGCAAGAATGACCTAAAATTACCCAAACCATAGATATACTCCTCAGGCCATGAATTGTAGGAATTGTATCGCTTCCAACCGATTGATCACATATTGTTTTCATATTAGAAACAAGCGAAAACGATAAAATTAATTCTGATAATATACCTGAAAATTCATATTGAATTTTAGTACATGAAAGTTTCAATAAAATTACATAGTTGTTATAAAAAAGCTTACTGAGTTGTGGTTGTTCTTCAACAATTGGCGGTTCAATGTTAAGCCGTTCCTCAGAATTGTTATTATTGTTCGATATTCCATTCACGGCATAGATCGATTTTCCTTTAATTCAAAATATAAATTTATTATAATTACTCTTAAAAAAAATAATCAAATACAAAACAAAGTAAACACATACCGTTAGATATTTTCACGGCAGGAAGATCAGTAACTGGTGCAATATTTATATTTAAAGCATGATTCATCTGCTTGATCTTTTTAAGCCGTTTATAACGTGTATTCAGTATCAATTCATAAATAGTTCCGGCCACAATCAAACTTGAAATGATCAATGTAACTCCCCTAAAAATCACAGAAATATCGTAAAAGTAAATCAAAATATATCCTGGAAAATTCTCTTCAGTGAAGATTTCAAGTTTATTTGATTTCATAAATTCGTTTTATTGAATCAACTTACACTAAAACTTGGAAAGTTATATCGGAAAACATATCATAATGATTATGTGCCGTATCCCTAATACTTATTATATCATTTTTCTTTATACTCCCTCCATTTTCCACGACATTTTCAACATCATCGCTCATACAAGATTCAGGCAGGCACAATCCTAGATGTATAATTTTGGGCTAAAGACGGAAAACGAATTACAAAAATTTCACATTTAAATTTTTGATAAGCATAATTATAATATATTACTTACTCCAGCCAAAGTAAGCGAGGAATTCAGTTTCAATTTCACGAGGAAAAATGCAATCTCGAATGGGGTCGATTCTTGCATACCCAATTCTTCCATCTGTGTTGAATTTTCAGTGATTGCATGAGACTCTAAAATCGAGAAAAAATAATTTAATTAGTGAAGAATTTCCAGCGATTTATTCATATCTGACTTTCACTTTCTATTACATCATTTGAAGGTCCTGCGTGCATCGTTTTCCTTATTACAAGCGACGTATATTTGCAAAAATAATTTTTAAAATTTATATCTGTTACGGCGAATTGACGTTGCTTAATCGATTCTGATTTTAAAAAAAAAAACGAAAATTGCAACACACATTTTTTTAATTCTGTGCCGAAACGAGATTAATACAAAAATGCATTGCAAAATATTTATTATAATGCGGGCACTATGTTTATCTGTCACTTTCCATTTCCTTTTCAAATAAACTATATCTATATGGAATCTCACTTTCTTCTCTATTTTTTTGCGCATTGAAAAGTTAAACAAGTTTGACGTTATTTTTTACAACGATATCTATTTAATCAAATTTGAATATGTCGAAAACAGAGATTTAAATGATAACATAAATGGAACAAAACTGGTAGCAATTGGAAAATAGATGTCGTACGGTAACTAAAATTTTCAGTATTTTTTCAATGTAATTTGATATGAAAATTCTTAAATTGAAGATAGTTTATCAAATCAAATATACACGTAATTACTATTAAAATAATCAGAACTAACAGTAAAAATCAATATCCAAAATGTGCTGATGCACTTTCGATCGTTAATTTTAATGGTTACATTTTTTTAATAATTATAACATTTAATTGTACAATATCTAAATTTGTATTTATAATTGTAACAGCTGATAAAATTGTATTTTAATTCATTCAAATTAAAGGTACTCATCAATTCACATGGGTTGCGAAATTGATATTCATTTAATTAATTTGCACATCAAATATTAATCAAATATCAATTTTCAAATATATTTTAACTATAATATATCGACTAATCGGATATCAAATATTTTTCGTATCATCACTCACATCAATAAAAATCAATTATTTCATATATGAATAGTTATTTAAATAGACACACAATAAAACTAATTATTCAAATGTTATAGACACGCTATGAAATTAATATAAAACTGATACTAATATTCAATATTTAAATATACAAACTAATGTATAAATTTGACAAAACGATACATTAAATTCATTAGTACTCAAATTATTCAAAATAAGATGAATAACATAGTGACATTATTTATTATACGATCATTAACTAAATAATATAAAATGTATTTGAAGAACGTTAAAGAACAATATTGATATATAATATATTCGATAAATTTACTAAATATGGGAATCGTTTAAAATAATAAAAATTCGCTGATATATCGAAAATCATCAATTCTGAATATATTCTCACAATCAATGAAAAGTTTATTATTTCGAACCTTCGTATATAAATAAAGATTTGAACCTTTCCAAATTTGACATTACATCTTATAACATATTCGGATAAGACTTTTAATCTCAAAAATAAATATTGTAAGCATATAACCATCAATTGAACCTTTATACATCATTTACGAAAATTCATCCTTGAGCCTTAATCAATCAATCCTTCATCGCAAATCATATTTAAACAACGCCCGAATAAAACCGACACAAACTCAAACCTTTTCGACAACCTCAAGATTTAC
Organism: Hydropsyche betteni; assembly: GCA_028571205.2. Lineage (NCBI taxonomy): Eukaryota > Metazoa > Arthropoda > Insecta > Trichoptera > Hydropsychidae > Hydropsyche > Hydropsyche betteni. The sequence continues at coordinate 2,422,492 of JAOXNN020000052.1, read as the reverse complement.
CTCGACGATTGACAAGATCCATTTCATTGACAGGAGCCAAATAAACCGAATTCCAATCACCGGTCACCAAAAGCACATCGCATGGCGAGTTCGTCGTACCGTCGAGCAGCATCCACGTTATGCAACGGCAATAACAATTATACAATGTACTAAGTAAAGCGTGTCTATTGCACGTGTGAGCAATTGCGGCCTTGACACAGAACCATTCTCCATCATCAGCCCATTTTTTTTTTATTATCGCAGACGCCGAAAAAGACTTTCTCTTCCGTCGACAAGACCGCTTTCGTCGCCCTCGCGTTCCTCCGGTCGAGGAAGCACTCTTTCTGCTCGGACAACGCTCCGGTTCGGATTTTTTTAGGCTTTTTTGTAGGTAGGTTGTGTAATCGGTTCGATACTGATCGAGCTGTGGTTGGTTCTGGGGGTTTTTTCTCGGTTGTGGTGCTAGCAGGTTGAAAGGTTGGTCGTGCGTTGAGGAAACGGAGCTTTTCAGTGATGTAAGCGGGTGATGAAATTTCATCGATGCGAATGTCCGGTTTGCCCTTTTGAAATTCGATTTCATGTAATCGACGAGGTGTTTCGTTGCGCGAATTCGTCGAGTGTGCGATTTTAAATTGGTTGTAGATGTTTCCTTGAGAACGCGATCCGATATCAAATTATTGTGTATAATATTGTATTATATAATTAGAAATTTCGTTTGAATATAAATGTGAATTATTCCCGTTAAATAAATGACATTTCATATAATAAGATAAAAAGAGAAAATTTTTATGTATTCAAATTAACGTAATGTTTAATTTAGTAAAAGTAAATGTGAAAAATTAACTATTTGCTTGAGCTCGAGATTTCACAAGCGATTTTCACTAGAATAATTTTCGGCTCATTTAAAACGGATCAAATTAATATGCATAAATTACATTAACATTTAAAAAAATTATTTCATAAAATTACATCATATTAAACGTTCATACGACACTTAACGTAACCGACACGTTATTATTTAAGTGACACGTTTACATATTTTGGAAAGCGAAAAGGGTTTAGCAAAAAAACCAGTTTAGCAAAAAAAAAAAATTATCTGAAGTATTACTACATAAAAACTAACATGACTTTCCTACCATATCTAAATCATGATCGTACGAACTCTTAAAAAAAAGAATAACATTATTTGCAGTCAATTGAGGACACGAAACGCCTTGGGCTCGTTGCTCAACTTTTGGCTCATCTTTTACATAACTTCACTCGGCACAAACACAAAAAAGTCACCTGAACCGAGCTCATAATGAAAATGTCGGATGAAACGAAGAAATTTCTTTTGAAATTTTTTTTTTATTTATATACCCTTAGAGGAAATGCGCACAAATTATAAAAACATAATGAAAATGATGACGAAATAGAAACTCTTCTTTAAGATTTAAGTTTTTGTCTTGGAGGAAAAGCGTCGTGTTTTATTATAAAACAAAAAAATCTACGCACGTGATGATAACTTTCGTGCAAAACCGCGTAATTATGGATTACTTAAAAAGTTTGCAGCGAACCGTCAATTTGGAAAATGCTCACATTACACGCTACGCACTTTACGTGCTATGTAAGATTTTTGTTTTTTTTGTTCGTTTTCATTATTAACATTGCCGTTCGATTATCGTGTATATTGTGATTTTTCCTGTAGTTTATATATACATGCATTTCGTGAGAAACGTAATGTTTATTTTGAATTTATTATTGACTGGAAGTTAATTGATATTCTTGAGCTTTTTATTAAAGAAAATTTCCTATATTTTTCCAATATGATTACGTGTTTTAATGGTATAAATTAGATAATGCCTGAAAAGTTATGCTTGATTTGTGAAAAAAATCTGATATAATAAATAATTATGGTTTCAAAGATGAAATCACAAAGATAATTGATAACTATAATTTTATTACACAAAAAAATTTGATCGATTATTATTATTTTATAATGAGTTAACAATTTAATATTTATAAAAAAATACAAGCCGAAAATTCCTTTCATTTAATTCAACAAAAATTGTTTAAATATTCAAACAAAAAAATACCAGAGCAAGATTAAAAATCAATCATACATTTTTTCAACAAAATCCGACTTACACCACTTTCGAAATAAGACAGCTCAAATTATAAAAAAATAACCGAATCAATCTCCTCCCATTATGATCTATAATTATATGCTATAGTTATCGATATGAATATGAATGAGCTCACCTTTGATTTGAGTGAGAGTCTGCATACAAAGAGTTGATGAACCCGACCAGTAAGAGTTTCCCCAAAAGTAACCAGACGTGTAACGTCCGCTAGCATCGTCCACTGAAATCAAAAAAAAAAAACAACAATGACACATCAATTTAAAATCGCTTAAGTTAAAAACAACAACAAAAAAGCGGATTTCCTAAAAACAAAATCCGGCGTCTAATGAAATTATAGCCACTTACAGAGAAGACCATCGCCATCGGACACGTGTCTGAAACGTGTGAAACATATCGGACAACTTTCACAATGCTTGGCCCTTAGAATGTCGACATATTACGAGGAAAAAGAGCGGTCATTATTCTTGTCCGATTCCTACGAGCGTTCTCGTCAAGGTGAACGAGACCGAAAATACTCGTGGTAAATCCGAACACTTTCTCGATCGATCACTTCCTGGCTCTATCGGAAGAAGTTTTCTGGGTTTTATACGAATTAATCGTAAGAACGTGCATGCCGCCTCGTTAAATGACTACGTAATAATATTCGAATGTGAAATTTATTTTCGATCGATTAAATACATCATTTAATTTGAATAAATGATTATTGTAAAAATAAATTAACAAAATGTGTTTTTTTTTTTTCACCAATTCATATTTGATGTGATATAAATCTTTGAAATCTATATATGGAAAAAATGAAATGTAAAAATATATCATTTGCTTTAAGGTCAAGTAAATCTGTAATTCAATTAAGGTTAAATTTTTAAATCTACATATTATATATCTGTGACATTGTTCTTGTGCGAATATTAAAATGTGTCAAGGGGACCTTCAATTTTTAGAAACTTCCATAATCTTAATTGTGTTTGTTCATATCAGGGTCAAATAGGAAATGGGTGTACATATGTTTTAATAAATATCATTGTTATTGTTTGCAAACAGACTAAGATTGAGACGTTCAGAATCCGATGCGGTTAATACCATTGAAAAAAGATTGAGAAAATTAACATAAAAGCTTTTGAAATTACTATATGACAAATTCGGGAGACAAGAAAAAAAGATCTTTTAGATACAGAAGTAAACTTAGCAACAAGAAAATCCTTTAATAAATGAAAATAATTTTATTTATTTGATTGAGTTTTTACGAAAATCTAAAAATCTTAAAAAATGGACTTAATCAAATTCGTACTTGAACGGCTCAATTGAAAACTGCCAGCAAAATATTTTGTTCATTGATGGATGCAAACCGAACAGGAAACGTCGTACTTGATTAGTTATTTGGAAAAAGTATAAGAAACGTATCAAGAAACAGTGAAAATCGTTGAGAAAAAAGTTAATCTCATGATTATTTTTTTAAAATTACCCGTATATTACTATTGAATATCAATCAAAAGAATACATTTAAAAAAAAGTCAACCAAAGTTGGCCCGTTCCAGAGAAAAACAATTTCCTTTTTCACATAACCATGCAACAATCAAAGCAAACCGTCTATTGCTCTCCATCACGAATTTGCTCACCTGTATAAGGAAACGTAACGCATTAAAGCATTTTGCAAACGTGAACGTCGCAACGAACAAATTAAATTCGCATATCGAACAGGGGCGTAGTCACGTAAATCGGCCAAAGCAATTCTGGACGCAGGCGAAATTGTCGCATAATAAAGTGCAAGTGTTGAATGTGTAAACGGCTATCGATAGCCCGAGTGTGACAACGAAACAATTTGGCAAGCCGGCCATTATTATAATTTGTTTATTGTTGCGATCTGCGTGGATGAACGTCATAGACTATAAAAATTTTCGCAACGGTTATGTAAGCCGGAATAAGTTCATTCAAAAATCAATTATTTTTTTTGTTCGTCATAATGAACAAATCGTTCAATTGATCGTGTTCATTGTGTAACACCGATAATGTGAACGATATCGAATTTAACGAAAAAAATCGTTAATGATAGATTCGCACGGTGTCAATTGGTCGCCGGTAGAAAAAAAATGTTCCATTTAACGATATGAGAAATGACAAGCGTTTCACTTTCAATAATGTAAAATATAACAATATCCACTAATAAAAAAGGAGTTGAACTATTGACGACCTCCTTTCTCTCTGTGGTGTTTTGAAAACATCGCTTACCGAAATTTTACTATCACGCGAATCGCATAGTGAAATATACGAAACTCTTAATCAGATCGTTTATATAATAATCGCGAACGATGTTGAAACAATCGCATATCTAAAGCCAAATATTTTAATTAATGCGTCCGCGTGAAAATATAAGTTTTTGTATAATAAAAAAAACCGTTTCATATTTCATCATAGCATTTCTTATACTCAAGATAACTTGTGTGGATTCAAATCGTTCTTGGAAGACCATCGGAATTGCATTCGATGAAGTTGCAAAACAAAATGCAGAAATTAAACAATTTTGTAACACTATGAAGAACGAAATTTGCTTAATCATCATATGTGTTAGCTTAATTGATGGCTTTCAGAGCCAGCTTACTTTTAGGCGGTTCGCAGTTCTTATTCCGTATTGCATAATATTATGTCATATGCGAAAAGTGGTCAGTGTGTTACAGAAGCTATAAAAAGCTCTTCTGTTCAAATAACACTCGTGCAGTATGATGCAAAAATACTAACCGGCTCATTTTTTTCTACGCATTTTGACACTATTTAAGTGTAACACGATTTAAATATGCATGTATTGACAAATCATAAGAATTTACCAGAGAAAGTTTGCAGGAGTTACGAAAAAGCTCCATTTATGGGTATATGAATTTCTTTACAATTGTAATTGTGCATGTTTCTTTAGAGACGTTTTATTATTGTTGCCATTACTCATGTCAGTTCCTTTTTCAAATAATTTCACAAATCTTTATTCATACGCCTGCGCTTTTTTTTAAATTCTTCAACTTTCGAACGGTAAACGATTGCAATAAGATATTAAAAAAGTATATACGTGCTTACAATATTTTGATGCAAATTACAGTGAAAATGCATCTCGCATTAAAAACTGGAATTGCTAGAGCGTTTTACGATCGAAAATATCATAATTTTATTACAATGAGACAGAATTATATAAGTGGTCCACTTCCGCGAGCGCACAAGTGTTACGTTGGCCGAATTGAAAAATAATCGCTTATGCAAATGCCGAGACATTCAATAAACAATAATAATCGTCCAACGACACAAAAAGAACGATCAAACTTAAACATGGTCGTCATTATTTGTCACCGAAAGGACAATCGTCAGACGCGTTCACGCAATCGTCCGAAAGAGAGAGTTTCCCCGTTTGTTTGCGTTCGATAATGTTTGTTCTGGGAAAGTGTGATCAGTATTACGGAATATTATACGATAAGAAAGAAAGCCCGTTAAATAACACGAGAAAGAAATTGTCCAACAATAAACGTCGCTGACCTAAAACGAGCGACGAGACGAACGGGAGAAAGTTGTGAGATTATGAGGACGACGATTCGTTGTTAATGAACTGTGTTTGTGTACTTAACACACATCGAAGAAAGTGAAATCTTTATGACGTTTCAGTTTTTCAGTGAATTTATGCTTGGGAAAATTTCATTGCGTGCCTGAAAAATAGGCGGGTTTTTTTGCAAATGCAATTCATCATACATCATATATTAAGAGTAATGTATAATATTTCATTGAAAATCAATGTTATATTTACTTAAGTTGTGCGTTAGTAGTACATTAAAAAAGGTGATATTTCACTATTATTATATTTTATCACTAATCAGTTACTCGAATGTGATGACGATATTCCGAAAATATTTGCATGTGTTCTGTTTGATTATGATATTAACAAATCGTTAAATTCAATTGAAATTTATTTGTAGAACATTATGATGACAAAATAAACATTACGCCTATTGAACCTATTCAAAAAAAAATTCTTAGGAAAACTTGTATTACGAAGAAATATGTTTTAGCGACATCGACGAACGGTTAGAAATGAAACCCAAAATCCATGAAACAAATAATTGAAACAAAATTGCGTCAAAAACAGAAATAAAATACATAGAATTGCTTAAACGCACCGAAACTAATACACAAATTAAATAATTCAGACAAAAAAGTCAATTCGGTGTCTCTGTAACCTAAATTACCGTGCTGCATAATATAACATAATACGGCACTAACGCAACACTTAATAATCAAACGATGATGATATGGAATGTTGCTCAAAAAAAAAGACGAAAACGAAAAAATTTCATCAGCACCTCGTTACAACGTAACTTTTCTTTGTGAGCGAAGCTCCACCGCAGAGCAATTAGGTTTCGTTCGAAAATTAAGCCCGTAAGAAACAGGGGTCCCGAAATTAACGAGCCGTTTTGAAATATCGGCACGTTTTTCCGCGAAATTATGCCCGTATGAAATCACTTTTAAAATGAAGGAAAATTTTCGAAATGCAAAACACCCCGGAGAAATGTTGCACAATTTTAATTCGCACGTATGCTCGATTACAATGCGCAATTCTCGATCGAGATCGTGATGATGCATTCTACGATAGTTTGTACAAGATCAAATGTCACTACGTTTTCTCAATCTTCATATTATATTAATGGTGAATATTTTGATTAGTTTTAGAGTCATTGAATGGAGTAGTTTTTTTTTATTTGGCATGTTCAATTCAAATACCTGCCACTTTGAATTAATGAAGAAACTCATCATAATCCTTTCTTATTAAAAGCTTCTTTTTCAATAAGTATAAAATATATTAGTATTAAAATTTATTAATTTATATAATTTGAAAACATATTTGTGGTTTTTATTTCTAAAATGTTTCCACATACAAAAATTAAGCATTTCAAAACATAAATTATTTATCTTTCAAGAATTAAAAAAATTGATTGCGAAAAATCAATGATCATGTTTTCATCCCTTGCGGCAATTTAAAATTCTAAAATTGATCATCAATTAACTTTATGAGATTACTTATCGATTATTTAAAGTCTGGAATAACTATATGGTGAAATAATAAAACTAAATTTGGCACTCGATACGAAACCAGTTGAGAAATTAATACAACTCGAGTTAATGACCGCTGCGGTTATCGTTCATGTTGATCTTTTGCATTTAACATTCAACAATCGAGCGAAGAAAATTCTAAACGCATGAGAATGACCTTGCTTATTTCGAAAAAATGAAATTCAATGGGTTTTTAAATACATTTACGCACAATACACATTTTCCCAATTGGAGCAGAAAACGAATTATATTCTAATTGACTTTGGTCCACAAAAAAATGTCTTCATTGTGTGTTTCCAAAAAGAATTTATGATAGTATACATATGTTAGAAAAATCAACAGAAAATAAAATAGCTTTTTTACCAATATCTTGCACAATTTTTTCTTACAGAAGTGTTGTGAAATTTCAGATTTCGTTTCAAAATCTGATTATAGAAAATTTCTCACAATGACTTTTCAAATATTCAAAAGGTTTTCGTTTTTCACTAGTAATACAAACATGTACTTTTTTTGCAACTAACGCATTTCTCTTAATTAAAAGAGAAACGTTTTAAATGCGACGTTTTTTTTATATTTACAAACATTCAATACTGTTGAAACCTAATCAAAAATAATAATAGAAAATATAATACAAAGTAATACCGAGCAATAAACTTCAAGTTGAAACACGTTTTTATAACACACATAAAACTTTTATCATTCAAGATGAAAGCTCTACAAGTAATGGTCGATATAATGGCAAAGCAACAGCTTTTTGCAGAAATTAAATGTTATCCATCGATAAAATTTTAACTAGCTTCTTCAACATCTGCGCCGAATCCGACGTAACCACGGTCCAGATTCGGCAAGAAAATAAAGAGCGTGCACATGCCGTATAAATAAATAAAAGAAAGTGCCCGCCTAAAAGCAACCTTGCTTCGGTCCGAGTTCTTGCGTCATCGGTTAAAACTGAAAGTGAAGTCTCGCCGAACTACAAAGGTCAAGAATCGGATCCCGCCAACACGAACGAGAGGACCTTTGAGTTCCTACAGGAGGATGTACTATATTTTTATGTAGTTTTGAAGGTTTTATGAAAAACAAATTTTCTTTATTGACATGTGCTTGGATATTTATTTTACTTGTGAAGGTGCAGTTTCAGTGACTCTTCACATTGTTTGTAAATTCTACAAAGTTTAAAAACTGAGGTCAAGATTACAAATACGAAATTTAATTGAAAATTCTAAAATTTAATTCTGAAGTGAAAATTGTGTAGAAAATTTTTTTTGACATTGTCAATATTAAAGAGAAAATTGCATATTTGCAATGTTAGATGATGAAATATGCGGAAAGCGTCCTCGAGTGTTACGTTAATTGCCTGACTGCGAGCGTCAGCAATTAAACGCTGAATCAGTTAGAAACGCAAAATTCGATGCGCTCAGCTGAAAGCTGTCAATCGTTGCGACATACAATTGTCACTATAAAATTTATAACGATTATAGTACGTGATGTAATATAAATCCCACTTTGAGATCGACATAAATTTCCATAGTAAAAAACATCGTTGAAATGTCACGGTTCCTATGAGATTCTTGAAAAATTTTCGTAATACAAACGCGTCATTGTTTTCTTAAACAAAATATTATCAACGGAATAAAAATTAATAGAAACATTCATACGAATACACCGCACAAAAGAAACTGACACTTTCGAGCGTTTTCGCAACGTCGTCCATACAAAACCGTCGTTTTATTTTGTACATCGCAGATCTGTCCGATAATAACTAACCTTTTCAAACGACAGACGCCGAATTTGGGAACGAGCCGTACCTATATAACACACTATACACACAACACTTCGAAGTCAACTTTCGCTTTTCCATTTCGACGGAGTTATGTACTCTCTTTTCATTGACTCATAACCTCGCCGGCCATAATGACGATCGAGACCCATTGTTGTCTATGCACTCCAACTCCGCGAAGTATGTACACAAATATTGCACTTTTTATTTCTAGGTACTCTAAGAAGTTGTGACTTCCGTCATGTCGTCTACGAGTCGCAAATGGGTGTTGTCAATTTGCGCATGTTGTTGATTCTCCTTGAAACGTCGAATTATTCGGTTTGATCATCTTGTACTGTGGAATACAATGTTTATTTTTTTTTCTGTTATCTATGAAAGGAACATCCGTAATTTTTCAACGTGAGAGCGTTTTGTTTATTATGGAATTAACAAACATGTCGAAGAAGTAAATACACTTGAATATGCTAAATATCGCAAAAATTTCAGCTGATTTAATACCAATGCTAATATACAAAAAATAATGCAAAATAAGTGTGATGCAATTTAAGTGTGCAATAAGATCCGACTCATTATTTGTTCATTGTAAACAATGATTGATAACAAATAAGTTGTAATGTAACTATGTAATTAATTTTATATTCAAGCATGTATAATGTAACGCTTAATTAATTTCAATATGTAAATGTAAATAACATGCAAACTCAAATATGTATTACACAAATGCTAGCTATATTCTTTTTTGCAAAATATCAATAAAAAATAGAACAGGAATTGAAACAAAAACGACAAAAATAAAAAAATTGATTATTTGGGTCATGATTAAATTATTTATATTACGTATTGTCAATCTGACCAAAATTCATCTAAATATATGTATAAAAACTTATACAACTTCGGATGCAACATTTGACTATGTATAACTACTTTTGCAACACGAATTACTCAATTTTAGCTATACAAAAAAATAACCACCTATGAGAAATTAATTTCTCGTTTTATTACGTGACGGGTCAAGCGATTGAATGCGAAAAAAAGTGTGTTACGTTATTTATAACAGCAACATCGAATAATATAAAAAAATATTTGCAAATATCCGACGAAGATTCTCCATAGATCAAGCAGAATCAATCAATCCAGAAAAATTACACAACCGGAATATTGATAAATGCCAAGCATGAAATTCATCATTATGCAAAAATTTAGCGCCCGTTTCTTACGAAATTGTGACATACAAAGTTCAGCATAATTAAAATATGATCTTGGATCTATCAGGTGGATCCGCATATTCCAATTTCAAAATCCAACGACCTCTGACACTGTCTGGAAGACCTTCACACTGTTTATGTATTTTCGAGAGATGATAAACGAAATATAAAAATAATTGACGCGGCAATGATATTGCGAATGTCTTTTGAAGAGCTATTATGTGATCTGTCAAATCGTAATTTTTAGTGGGCCTCGTCTGCTGAACGGTGAAGGTCTTCGAAAAAAATAAGAAATTACTCTGGCAATTGTGCAAAATCATCCACCGAGCATGGCATGACACACATTTCTTATTTGTCTCAGAAAAAAATGATAAGTCGTGACACACCGTTGTTGAAATGTTGAAGAGGTTTTGTGGAAATTTTGAAGAGACGTAACTATCATTGTTACGATTTGACATAATCCCCATTTTATAATTTCGTACGAAACTTTGATTTTGAAAGTGAATTGCATCAATGTTCGTATTCGGTTCCGTGTGCTACTTTGAGATTGACGAGTGTAGAATTAATTATTCCATAAATTATTATAAAATGGGTTTCGATATATAACATAGAGCATTATGATACATAAATGAATGAGAAATTGATATTTGATGAGAATTTTCAGTAGTGCCTTGAACGCATCCTCTATTTTAAAACACAATCAAATATCAAAGTCCGTGTTTTTAACATAGATTTTATATTTTGAAGTTAAAATCGTTAATAAATTAAAATGAACTTTCAAAATGTATGCGAACATATAACCGAAACAATACCTATTATTATAGCATCAATCAATATATTTAAATTTTCCGACTTTCCTAACAATTTTCTCTAACTTTCTAACTATATTTACATAAAGCATACAATCAGTAATAGCTTCCAAGTCTAACTACATACATCACAATAAAAACCCATTCATACGAAGTGAATAACCATTACGTTATGCAACTTTCAACGTTTATGACCGAACATACGTCTATTGTACTTGAGGAACGCGACTTTTCCTCTTCCAAACCATTTATCACCTAGATCGATTTTTGTTAAAGATCATCAACAAATTACCGGTCTCTATCATTGCACAATTCTAACTAAAAATGGTGTCGTATTGCGAACATGTAAAGCATGTATTCAAAGATATGATAGCAATATTTTCCGTGAAAAAAAACACAAGAAACTAGATTGATCGTGAAGTATTTTTTTGTAATATAGGAAGTTATAAGTAATGGTCTATAATATAATATTTCGATGTTATATTGGTTTGCTTCGAAAAATAAAAAAAAATAAACTAAAACCTAATAGTGAATTTATTTCGTTAGGAACTTTAGGCATAAAAAAAATTTTTGGGGCTCTTTATAAATAGGAATAAATCATTAAAATTTAAAAAAAAAATCAGCAATGTAGGCAAGAATTTTTATTATTGATTATATATCAAAAGTCTGATTCATAAAATAAAGAACAAATGGGCGATTTTAGAATATAAAATTTTCTTTTATGCAAACAAAGGCATTTTTTCTTTGAAAATTGATTCAAATTTCATTATTTTTATGGAACTGATATAAAAACTATAATAATTCATCAAAAATCCTAGGCCCTTTTGGGGGCTATTTCCAATCGAAGGTCCTGAGACGAAATCCCTCACTGCCTATAGGCAAATCCACTACTGGTTAAAAGCTTGATTCGATAAAGCTCTTTTCTGTGTGGCGAATTTCAAATTCCAGTACATGTTTTCTAAAAATGAGACTCAAAAATAATTGAGAGGGATAAAATATGAAATGATACAATAGTCTAATTCGATCGAATACAATACAACACCATATTTCATAAGAAATTTTAAATCCCATTACAAAAGACAAATGGATAAATTTTCGAATCATAACCCAAAATATGCAGTAAGTAAAACAATAGATATATAATTTTTCGTCAACAGCAAAACTAGCACATTTTAAACCAACACCCCCGATACGACATCGATACGCCAAACAATTTATTCACAAAAAACGAGCTCCTTGTGCACATTTCGGCACTCGAATTCCGCCTCTCACCTTGTTTTGTAACGTATTTATACTTTTCGCAACCGTGTTCTCGGTAAACATTTTCCGAAATTTCTAATTCAAGTTTGATGCCAGCCGCGCACTTGCATCACTCGCAAACACACGCGGGTCTTACACCGCATTGCACTCATAGGTCACTTTGATAATTCCACTCGAAATTCTTAATCGATTGCCGTTTTCCGGCTCTAATCGGCATTTTGAGTAATGACAAATCGCCGCTCATGACGGCCGGTGCCGGTTCAATTGTCGTTGAGGATTTTTCGGAAATTTCTATTGTTATTTGGTCGTCGGTGGATTTTCGTGTGTCGTCTGATGTTTGGTTTCGGTGTTGGGAAATTTTCGGTTGCAGAAATTGTCGTGTGTATGGGTCGGAACGTTGGAATTGCATGGCGTTGATTGCAAATGAAAATTGCTATCCAAAAATGTTTTAATGATTGAAAGTATTTTTTTAGATTGTTAAACGTAAAAGGATGGACATCTTTAGCGGAAATCCGCAATATGATTTCCGGATGTCCGAAGAAAGTTACGACGGATCTAATTTTCATAGAATATATAATAAAACATAATAATAGATAACATCTTATGATATTGAATATTTTTAAATAATTATAAACGTGAGAAATTCAATTTTTTTATACGCATAGTTTCAATGTCATTAATCTTCATCTTCATGAAAATATTTATATAAATTTTCAATGAAAAAACGCATTTATTTGCGTGATTATTAGTCAAATAATTTGGAAAATTTAAATCTAAACAACAAATCTGCATAAGCATCATCGAAGATGTTCAAAATCGATTAGAAATCATAAAAACGAAAACAATTAAATATTATTCTTAATTACCGAATACGACATCTGATCTAATCGATCGTTTAAAATAATTTTCTAATCGCATAATTATTCATAAATATTCGGAACACGAACTTGCAATCGTTTATCAGATCGAAATCGATACGAAAATTTATCGATTTACACGTCCAATTTCCACGTCAGCCACGCAAGAATTTCCCGGTTTGTGCCCTTGGAGTTGTTGCACAAAAGTCAATGTGACCGCAGAAGGAGGTCACACAATTTCGTCCGATCGAGCGAAATATCTCCAAATCCGAAAGAGCCCGTTCCGCACAGAGTGGGCCACGAAAAGCAACACCTTTGTGCAACTCGCCCGCAATTTCCTAATGTGATAATTTCCATTAAAACCGACCGCCAAGAGTGCTTTTGCAACGGAGTTCCCCGGGCACTGGCATCCGAAGCTCGGATCAGTACTTCGTTGTGTGCTTTTTTGAGTGTGTGGTGTTTTTTGTAACGCAACAGTGTCAAATGGCGAGAGGAAAAAATACGCGTTGTCCATTATTCGTGCTCTTGATTCTCGCGGTTGGGTAACTGACTTCTAAAATTAATCAAATGTCGTGAAATATGTGTCAGATACGCGAGGTACTTGCGGTGTTCGTTTTTTTAATGGGTTTTCGTTTGTAAATGCGATGGTTCGTTTCGGAAATGTGCAGTGTTTTGAAATTCGTACGAATCTATTAATCATTTGAAGAGGTCGGGGTACTTAGAAGGTGCAACAATGAAGAATGCCTTGTAAATG